>VZTX01011820.1:1645565-1859532 GCA_013400915.1 Pardalotus punctatus
ATTTAAAAATTAAAAAAAAAAAAGGGGGGGGCCGCGTGTTGTTTCTTCAAGCGGGCCTTAATTACTAGACACAAGCAGCAGTTCAGAAATCTGGTCTCTGTTGTTGTAGAGGTCACCGCATCATTAACATTGTCAATCTGGCAGCGGCTAATTTCAATAGCACCTGATGTCGCAACGCCGCCCCCCCCANCCCTGAAACCTTAGCAAAACCGTTAGAAGAGTTGAAGCCTTTCAAGACACCCAATATTTGCCATTAAGAATGGTTATGGTAGGTATTAGTAGATTTAAAATCTGATCGTAGCGGGTTTATATAGAGGTAGATATAGAAGCTAACATACAGATTTTCCCCGAATCTGCATCATTCTCAGTCTGTGTTTTCCCATGAATTTAGTTTTCTGCTGCTGATCTGTTTGTACATGATCTCTCCCTTTCCCCCCCTCCCTTTCTCTTTCCCCCTCTCTCTCGCTCTCTTTCATATTTAATGTCTGCGTATCCTTTAATAAAGGATGTACTTTGTCATTTTAAGGTAATTGCGATTTCTCTCAGAATAAAGAGAAAAGCTCATTTCTAATGCAAGGCTGGTATGTGGCTAACTGAAATGCAAAAGGAAGAAGAGGCTTTTTTTTTTTTAAGGGTGGGGGAGAGTTAATTTCCACATTGACATTTTGGAGATACAAATGCAGAGCAAAATCCTTGGGGGGGGTGGTGTTTTTAAAAAAAAAAAAAAGCCTCGAGATTGGTAATTTTCTTTTTGGTGGACTGCGCAATAGGTATGGTAATTTTAAAAGAGGGTGATTTATATGAGCTTCAGTAAATGCTGCATATTGTATTTCAAAGAGTTTCCTGTCGTGACCTCATAAAAAGAGGAGGAGGCTTGTATGTGTTGCAGTGCCTAGTATATGTCGATTTTGTTGCATCGTTGGGCAGCAGCGCTGTAAGAAGGAATGTCAGCTTTTACATAACGCTCTTTTTGCTTTTGACTCTGTGAGGGGCTGTAAGGGTCCATCTTTGTGATCACAGATGGAGTGGAATGGCTTGAAAATGGTAAGTGAACGGGGAGAGCCTGCTCGTGGGGTTTTGTCTCGTTTCTCGTGTGCCTCGCGAATTTCTTTTGTTCAGGGCGGCGGATCGTGAGTCATAAAATAAAATTAGAGAGCCTTGTTTTTGGGTTTTTTTTTTTTTTCCTCCTTTGGTGGGATATGTCTGCCTGTGTGTGTGCATATGTATCTGTACATCCATTTACTGTCTCTAGCTGCGATGGCACTTCACAGCGTTTCCATTGAACGTTGCGTTTCAGTTGAGCGCGGATGGTCTCTGCTGACAGTCACGGTGTCATGGTACCGCGTGTGCCTGGCGGAGCGGGCGGCCGATGATGCCTTTTAATCTCCGTTCCTATTACACCAGCCTTAAATACAAACCTAATAATCGCCTCTAAAAATCCAGGTATCGCGTTTCCCATGGAGCCGGTGCTGTCGAGGATGGATGGGTGGATGGATGGATGGAAGGAAGGGTGTGTTTTTTTTGTGTCGGGGTGGGGGCTGGGGTTGGTGGGGCGGGGGGGGGGGCCGTGTTTTTTTGTGCTTTTTTAAATGCCGGGAGAAGTCAAAGCCATTTATGTGAAAAATAGTATTTCTATTTTTAGCCCATATTCTCCTGGCGGAGGAGCCCGGACGTGCTCGTCTCGTCCTCTCTTTTGTGCTTTTCCTTACAGATTGTGCAAAATGGCATGATCAGACACACAACTGCGGGCACCGGGGCTGCGCCGAGCGGGGCGACCCGGGTGGGGGCTGGGGCCGCCCGCACAATACCCGGCCCTCCTGCCAGCCCCGGGATGGGGGGGCGGCGGGGACCCCCCCTTCCCCCTAATTTAACGTTTTGCAGACTTTTGCCGCGGATATTTATTATAACCGGGGAAACAAAGCGACGGTCTTTTCCCATTCTTACAGGATTGTCTTTGTCTAGCTGCTTGTTTTGATGGGTGTAAAACAAATAAGATTAGACTGAGCAGCCGAACTGAAAGCGATAGCTGGGAGGAAAAGCCAATGAAAGGTTGCCGGGGAAACGAGCATAGGGGAAGCTGAGTGGGGGAGCAGGTGGCAATCATGTGGGAATACTGCAAACAGTGTAAAAAAAAATCTAAAAAAAAAAAAGAAGCAGGGGCTACCTCGATTATCTCTGCTGTTCTTTGTGGCAGTCACAACTTTAATTATTCTTTATAAATAGGTGTTAATTACATTTCTGGCTCAGGCTTACAGTGATTTCTAGAAATCTGGTTTTAAGCATCTGTTCTTTCTCCTTTGCAAAAGAGGGTTATCTTTTTTTTTTCCTTCCCCCTCCCTGCTGTGAAATTGTACGTGCAAAAAATTGCAAGGAATCCTGTGAGGCAGTATAAAAAAAAATGTAAATTATNAGAGTTAATTTCCACATTGACATTTTGGAGATACAAATGCAGAGCAAAATCCTTGGGGGGGGGTGGTGTTTTTTTTAAAAAAAAAAAAGCCTCGAGATTAGTAATTTTCTTTTTGGTGGACTGCGCAATAGGTATGGTAATTTTAAAAGAGGGTGATTTATATGAGCTTCAGTAAATGCTGCATATTGTATTTCAAAGAGTTTCCTGTCGTGACCTCATAAAAAGAGGAGGAGGCTTGTATGTGTTGCAGTGCCTAGTATATGTCGATTTTGTTGCATCGTTGGGCAGCAGCGCTGTAAGAAGGAATGTCAGCTTTTACATAACGCTCTTTTTGCTTTTGACTCTGTGAGGGGCTGTAAGGGTCCATCTTTGTGATCACAGATGGAGTGGAATGGCTTGAAAATGGTAAGTGAACGGGGAGAGCCTGCTCGTGGGGTTTTGTCTCGTTTCTCGTGTGCCTCGCGAATTTCTTTTGTTCAGGGCGGCGGATCGTGAGTCATAAAATAAAATTAGAGAGCCTTGTTTTTGGGTTTTTTTTTTTTTTCCTCCTTTGGTGGGATATGTCTGCCTGTGTGTGTGCATATGTATCTGTACATCCATTTACTGTCTCTAGCTGCGATGGCACTTCACAGCGTTTCCATTGAACGTTGCGTTTCAGTTGAGCGCGGATGGTCTCTGCTGACAGTCACGGTGTCATGGTACCGCGTGTGCCTGGCGGAGCGGGCGGCCGATGATGCCTTTTAATCTCCGTTCCTATTACACCAGCCTTAAATACAAACCTAATAATCGCCTCTAAAAATCCAGGTATCGCGTTTCCCATGGAGCCGGTGCTGTCGAGGATGGATGGGTGGATGGATGGATGGANCAAAGCGACGGTCTTTTCCCATTCTTACAGGATTGTCTTTGTCTAGCTGCTTGTTTTGATGGGTGTAAAACAAATAAGATTAGACTGAGCAGCCGAACTGAAAGCGATAGCTGGGAGGAAAAGCCAATGAAAGGTTGCCGGGGAAACGAGCATAGGGGAAGCTGAGTGGGGGAGCAGGTGGCAATCATGTGGGAATACTGCAAACAGTGTAAAAAAAAATCTAAAAAAAAAAAAGAAGCAGGGGCTACCTCGATTATCTCTGCTGTTCTTTGTGGCAGTCACAACTTTAATTATTCTTTATAAATAGGTGTTAATTACATTTCTGGCTCAGGCTTACAGTGATTTCTAGAAATCTGGTTTTAAGCATCTGTTCTTTCTCCTTTGCAAAAGAGGGTTATCTTTTTTTTTCCTTCCCCCTCCCTGCTGTGAAATTGTACGTGCAAAAAATTGCAAGGAATCCTGTGAGGCAGTATAAAAAAAAATGTAAATTATATTGAATGAAGTTGACAGAGGTATAATAGTGAACTCCCACAGCTGATAGCTTCTGCAAATCATTTCTTAGAATTTTCCAGCAAATGTCCCTATGAGAACAGTAGGTAGAATGAATTTACCCTAAGCAGTGATTTTGTGTTAAGTGATATTGGTATTTTTACTAAATCTGATGGTTATATGGCAGAATAATCAGTTCAGGGGAGTTCACCATATTTTAGGGTTTAGGCGCTGAGCGGAATTTACAAAAATAGTGAAATTATTCTCCTCTTCGTCTCCGGCCCCACCTTTAGCCACAGTCTATTCTATATCTGCTGGAACAATATCCACTTGCAATGCAGGGCTCCTTGTGGCAAGTCTACTTTTTAAACCACAGCTGAATATTCTGTTAATTGCGATGGTCTCTTAATTGTAGTGGCAAACAATAATGGGAAATAGCTGGTGGTGCTAGAAGTGTTAAAAAAGCGTAGTAGACTAGTAAGTGATAGACAGTAGCGTAAAAGATATAAAAATGTGGTTGCCCAGAAAATGCTCATCTATCACACATCAGGAGGCATAAGAAGCAAAGCAAGAATATAGAACACGCCTTTCTTTCTGTTTTCAGATTTGCAGATATTTTTACTTTATTCCTTTCTCTGGTGCAGGGTTACTTTGAATGCAAATTCAAGCAGGAAGGGTAGTGCTTAGTTTAAATATTAATAAAAAAACTAAATCCCCCTTTTAATTTGCTTTGTTTTAAGTATTGCTTCTGCTGCAGTCCTTTCTGTGAAAAAAGTGATTGAATGGCCCTCTGAAATATGCACTGCTTTACAATGTAGAGGGGGAGAAAAAAAATCTTGAGGGGGTGTGTGCGTGTGTAAAATTCCGTATTTTACAGTGTGTGCATGTGCAGAGATGCATTCTGACATGCATTGTAGTTGTACGTGAGAGTAAAATAATTTTTTTATATCCTAAACAGAGATACTGTGTTCTAAATCTGCTAACTTAGTCATGACAATAAATAAGGGTGCCTTTTATTATACACAGCTGCATTGTTTGTTTTAAGAGTCATCAGCTAGTAGTTACATTTTCATTTTCTGTTCAGTTTGGTGTTTCTACAAAGATTTTAAAATAACGTAATCCTTGTTTTATGGTGCACGTGTTCCTGCCCTGATCTTCTTCTTTTCTTTGTTTTAAGGTTATATTAATGAATACAGCCTGCATGTACATAGTGACATTTTCTTTCTGCATGTAAAAGATTGCATTGTAAATCTTCCTATAGCAAAATAGCTGTTAAGTTAGTGAAATAGAATTAAGATTGCTACTAATACTAAAAGATGAAAATGTAAAACCTCTTTCTGTTGAGACAAAAAGATAGAGAAAATGTAATTTTCCTTAGACATTATGTTTTTCTTTTTTCAAAAATTGTTTTGTTGGTGTACTAGTCAGAAAGGAGGAAATCTTACAGTTGGATATTGATGCAATGTGAATACCAGCCATCAGTTTAAAATCCTGTCCCCATGTACTCTGCTAATCAAGTTCTTATGTTAGATACAGGGATGCCTTTCCACTGGTGACTGGCTTGGTTGCCTCCTTGGCTTTCTTCCTCTTTATTAATTTTACGTTTTTGAGTTCTCTCAAAGTAAGCCCGAGCTGTTGTGACAAAGGATGGTTACAATGAGCTGGAAGGGGTATACTTAAAAATCCCATTTGAATGGGTTTGAAATAGTCTTCATCATCTTTATTTGGTCCTGTTAAATATTGTGACTCTATCGAAAGAAAATCCGGTTGCGTTAATCTTACGTGTGTTTAATGTATTAATTTTTTTGAAATAATATCTTCTAAGTTACAGGGAATTTTTTTTTTCCTTCAGCCTTCCTACTTGGTATGCTGGGAGTGTACTAATTAAATGCAGGTTATTTTCTGTGAGTAATTGTCACACTGTTGGTACATAACCTAGAGCCACTCCACACCCTGAGGTTTTTCAAAAGAAATAAGGTATGGTTGCGTCCCATATTCTGGTGGGGGAATTTGGTGTCTTCTGTGGGAACTTGGACTTTGAAAATAATTTCAGCAAACAGCCTGGGCAAGAAATGGACACTGGCAGAGAATGTTATGGTGAGAGGGAGGGAGATGCCGATAACTTGACAAATCCACTTGTCCGTTTTGGCAGTCTGTGTCCACTGGACACCTCATTTACATGCCTGGACACATTTAAATGTGCGTTTGGTTGTCTGTGGGACAGCTAACGGGATACACTCCGATGCACTGGCAAATACTGCAATGCAGTATTTTTTCAATGTCATTGGGGTTTTGGGGGAGAAGTGGGCACAAACAGTTCTTTTGTGAGTGAGGTGGTGTTAAAAGCCATTGTACCTCTGTAAGGGATAGGCCAGATTTTGCAAAATTCGCTTATCTGCAATGGAAAGTCACCCCTCCCCCTCGCACTCCTCTCCTTCTCTTGCTCCTTTCCTTTCCATGTAGGATGCAGGAAGAGATGGGTGCACATGTATTTCTGTGTGTGTTCATGCATGTGTATCTTCCCTTCCCATTTGAATGGATGGTAAGGAAAACGCTGGCATTTGGATGAGGAGGGAAAGGGCATTTGTGTAATGTAACGCTTCCCGGTCCTCCCTGTAAATGTCCAGTTGCCAGCAGTGTAGGACTTAGAGCAACTTGAAAAGCAAGGCACATTTTTAATTTTCTGAGGAACTTCGTGAAGAGGAGGGCAGTGTTCCAATGCAACAAGTACAATAGATTTAATCCTAATAAAACACGTTTAAGGGGTACCTGCACCTTGCCTTAGCCTTTGGGTGTGTTTAACCATTTGAGCTAATGTAAAGGGAAGATGTTGGAGAAGCAGATACTTAGGGACTGCTTGCTTGCTTTTTCCCCTCAAATGATGAGTCTTTACTCTTTAAAATACTAGAATATTTTAGGTGCAGGGGGCTTTTGTAGGTCACTAGCTTTACAGCAAGAAGAAGAAAGGGGGAGAAAAGGTCTCAATGTGTCAGAGGCAGTAATTGTATAAAATTAGCCATCTAGAAAAGGCAGGAAAGGCTTGGAGGGAAGAAGGAGGCACTAATATGTGAAACAGCACTGTGCTAGTTGGGGAGATAATGAGTGATAAATTTGAACTGGTGCAGTGGTGTGATGCCCATTAATTTCTCAGAACCTTGACTTTGCAGGTTTGTTACTCTGTTGTTCACACCTTTAATTATAACTAGTTTTGGATGATAGCTTGGGGCGCTGAAGATGAGACCTTTTGTTTGTTGTTTACTCATTTAAATATTCAGAGTTGGCAATAGCATTGGAACATCAGTGTTAGAAATTAAATACTTTCAGATGGGATTGTAAGAAGAATGCAGTTAGTTCTTGGAACTACCTAACATTGTCTTATTTGTAGCATTTACATTGCTTGCATAAATTCATTAAACATTAGCTCAGCAGTGTTAGATTGATCTTTATTTTCCATCACTATAATCTGTTTTTCCTAAGGGTATTGGAGCTCCTGATACATTTTTGGTTCTTTAGAGCCCCAAAACATAGGGAGGAAGCTGAGAGTCTGTCTTAACTATTGTTCTACCCTTGACAGTGCCTTACATGAGGACTTTCACCTCAATGGCTAAGAATCTGTACAAGTCAGGAAATGCTGAGAACCAGTTAGGAATTAATTAAATGGGGAGAAAAGACAGAATATTAAGCAAAAGAATTAATTAAAACAAAGGATAGCTAAACCTTTGTGCGTCCTCTCTGGAAATCAGATGTAGTTGCACAGTAAGATACAAACCTGGCTTTGACAATATTTAGAGGCATGATGTATATAAAATGCTGTAGTACGCCTTCGTTGCTAAGGCACGCGCAATTGCGTCAGCAATGCCGTTGTGATGGGAAATTATTTGTCCTTGAATTCTGGGGGGAAAAAAGCTTTCATTTATTTTATTCTTTTAAAATTAAACTTCCCTAATTGCTATAAAATTCCGTATACGTTAGTAGTAGTTTTCCCAGTCTGCGAGACGTGCGCCAGCGTTTCTCGGCGTCAGGGCGGTGTCGCTTGGTGGCTTCAGAGCATTCGGAGCCCTTGGAGGTGAAGGTGGTGCGATAACGTGTGTTTGTTTCAAAGCAGACGCCAGTGGCTATGGGAAGTGGCTCTCGCTTGCCGTGCTTCGAGAAGGTTCCGCCCGTATCGCGTCCGTGCCCACGTAAGTGCTGTTGGTGTTGGCAGAGGGCAGCAATGCCGCTGGAGCCTTTCCAGTAGCGCAAGTCCTTCTATCCAGCAGCTCTGCACCGCCCAGCGGTGTTCCCTGAGCCGCAGAGGGGAAACCAAACCGCTTCCCCAGGTTTTTGCTTCCTGAGGGACATCTGGGGAGAAGGTCCCACCTGATCTCCATGTAGAGGCCCCAAAAGGTTGCTGCTGGAGCAGGTAACTGTGCCCTGGTCCTACCTGTTGGCCTGTAATTGCAGGTACTCCTCTTTGGAGAGGCTGAGTGGTTTCCTGAGCACCGCCAAGTATTTTCTCCAAGGTTGAGTGCTGTTGAAAAGCCTTTGTAGGGACATGAGGGATGAAGGACATGTGTCCTTCTTGCTTTTTTTCCTTTTAAGAATTTCTCATTGTTTCATTCTGGAAAACTAGCAAAGACAGCAGTTTACTCACAATTTATAATTTAAGGTAGATCTACCTCTGCTTGTAATCTTACATCTAATTGACCAGGAAGGATGTGGAATTTCAGATCCTGACTCTGTGCCTGCTGGTCAGGACAGTTACCAGAAGTCCACATTTCCCTACTGCTATTAACAGCAAAACTGCTACTTGTAAGTTTGAGAATTATTATTGCTAGACTGATCTTCATTGGAAGATTTGACATTGGGGTTCTTTTTTTCGTTTTATACATGGATTAATTTAGACTGTTGATGTCTATGAAGTGCTTAGTTTGTGTGGAAGTCAACCTGTTTATAGTAGTTCTGGTTAGGGAGGATCATAAAAAAACTACATGGGCAAAATACTAACAAACCCTTTTAATGAGTTGAATGCTAATCTGGGGAGGAGGCCAGGCCTGTTCTCAGTCTCCTTCAGCTGATATGTAGACTCCCATAGTCATCAGCAGTTTGATGTTAGATAATATGAAATTCATGACTCAATGGCATGAAATAACCCATGTTTAAGTCACTACGCTGTGGTGGAGTGTTAACACATTCTGCTGTGGGGATCGGGGTATTTGGCTTTTCTGCCTGCTCAAAGGGTTTATAAATGCAACTGTTAATTGCAATACTTCTATTAATCTTCTGTTGGTTGTCCTTGATCTTTGAATGGTGGTCTGTGACTTTCTGCTTTACTATGTACAGAAGAACTTGTGGGCAAAGATGTTATTTCTGTAAAGCAGAAGGCATAGTCACGACTCTGTAGAAGTAATAATGTATGTAAATAAATGCTTCTTAAATAAAAATAGTTCTAATATATCTTTGTTCCAAATGAAGTTACTGGCAGTAGATGAGTAGGGGGAAGTTGATTTTTAGCAGAAAGCATGAATGCTGGAAATTCTTCCTAATATGCCTGTGCCAGCTATACTGTGACAATGTTGCTGTCGATTCCCTTCCTGTGAGAGCAGCTGTTCAGGGAATTAAACTCTGGTTGATGCAGAGGGTCCTGAAAAATTCAGTGTGCAGCTACAGTGGTGGCTGTGGCCATTTTTAGTGTGGCCATTGATAGGAACTAACTCCATGATCCAGCATAGTAACATATTGTTCTTTAGGCTAACTGGGCCAGGACAAAATTATCATTCTGTGTTTCGTGTGCTCTGTGAGAGATTCCGGAGAGCACTTCAGAATTTGACATTGTGTTTGATAATTTATAGAGCACAGTTTATATTTAACTGTAGACACACTAATCCAGGGGAAAAGAGTAGTATATTTTTAGAATCCTTTTTTTATTGTCTGTGCTTGTCATCACCCAACCACCGAAAGAAGTGCTTGCAAATGTAAATGCTCAGATAAAAATTGAGTTTAATTTCCATCGTTAGTCTTTGCTAAGTGTGAAAGTGAACATTATTTGTGTGATGTTCGTTGTGGCGATCGAGGAGCTTTGCAGCTGTACGTAGCTGATGCGNTAATCCAGGGGAAAAGAGTAGTATATTTTTAGAATCCTTTTTTTATTGTCTGTGCTTGTCATCACCCAACCACCGAAAGAAGTGCTTGCAAATGTAAATGCTCAGATAAAAATTGAGTTTAATTTCCATCGTTAGTCTTTGCTAAGTGTGAAAGTGAACATTATTTGTGTGATGTTCGTTGTGGCGATCGAGGAGCTTTGCAGCTGTACGTAGCTGATGCAGCTGCTGGAGGAGCCACGTTCTCCAGCATTTCAGCACCAGGCTGGACCAGGACACTTGGGCTTGAGTGCATCCATGGCCAGGGTGCTTAGGTGATGTCGTAGTAGTTTTAAAAATGACAGTGTCACTTTTGTCACCAGCTTATTTGAGGTGAGGTGGATGGAAGTGGATCCAGCTCCAGGTTTAAAGCGGCTGCCTATGGCTGCTGTGCATTGTAAGGAAAGCATAGCCAACAGAGAGCAGTAACTTGGTTGGTTTGACTTCTTTAATACTCAAGTAAGCAGTTCATGTGTGTTTAGGCTCTTGGGACATTTCTCCCTGCTAGTCTCTAATAGTGGCTGTTGTATTTCCCGTTGCCTTTTGATGTCCAAGTGAAATGCAATGTGTGGGTTTGGAGTGGGGTCAGCTGGGGTGCTCTGGGCACCCCCCTCTCCCCTGTACCTGAGCAGGGGCTGAGCTTGGCAGGGCTTCTGTTGGGTGCTTGAACAGAGTAGTGTTTTAACCAGGGGTTTGTTATCCATGAGGTCTGCTCACCTTTTCAGGAGGAGTTTTGGTACATTTTTAATTTCTTGTTGTTCAGGGTATGTTTGTTTATTTACCTTTATTGAGGAAGGTGTTTGGTTTGGCCTGTGGTATGCTCCTCTTCTGTAGTACAGAGATGAATAGTTTGTCTAGGATAAGCCATTAGGATCTGTTAGCCTGACCTGTGACAGATATATACTGGATGTTTTGTCCTTTATTGATGAATAATATATTATAAATCTATAATAATGGGTCTTTGAGCTTAGCAGAGATGCTTTCAGGCATGAGATTGTTTGAATTTAAGCATTACTGAGATATTTATCCCATGCACTACTTTAAAACTCACACTCATTTAAGCCATTTTATAGGTAGTTCTTTCATGAGACCATCACAGTAAATAGCTGCTTCTGCTTACTCAAAGGTAATTCCTGATTTTTTTTTGCCCCCAGAAATTTCTCAAATTTACAGTTTCTATTATCTGCTTGTTATCTTTAAGATGGTGGTGGCAATATTACTTAGAGTAATTTGTTGTAACTTTGTCTATAATAGGTGTCTTACAGAAGTTAGAATGCCTATATTTCATGAGAAGGTTATTTCCATAAGCAACATTAGTGTGGTACAGAGCTGTAGACTAACAAGTGAATTTTGACAAAGATGTAAATTTATTTTTTTTATTACTAATCCAGTTGTGTTTTAAGATAAATACTTTTAGCTTGCAGCAGGCAAACATTTCTAATGATGGAGATAGGACTTAGCTGATCATCATAGTTTCTATTTTGGGGTCTATCTCGCTTAGACCTGCAAGCTGCAGTATCCATAGAGATGCTGTTGCCAGCAGTCGAGATGTACACATGTTGATTAGTGTTTCCTAATTGCATTTACCAGTGTGTCTTCATTAAGGTCCTGTTGAGGACAGAGCCTTAAAACATCTTGGTTGGGGCGTGTGTTTTGCTAAGCCATTCTTTCCTGCCTAATATAAGCTTGTCTTTGCATGAAAAATACATGGGCAACTTTTGCAGAAGTGCTTATATCTTAGGAGCTGAAATTCTATTGCAGTGAACACTAATGAATCTTAAATCGCTTAAGGGCTTCTAAAAATTGTAGCTTTTTGTTTCTAGAACTTCAGTAGAAATAACAGCAGTGGGGGGTTGGATGTTCCTAGGCTTCAGGGAGAGCCCGCGCTGTCCTTGCTTTGCTTTGCCTTCTGGTAAGTACATGTTTTTAGGTTTCAGTATGGCTTGTAACACAGGTTTCACTGTCTAAACTCCCGGGTTGCAAATGATGCTGGATTATTTTCTTAAAGGGTAAAAACATAAAGTGGAATTGTGACAGGTCTACAGCAGCTAAAGACTTGCAGCTGTCTGCTTCTTACATGAACATGTTACGTCCCTGTGGGAATCTGTGCGTCAGTACACAGTGCTACATGCATATTCCCAAGTCAGTAATAGAATTCAGTTACAGATTAGCAATATATAACTCAGTAATAGAGTCAGTAAGCCAAACAAGTAAGTAGTGATTAGGAAACAAAATTGAGCTAAAAATAAAATTCAGAAAGTAACCAGAAATATAAAAAGACTCTCAATTTCCTTTGCTTTCATTTCAGTGTATTTTTAGGCTGCATGTCCTTTAGACTGAGAATCTATCTTAGATGTTGATCTCGACCATGCTCTTATTGTCTAGTATGTAGGCTTTTGAGAGACCCTCTTTGGTCTTTCAGGGTTTTCCTTATGTACTTAATGTTTTTGGTGGTGTATCTTTTTTAATCACCCTGTTAACACAGTTTTTAAATTTAGTTTCTCTTAATCACAGTGTTTTTTTTCAAGAGAGACAGCGCAGTCACTGGGAGACCTCTTGCCTTTGTGGTATCTGTGATAAACGGCAGTCCACAGAGAAAGAGGATGTTTTCATCAAATTTTGGCTTTGAGTGTCAATCAACGAAAGATTTCTTTTTGCTGAGATTTGGATTTTTTGGACTCCTTTAGCCTTTATATGCATCTTGAGAAGAAGCAGTAGCCTCGGTGAAAAGCCAGGAGAGAATAAGAAGGGATCTGGAACGATGAAATAACTAAAATAAAACCCTTGTAAAATTTCAGGCACAGGGTTGCCTGGTATGAATTTGGCAAAAGTAGAAGTGTGATTGAAGAAGAAATAGATGTTCCCTCAGAACTGAAAGCCTGACCATGTTGCCTTTATTTCAGTTCAAAAATAGTGCAGACCTTTGAGCAGAGGCGGATGGTGACCCCCAGAGATGCAGGTGGGCAGGAGCCATTGATGGCTGTGTCCCAGGAGAGAAGTAGGACACCTCCCTGCCACCAGCCTTTGTTGCAGTCTGTGGCCTGTGGGACATCAGTCGTTGTAAGGGCTTTTAACTTGAACTGGTTGGGTAACCCATGTAATAGGCAGGACGCATCCATTTTCCTCTCCTGCTGTTTTTGGTGATGGCTTTTTCCAAAGCTGTGTTCCAGGGTGCTGTTTGAGTGCTGTGAAATCAAGGCTGTGTTCTCCCGTATCTTCATGTGTGAATTGTGTTTAATGGTAGAAATCGTCATAAGCAAATTCGGCTGAAACCCTTCTAAATAAAGAAGGGGATAACTGGCTGTCATTCCAAGAGTCAGTTTGTCTTAATGAAAAGGACAACCCTGATTGAGGGACAGAAGGAAACTTCTGTGCCCATCACCTCTTACACCAGTTCTTTCCTCACTGTTTCTCAAATGCTCTTGCTGTAGACTTTGATAAGATACTGGGAGAACACTGAAGAATAGAGCTAAACACCTCTGAGACTTCCACCAGGCATAGTTTCTCCATAGTTTTTGCAAAAGGCCAAAAAGAAGCTGGAAATGGCAGTTGAAAGTAAAGCTCAGTAGAAGTTCATAACCTGAAATTTTGTGAGTTGAGGTAATCTGTGAGATAGAGCTGTAACTGTATTCTGCTTCTGGGTGAGCATTGTTGTCCTACTGCTGTGCATGGAGTGCTTGTCTATGCACCTGCTCCCCAGTCCTGTGTGTTTCCTCTGAGCTCTGTGGAGTGCTGAGCTGTATGAATGATAATTGTAGTTCTCCTCCTCCAATTTCTTACCCCCAGAGTACCTGCAGGAAGAGTAAGAGATTATGCAAAATGTGTGATATGGTGCCTTTGTTCCTATCTTTTGTGTAGTTATTGGATGTGTCGTTCCAAGAGTATTTCCTCTACTGCTCAACTAGTAATTTTTGATGTTGGAGTAGTTGTGACTTACTTTGGTATCCTTTTTTTCCCCTACTCATCCCCTTTTGTCCTTAAAATCAAATGCAAAACTTCATACTTCATGGGGACAGAAGACATTTATCTGGAACTCTTAAAAAAAAAAATGAAGAATTTTGGTGCATTGCTCTCCTGGTTTTCCTTTTGATAAAGGTGTTTGGAGTTACCTGATCACTGGGCCAGGTTTGAGGGTAGGGTGGTGCCTTAAGGAGCTGTCACAGCTTGCTGTGTAACCTCAGTGGTTTGCTGAGATTCTTTCATCTGGTTTGATTTTTTTTTTTTTTCACTTCTGTAAAACCTCAAGTAAAAATAACAGGTTTTGCCTTTCTGCTTTTTGTCACTGTGTTGGTAGAGCAGCAGACCCTGCCTTGCTGCCCATTTGTACAGCACAACTTGGTACTGCTGTGGGTTATGTCCTTCAGGAACTGCTGTGATAACAAGTATGTTGCCAGTAAACTTTGCATTCATTTTGCTGCAGATTGGGGACAGAATATTTTGTTTTAGCATATTTATGCAAAAGCCTATAATGGACTGGTTCAGGATAAATCTAGCTATTAAAGAAAATTTTCTCCTTTATTTGAACTGAGGCTTGCATCTTAAAATGAATGCATTTGTTGTCTTCTCCATTTGGATCATTTGTGTGCTCTGTACAATTATTGTGGCACCCATAAATGTGAATTTGCTGAAAATGTTTGAATGCCATTTTAACCTGAGTGCAGTGCACTCTGAGAGCAGCAAGTAAGATGACTGAATCTGTGCCATGAGAGCCAGAGATTGCTGGTTTTCTGAGCTGAGACTTTCAGCTATATCTATATTTAAAATATTAAATATAACTTTTACTCCAAGGAAGGTAAAGATGTAGCATGTACAAGTGCATATGAGTGGGGAACATGTCAAAATATGCAGGGTTAGATAATGATTTGTTTCTGGGGTATTGGATTTGCCTCCAGGCAGATTAACTAAAAAGCTTCATTTTTCTCCATTATTTCATGTTCATGATGTATTTATTAGGTAAATAATAACAATCTCTAGTTGTGCAGTACATAAGCTTTAATAAAAACATAATTGACATTGAAATTTGACAGTTGTGTTACAGTTAAGAGAATCTTGCTGGAGCTGCACACAGAGCATCGTCTGCCTCTCCTGAGGTCACTTTAGAAAGAAGCCCACGTGAGATCTGCATGAGGTTCAGGTGCACCTGCTTCTTGCTCTGGGGCTGCAGTGGTGGTTTTGAACCAAGGAAGGCTTAAAATCACTTCATGTTCTTTTCCTTTAATGCTCCTATGGGAAGGTGGCATGATGTGTCCTGAACGTTTTGTGATCCGGTGCCTCATTTGGCAAAAATGTGCCAAAACCCCATGGAGCGAAGCAGCAGTGGGTGCGTTTCAAAGCGGTGTGGGGTTGTGCAGTGGCTGGAACAGGGCTGAGGGACCTTGATGTGTTTGTGTGTTCCACTCCATAGCCATGGACCAACCTCCTGGCTTTGGCATGGCTATTTATGGCTCAGCAGATGGCAAGGCTGTGCATGGATTGGTCAGGCAGCTCCTGTAAATGGGGTTTTTCTCACCTGCGGAAAAGTTCTAGGGGAACAGAGACTTGTACTGTGCTGACTTCCATTCAAAAGAGCAGATATGCTGGGAGTTAAAGCTTGTTTCTCATTGTATGAGGAAAACCTTTGTGAATCTACATTTATTTTCTTTGAGAGGTTTTGTTTGTTTCTTCTTTTGTCATCGTTTTTCACGAGATGGCTGTGGGACCTCTGCCATGGCACCATTTGTTTTCACTTGTAAAAGCAAACAACTTGCCATGCTAATTAAAGAGCTTTTTTAGATAAAGTAAGAGCTTTGCATTATTTATCTAAACTCTTTTTTATGGGAGAATGTTCTGAGTTTGTTCATTAATGAACACTTAGAAATAATATAAAATTAGACCTCATGAAGAATTCATGAGGTGTAATTTGCCATGATCATTTTTCTTGGCATTTAGGTGCTGTGAACAGTTCATTATTCATAGCTAACTTTTTTGACTTTTGAGTCCTCAAAATGGATATGTCTGCATGAATTTTCTGGGGATTTGAATTTTTTTCAGGTTTTGATTTTAGGAAAAGATTGATTGTGGTATGTTTAAAAACACTTTTCTTTGGTGCCTATAAATACCACTTATTCTTAAGATTCTTAATTGTGACTTTTTTTATACATACCAAATTGGTTTCCGTTTATTGTGGAATATGGTCAGTTGAGTATACATAATTCAGATAGCAAGAATGGGCGCTGATTATTTGCTGAATACAAGCTCGTTTCAGTGTGCATATGTGGCAGTCTTAGTTCAACATGCAGACCTTCTTTTAGACTGCTGAGAACAAATTTTGTAAATATAAAAAATGTGTATTTACATTTATTGAGCCATTGGCTATTGCTTATGCATGCAATAGGGAGATAAGGCTGTCTTAGTCTGTGAGTAGTTTTCCAAATGATTCATTAACTGTGCTTTGTAATGGTAGATGGATGTCACATGTTTACTGTAATAAGTGAAGATTAGTGTCAGTTACTCCAGCTTGTAATAGTTTGTAATTGTAATAGTTGTGTTTATACATACAGGTATTTTTTGCGTTATTGTTGGAGCTAATATTTTAGCAGGAATAAATTTAAATTAACTGAGTTAATTGAAAAAACAATGAAGATATGATGGAAGTATTTCTGAAACATTAGTAATGTAGGAGTTGCTCTAATGAGTATTTGTGGCAGATACTCTGTGGGAGGGGTTTATACCAAGCCTTTTGGTGAGCAGTGTTTTGCAAAACACAGGCAAAGCTTATGTTGTCTTCCATAAAGCATTTCTTTGTGAAATCTGTCAAACGAAAATACCTCGTACTTTGCTGATACATTACCATAGTGGGAAAAGTAGTATGCCAGAAATAGTCATTTTTAAAAGCAGGAGTGTGATTAAATACATGCACAATTTGAAGTATGGACTGCCTTTAACTTAAAAAATCAGTCTTTAAATTTTATCACACATAGTATTTGTTAGAGTATTCAAATTATTGGTGACTAAGTGATCAAATGTCTATTAGCAGTAACTGCAGTTTATTCTTCTTCAGAGGTACCGTTATTTTGTACATAGAGTATAATATTGCAGTATTGGGAGCCTGTCAAGTTATTGCCCCCAAAAAAATAAAAAATGCCTCTTAATACCAGTAGCATGTGAATGTCATCACACATGACATTTGCACTGTAATATTTCAGGAGCGGTAGTAGCTGCCTAAATTGGGTCAGAAAAGGTCTACACAGAGATGTTGCTCAGAGCACAGCTATTGCTAATTTTACTTGGTTGTAGAGGTTTAAGACATAGCTTCAGGGATAACAGTATATTTTGTTTTTTAAAAATTAGCATTGGGGTTAAGTCATGGTTGAATTTTTCAACATTTGTTTTGCCTATATCTAAATAAGCCCTTGATGAGTTAAGCAGACTTAGATCCTTCTTTGATATTTTGGTAGAATTGAATTGCAGCCCAGTACTTTCCTGTATTTAAAAAAGTTGTTACCAGTAATTAAAACACAGTAAGTTAACTGTATGCCCCGGAAACTGGAGTATTGATTTTAAAAATATTCATGTTGTGATACAGGTGCTGAATTAAAAATTTTAATTCTAGTGTTGCGGATAGAGGAAAAAAAACATACAGCGCCTGTCATGTTGAAATCTATTTGAATAAATAATGTTCCTCTTATGTAATGTGCTGACTGATGTGGCATCAACAGCTACTTAATATTAAAAACAGTCCTTGACAGTAAACATCCCAGTGCATGCACACTGAACTCTGCCCGGGGTTTGAGATTCAGACATGTCGGGGACAGGACCGAATGTCTGGGAAAGGAGAGCTAGGGCTCACCTTTTTGTTACCATTAATAATGCAAGTATTGACTCATTGCAAGAGTCAGTGTATACACCTAAAGTATGTATTATTCCTTTGTGCCTGTAAGAACTTGGAATGCAAGCTCTGCTACATAACTGCTTTTGCACAGAAATCACTTTGTAAATGGAGACTTAAAATTATGCAGTTAAAAAAAATAAATCTTAAATCCTTTATCAGAAATTATTTTAATAATTCTTCAACACTTCTCCCTATCCATTTTTTTTAATATATATATATAGCAAATCGATTCTCAGTAACCTATGACTTGGCAATAATTTGAAGGGCAAATAAGTTTCTTGGTTTTCGTTTCTCCTATTGAAAAATCAGGAAAACCTAATTGGAGTTGAGATTAACTAGGAAGAAAACCTGGCACCTGGTGCAAAATTAGTTTATGCCAAGATACTTTGGAGTATATGAGGAAATGTACTTGTTCAGGAACAGATTTTTACAGAGCAGCTTACTCTTAATGTTCTGAACATGTTAAATGTCTTGGGTTGAATTCTGTTCCTTTGCTTGGTGGGGAAGGTATGCATGCTGAAAATATAACTAAAAAGCATTTGCAAAATGCCTAAGTAGGACACCATCCAGTTTGGAATTTTGTTTTCTTTCACAGATTTTTAAAAGATCCAGGGTTATTGTCTACCGCGGAGAACTATAGATAGCTTTTGAGTCTGTTGCTAATAATAGATGATGTACCTTGCTCGGTGCGTTGTGCTCAAGTCCTGCTTCTGCTGAAATTGAAACCAGTGGCGTGGTGTTCGTGCCAGCTCCAGAGGGGCAGGATCAATCCCTAAAACTGCAGCTCATCCTGTGGGGTTTTACGTTGGGAAGAATCTGGTCCAGTGATGTAAAGGCACATGGGAAGCTGCCGTTAACCATGTCAGCTGCTTCACTCATCCTCTGACTGTGCGTTAGCGTCGCAACTGGGATTTTTTCCCCCAATTTCAGTCGAGTGGATGCGGATGCAGCCTGTAGGAGCCGGCTGTGCCGAGCTGGAGCGCGGCCGCCTTGGGGTGCGAACCCCGGCCCCCCAGCAGCTGCTGGCAGAGCTCCGAGGCCGTGTCTGCCGTGGGGTCGCGGAGGTGCGGAGATCAAAGGATGATCTTCCAGCTGGAATCCCGAGCTAAACAGATTTAGCAGCATCTGAAGCGTTTAAGTAGTACGTGTGAGTAAATACATGGATGGAATTAGATTGGAGAAGGGAAGGAAGTATGGCTGATACCGGGTAGAAGGGGGAATCTTGAAGGAAGAGTGTGTGGGGCTGGCACAGCTTGGCCAAGGATGCCAGCAGTACTTGGTGCCACGTGGCTGGTAAAATTGGCAGGGGGATTCTGGTTTGGATGTGCCCATGTCTTTCAAGAAGTGACTATTTTTGTGCAGTTTATTTTCAAAATGATTCTGCTGTGTGGTTTTAAGGCATTTCTGTTAAGCACAATGTGGCAAGGCTTCTTTTTATTTAAAAGCTGTTAAACCAAGTAGCTATTCCTGGGCTTGATAATAAAAAATAATGGTAATTCAAAACTTATTTCCATTGATAAAAAAGAGGGTTATTTCCTAAATGAGGCATTAAACTAACACTGAAGCATTTCAATTAAAAAAAAAAGACATGACCAGAATATAACCTATTTAGACTCTGAGCCACCCTCATGCAGTTAATTTTAGAACAGACACCCTTTTTTTGGTGTGTATGTGTGTCCCCATCCTCCTGAATTACAGGCCTAATTTGTCACAACATGTACCTCCCTGGATTTAAAAAAGAAAGCAAATTAAGTCTTGAGTAATTATAATAATTACAGGATCAGAAGAATACCAGGTTCAGAGTGTGTGGTGCCTTAGCCCTCTGTTTTCCTGTGTTTGTCGCTGTCCCTGGGCAGCAGAGTCTCCTGCCTGGGGCAGCAGTTTGCAGCATTGACCCTCTGGCGGAGGGAGGCTGAGCCCATCCCAGGGATGGTCTCTGATGCCAGTGGAGCTGCACATCACAAACTTCACAGTAGGCAGCAAAAGCCACCATTTGCATTGCTTTAATGTATCCAGATTTGAGACTAAGATGATGTCCCTTATCAGCACTGGTGACAGTGAAGATGGGCTAGAAGCCACAGTACAGGCAAATTACATAGAGCTTGAAATACCCAGGTTTTTCTGCTTCCTTTGTCTGGCTGTGCAGTTCTGGGATGAGAACTTGTGTCCTGCAGATAAACATGCAAGCAGCTTTGCTCACGTGACGGGTGACGCTGGTGACAATGGGGCTTCTGTCCTGCAACACACTTTGCTAGGCTGGATTCTTATTTGTCGTTTTTTGGAAAGGTCTATTTGAGTCTCTTCTGTGAAAATTGGAGTTTCGTGTTTCAAGATAGATATGCCTGTTATAATTCCAGCCTTCACCTGTGCCTGATAAGCCTTTCTCTGATTAAACCTTTTTGATTCCAGTAAATATCTGAAGACCTTTGTATCTCTGAAGATTGCAGATCCAGGGCTTTATTATTTAAAGAGGTGTCAGTTCATTAGTGAAGAATATAGGTGGAGAATATAGGTCATCACTGGAACCAGTAAGTGGTGTGTCTTGGGACACCAAGTTTATTAATTGAAGGCAAGCTGAATGACGACACAGTGCAGATTGACTGTGCCTGGTTAATGTTGTTGTCATTGCACTCTGTGATACAGTTATTAAATAGGTAAAATATTTTACCTTTTCGTATAGAGCCATACACTTACTTCATCTGATTTAATGGAACTATAATTTTAATTATGATTATTACCTTAAATTATAATTAAATTTATGTGGTTTAAATTTACATTTGTGAAAATGGCTGCGTGATGAAAGCAGAAATCAGCTTCGCATTAACAAAAAAAGAAGGTTTTTTAACTGCATCTTAGTATATGCTCACAGCCAAAGACTAGCATGACCTACTTTGCAACAATAACAGAGGAATCAAGCCGGTTTTTTTTGTTGAAGTATCTAAATTGGCCACAAATGCTACCTACTCATTCGTTTGTGAGTCTCTTTAAAAATAGCTATTGTATCTATGAAACTTAAGGGTGGTTTTTTCTCCCCTTTCTCTTATTTTGCTGTAGATAATTAGCACCATGGAGCCTCAGGTGTCGAATGGCCCTACTTCCAATACAACCAATGGACCCTCCAGCAACAGTAGAAACTGCCCTTCCCCCATGCAGACAGGGGCTGCTACAGATGACAGCAAAACCAACCTCATAGTCAACTATTTACCCCAGAACATGACCCAGGAAGAGTTCAGGAGTCTCTTCGGGAGCATTGGTGAAATCGAATCCTGCAAGCTCGTGAGAGACAAAATCACAGGTAAGCGCTTCGTGTTGTGGATTTTGCCTGAGTTAGGGTCAGCTTGTATTTGGGGTCAGCAGAACCTCGGTGCTTGTATTGCAAGGGCTTACACAGGGAATGCAGCAGATGCAGTGGTAAGCTTCAGTGGCAAACCTTTAGTTTTCAGTGCTGCACACTGGATCCAGAGCTGCTGAGAAGCCACTCATCTCTCAGCCCCTGCAGGTCTGGGGGAGAGGTCCGAATATTGCCAGTTTATGTGTGTGTAACACACTGTGCAGCTTCTTGCGGGCAAGCTTAGATGGTGGCTTTCCTCTCCTGGTCATTCTCATTGCTATTTAACATGGACTTGTCTAAATGGCTTGAGCCAACTGATGGTTCTTAATTCTGACTCTGCCATTTGAGCTTCACCAGACCTTCGTTCCATTCTTCCCTATTTACGAACTCCATAAGGGTCTGCACATCCATCACAGCTCATTGACCATGGAACCACATTGGGGTGGAGTTGTGACACATTGCTCTGGGTTTCATTCAGATATCTGTAGATATTAGCTCTGGTCCCCAAAAACATTTTAGTTTGCAGTGATTCTTTTTCGAATGAAGTGGCACCCATTGGGAGGTGCCTTCAGAGTAAAAGCCTCCCATGACATGCTGCCTCAACGAGAAGAGAGGTGTCTGCACTGTCACTAGAGGAGGTGTGGATGGGTGCAGATGCACCTGGCCTAATCCACATCCTTGCTGCCACAGCCAGGAATCCACTGGTGCACAAGATAGGATGAACAATCAGCTTTTATAGCTTGCTTTATAGGTTAGTTTTATAGGTTGTGTGTCTACTCACACCGTAGGTGGGAGCAGCTGAAATTTCACTGCTGTTCAGTGCATCACCAGTGCTGTTATGTTTAGCACAGAGAGCAGCAGCCTTAGGAGGGAAAGGATTCCAGAAAAGGAGTCAGCTCCCCTCAGAGGCAGTCCTGGCAACTTGGGTGTGTGCTCTGTGGGAAGAGGCACCATGGGAAGATGAGGAATTAAAATGCAAATCTTCATACCTGCTTCCATAACATCCTGGCAGCCATGGTATTGGCAGCATTAGGGTGATCTGCTTAGTGCTTTTCAACATGCAGTGCTTCTTTTTTTGTTTACTTCCTGACACACAGCAATGCTCTGGTTGAACACAAGGCACGTAACAAATGGCAGTAGCTGCAGGGCAGCTTGAGTCCTCACAAGTGTAGTCCAGCAGAGCTTTCTTTAGCACGTTGACCATGATTTATCTATTGCAATAAATCTTCTGACTGGGCCACAGCTTCAGCTTTTTTAAAAAGAAGATTGAAAAATGGGATTGGCTTTTGTTTGCCCCTTTTCTTTTTCTACAGAGTGTTGTTTTTCTTGTAGTCTGAAAATAATCTGAAAAATTTAACTGCAGGTTACTTCAGTTATTTCAGACAGAAGTGAACACCTGACCCTCATCTACAGGAGCCTAGGGTGCCTAAGCTTGAATTTTCATCTTGTTTCATGAGCTTTTACTGCTTTACCTTATCCCTCAAATTCATGGTGATGTCCTTGCAATATAACTTCAAGACTTTAGATATTTGATGTTGTTTTCATGGGGAGTGGGTTGTCTTTGGACAGAGAGCCATTACTTCATCAGCTAGAAACACTATTCTTTTTGTTTCGTTCCATCTCCAGACTTTGTCTTTGTTTGAAGATGTGAGAAATTTCCTCTGTGATCTTCGGACATATTCTTGGGTAGTTTTTTTGCCTGTGCTTTTTCTTGCCATACAAAGTACATAAATCTTTGATCATTAAGACACTTTAAAGGAACCACTCTTTAAAAAAATCTTAGACGGCTGCCTTGAGGACATCACCCCTACATGTTGTTTTAAGTGGTGGTACAAGTATAAGTGAGCCAAATTCGTTAAAAAAAAAAAAAAATTGTCCTCCAAATTATCTGTGCTGTTTTTGAAAACAGAATTTCATCTTCCAAGGTTTTCAGGCCTGTTATCAAGGCATTGTACAACATTACTGAATTTGAGGATGCATGTTCATTCCTCACATTGAATTCAGAGTTAGTAAATCAAATGCAGTCCTCTGCCAGAAGCAGTTCATGTTTTTAAGGTTCTTAGAACATGGAGAGTAACAAAATGGAAATGCACTGAGGTCATACCCAGCTCATCTTTCTGGATCATCGTGAAAGCACGTTCTTCATTAGGCCTCTGGATTGGGTTTTTTTTGGGATGGGACGGGTGGAAGTTTGCCAGTAGGCTGGTAGAGGAATGACTGGCTTTTCAGGGGTTCTTTGCTTTTTTGTTATTAAAAATTGGTATAGATATTTTTTGACAGTGAAAGCTGTATTGCAGAAAATCCCAGTGAATTCTTAAGCTGTTGCAGAAATAGTAAAGAGGTGAAACACCTTAGGTTTCATCTGCCTTTGGATTTTTCTTTGTTTCTGTTGAAAATTTGTGGTTTTAATAAATCCCACCTAAGCATACTGTTTTGTTATGCCTTTAAACAAATGTGCTGTTCTTTCTGTTAAGAGTCTGGTTTGTCTTCATATATTGTAAGTTTGCTTCTTTCTTGCTGGGCTGAATTATCAGGCAAATCAAAAAAAGTCAGAATAAAAAGCTGTAGAGAGCTTGCTTCAAGAAAAATAGAAAAGGTCATAAACCAAATCATGATTAAATAGTTACCCTGGCAAAACCTTAGTAGAAAATCTCAAAAGGTATTTCTGAAGCTAGGTAGCATTGAATTGGTTCGTGTAGAAGATTCTATTTCCCTGTCAAGGACCAGCAAAGTTTTTTTTTTAATAATATTGAGTCTTCTGAAATGTTTTTTTCAAGTAGTTAAAAGATAAAGAAAGTCTGTTGAAATACTGGATCTCCAATAAAATTCATGACCTGAACTCCTTTATTAATTTTAAAATTGGTTAAATAATGTATGTCAGGAATAGTCATCTGCTCCAAGTCTTTTTGCAGTCTTAGAACAGTAGTAGGAGTTTTTAATAAAATTGGTTTGTGGTGTTGCCCCCTCGCTTTGGAAAGGCACATATTTAAACAAGCATATTCTTTTACTAAAAAACTATGCTAATTTGGTAGTACACCGCACTGAGTTGAATAGGAATGACAGCTTCTAAGACAGCCTTTAATTTGGTATTCAAAACCAAAATCGTAAACTTGGGTTTTGTTTGGTAGCTTCTCAGAACAGGCAGGATATACAGTAGCATTTTTTAAAGATGCTAATGACTTGAGAGAGGAGATGGAAGTCAGGCATACATTTTAATTATGGGGGAGGGGTTGCAATAGCAAAAATGGTTTGGTTTTTTTTTTACTGCAGAGATTTTAAGGGAATGAGACAAGGAAAAACAGACTGAAGATAGTTGCCTTCATTTGGCAGGGGTGTTTAATAAAAGCAGAACTTGTGGTTGTAAAGTGTGCTTATTAAATTCTTCATTTACACTACCTAATTAATTCTAGCATTTTAAATTAACAGTGAAACTGGTCCCTGCTGTACCATTTCATAGCTACAGCATATTTCGTCCAACAACCCAGTTGTTCAGGTTTAATCAGCTGCGCTCAAAAAATGAGAAGGAACTTGGGTTAAAAAAAAACCAGCTAAGTGGCATAAACATTTTAGAGCAGCATTAGATGAAGGGCGGTGATTTCAGGGGGGAAACCCACGGCTTCAGATGGATGTGAGGCTCAGCACTAACCAGTGATGCTAAGCTAGAGAATGTTGCAGATGCTCTTTATTTCTTATTTTGTCTGAAGAAAACCAGTGACAAATATCTTCATCACTTGAGGGAGAGGGCTTGAATTCATGAGAATTTTCAGAGAAATGCTGAACTTGTTTTGTCCTGTGTTTGCAAACAAAAGATCCAGTCAGTCAGTGTGATGTCCGTCCTGCACTGTAAGTGCTGCTGGCCCAGTGAGTTGTCCTTGTTGACATAGTTTGTGTGTGGGGGAGAAGGGGATGTTTGTTACTAATTTTTTAATTGATTTGGTAGATTTAAAGATTTATATTTTTGTTTCTCTGTAACCTACTGAGGAACTTCCATCTCTGAATCTTCAGGTGGATCAGTATCCAAAAAGATTTGGTTTACAAATCTGTTGCATCTTCAAATGATCCAGGAACACTGTAAAGCAGAATATTTATTGATACAAGATTTCTGTGCATCCCTTCCATTATGTCAGGGTTTGCATAATTCTGCTGCGTGGTACAATTTGATGTTCTTTGCATGTATAATTAGGAACTTTGTTGTTCCTGTGCCCAAAATGTAACTCTGATTTTTGGGTTTTTTCTAATTGTTCCTCTTTGAATTTGTAATTCCTTTAAGAGTATGTACAAAGACTGAAGTCTTTCACTTTAGTTTCAGGTATTTATAGTAGTACTGATGCAGGCTTAGATTAAACTGCAGTTCAGAAATAATCATGACGTTGTAAGTATAATTTAAATATCAATGATCCCAGTGAAAAGAAGAGAAAGAAATCCTGACTGCTTTACCTACAGTCTTCTCTAGAAGTTATGGATTGTCCCCTCCTTACTCCTTGGATTTTCAAACATAGGATCCACGAACTAAAACCTAATAAAATGACAGAGCCAGAAATAATGTAGCGTTACAAGAACAAGTACAGGAAGGTATTTTTCATGAGAGGTGCGCAGTGCTCATTCCTCTGTGGAAATCAGTAAACTGTTGACCTGGGAAGGCTGGTCTGCCCCTTCTGACTCACAAGTTTGTCCACAATATGTTAAGTTGGTATTGTGTGCCCTCTAGAAGAAGATTTTTTTTTTTCCAACTTGGCTGTAAAATGAGCAGCTCACCAGCTCGTACTGAAAAGGTGCTGTAAAAAGCAGAGACCTAGATTTTACTTACCTGTGTTCAGCAAGTGATGGGGAACTCGTGTGCTTCTGTCTAGAACGTGCTGCTCAGAGCTGCATGTTTGCAGTTTGCTGAGATTTGGACCTTAATTAAGCAGCCTTAATTTCAGCATCAAGATTTGGTGACCGCTTTGGAAGCGAGGGATGGAGAAGGTCTGGATGCTCGGGAGCAGAAACCATTAATTGCATGCTGCTGATGCCCAGGGAGGCAGGGGAGAAGCCAGGCAGGAATGGGTGGGAAGCTCGTGGGTCTGATGGCAGATGTGCAGTAGCAGGAAAATGGTTCCAAAGCTTTCTTCTGTGAGCAGACATGATCTAGGATTGGCCCAGTGTTTGCAGCAGGTAGCAGCCAGTTTTTATGTTTTAATTGGAGGTTTGGATGCATGGTAGAGTACATAACCAGGAGGTCACAGTGTCCATCTAGGTTGGAATCCAAGGAGGACTCTGAAAGCTCATCATAATGTAAAGACACAAAGCAAAAATGGGATTAATGGCTAAATTTAATTACAGGGACCAGGCCTTTGGTAATACAGTTCATGACAACAGGTAACCATTGCATGGTTAAGTCTGCAGTTGGAACACTTAAACTGGAAATTGCAGAGATATTAGTAAAATTGCACTGCTTTGTCGGGGGAGAAAAGATTTATTTTTATTTAAGGAAAATAGTTCACAGCTATTTATACTTAGAAGCTGCAGATAGAACATTTATTCACTGGAAAATTCACATACAAAGGCTTGCCAGTGTTTTGTCCATCTTTTCTTCAAGAATTTTGTAAAAGGGTGTGCCAAAAGTGTCCCATGGGAAGAAAAAAAAATTATCCATATGCAGATAAATATATCTCACAGTGAAACCCAGCATTAGGGTACCTGATCCGAGATGACTGAAGGTCTAATCTGAGCATAAACTACTTCTGCATTTGATGTCCAATTCACTGATTGTGCTTTGAAAGTGCCTTCCATTTGGAGATACTACTGGTTCCAGCAGTTTTCCCCACTTAAAATACATTAAACAGATAGGATTATAGAATGCAGGGATTATGTTAGATAAGACTTATAAACTCTTTAGAAAGTATGTAAACACTCATGCCTCATGGCATAAGCCCACCTAATAACAGGGTTTAGGAGAAAAATACCTTGTAGAGGTAGTTTATTCCCTTGTTGACTTGGAAGGGGTTTTTAGTAATTCTCTGTAAAGCAGTGGTAACTAGTCACTGATCTCTGACCATTTATTTGGCACACATCTTGTTGCACTAGACTGAGTGTTAGCAGCAGTTTCTTTGCTCTGGTAGAAGGGAATTAATAAAATCCTTCAGAACGGGGGGAAAAAAAGCTTTTGTACTCTGGTGTTCACCATAAATTGAATATATAATTCTGGCATTTGGCTTGATTGCATTTAAAGGCCATATTTAGTAGTGCCCCTCAAATTGGTTGCATAGGGAATCTCTGTAAGAGCAGTGGTGTTTCTTGCATCTGACTTCCTTGAAAGCAAAAGATTTGGTATTTGCTGAAATAGGAAAAATATTTATGCAGCAGAGTACTCAGCTAGGGTTCTTTTGTCTGGAAAAAATAATACCAAATTAAGTGAATTGCCTTAGGTTTTTCAGGAAGTGACTGTACGTTGGCCTCACTGCATTTATTAGGGAAAGGAGATTTGTCTGGAAGTTGCTTCTCTGTGTTGAATGTATTGTCAAAATGCAGTGAGGAAAGAGTGGTCAGATAGAGTAGTATTACTGCAGCTGAAAGTCAAGTGCCCAGAGAAGCAGAAGTCTAAAATAATGTCATTTAGAACTGAAAAGAAAAAATTGTTTCTGCTAATTGGATCGAATACAGAGTATGCTTTATTTTTTCATTTTATGCAGAGAATAAAATATTAGAAGATGTGGAAAACCAGACATGTTTCAGAGTCTTTTAAATTTGAAATCTAGAATTATTTTTAAAGGACTAAATATATGGCTCTGAATGTTATTAAAGACCTTTGATAAATTGATCTTAATTTCATAGCCTAGTTATTTTTATAGCTTATTTCCTGAAGTATATTCTGTTCTTGAGCAGAGATAAACGTAATTTCCATGTTGCATATCCTATTTTAAGGGCTGCAGATTCAAGACAATCCCCAAATATTGATTATTTTAATGAACATTTGCATTAAGTATCTGAACTTAGCACTGTGGGGGAGGAGACAGAAGTGGTAGCGAGTGTCTCAGTGCTGGATCTCTCAAATGTTTTTTTGTGTGGTTTGATGTCTGTGCTGAGCACTGAGGAAAATGGTCAAATTAGCATCCATCATTTTCTTTATCACTTCTCTGCAGTTGCCTGGTGCAGGCTCTGTGCCGGCGAACAAAAGAATTTTGATTTCTTGATTATTGGAAAAAAGCAATTGAAATGAGTGTTGGGGCAAATAGGCAGAAAGCAAGCAGGCATGACCCTTGTGCTGCGAAAGAGCTTTCTAATTAACTTCCCCAGTTTCAATCCTGAGCTGCTTCTGAAGTGTATTAAATGCCTCTAATACGTATTTAGAGTATTCTTCAGTTTTTGCGGCTTGGTTTGAGTAAATACCATCACCTTCCCATCAAGCCCAGTGTGGAAGGATTAGCAGTGTGATTTTCCTCAACAGCACAAGCACGCCTACACCTCTGAAATCATGACTTCCAGATACAAGGTTATTTATGAGGCTTTCCAGTGTGTCTCCTGACCTTCTACTCTGAGCTTCTTTTCCATCCTGCATTGAAGATAGAGCTGTGTGCCGGGGAACAGCCAGTGAAATGGCTCTGGTGGAATCCTCTATTGATGGCACGCCACCCTTCACTTCCAGTGTTGTTTGTCCTTTTTGGTGTTTTCTGCCCTTTCCTCTAGAAGCCCAGACCCCGTGCTTCATCACTCATGCACAGCTGCTTCTCTCTTTAACCCTTTTTCTTTTCTTTCCTTTTAGCCCAAGGAGAAAGGGGAGGAAAGGAATGTGAATGCCAGGAAAGCACTGGGAGACTGTCAGCTGCTAGCGAGGTGCTCCCTTCCAGCTGAGGCAGGGTCCTTGGGGGCAGCAGCAGGCAGCACAGGCAGGTACCTGTCAGGGCTCCAAGGCTGACTCCCCCAGCTTTTCTCCATTCCCTCCTGCTCAAGGAGTTCTGCCCTTCAGCCACACCCATGAGCAGCATGGCTGTACTGTGGCTCTCACCTCTGCCCGTCTCCACTGTGCTCCTGCTACACAACTTATCCCAGAACAGAAGTGACCTGTGTAAAAACCTGTTCAGATGGTTTGGAAAATGATCTGCCTCCTGCTCTCCCTTTTCACAAGGCTGATTTTCACTGAGACTGCTTCTGGAGTTTCTTCTTGACTTTTAGGTGGCATTCAGTAAACTCGTGACTGGGGTTATTTGACCTGCTTCAGTAGCTGATTTTTGGAATCAGTGAGCCAGGGAGTCTTTTGCTCCTTTTGTCTTGCAGAGCTGATCCATCATCATTTGCCTCCCCTCTAGCAAGCAGTTGTTTTCTCTACAGCTGAAAGAGTTCTGCCAAGGTGATCTTCACCTTGGCTTCTGGGAATGGACCTTCAGACTGGCATTGGGATCTGCTGCTCCTGGGAGTGTCAATGTCCTCAGCATTCCTGTCTCTCCTCTGTTTTCTGCTACCTCGGTTTCATGTGCAGTCCCTAAACTGATCAAAGTAGTTATTCAGGTTCCATCCTCTTCAAAGCACATCCTTCAGATTTTTGCTTTTGGAGTTACTCTGACTTGAGCAAGGACCCATTTGCGTGATCAGGCCAACCTGTTTTCCATCTTCCTGTCAAGTGAGATGCCATTTGTAGAGGGCAAAGTTCCTTTTGGGATATCTACTGCATGGAGGTCTTGCCTGGCCTTAAATCCTTTTTTTTCTCCTTTGCTCCCAGAAAACTTCCAAGGTACAATCCCATTGCTTGGAAACTTAGGCTGTCATCTTAAACTGACTTACAGTTAAGAAGTTTTAACTTCTATTATGCTGTCATGCACATGGATGCGAGGTTTCTACACCCTTAACACTATTCAACACCTATTCTTTTCTCCTGCTTAAAGCACAGTTTCTCTTGCTGCCTGAATTGGGAGTCCAGCAGCCTTTGTTTGCAGCTCACTGGCAGTCCCGTGCTTATAGTCAGCACAGATAACCATCTCGGGAATCTGGGCTATTGGAAGTTGCTCTGATGCCCAGTCTTTGCCAGCAAATCTCTGGATTTCATCAGCATTCTCTTCATGTCCTGTGCTTCATTCCTGGAACAGTTGCTGATAGGGTATTGCAGCCTCTGACTTTTCCAACCATTTGTGGTACAGCCTGAGTTTTGTTTGGGTCCTTCTGTGTCTCTCCATGTCTATTAAGACCGGTTTTTTTCAGGTGCCACATTTCCCATTTCTGTGATGCCTCAATCCTGTGTTCACTCTTGTCCCTGTGAAGTTCTGATTCTGTAAAAAGAGAAGAGAAAGGAGAAGAAAGCATCATGGCCCTGAAGTCCCAAGTCCATTTCTTTGGCTTTGCTCACTGCTCTGGCTGACTCACTGCTGGCTGTTGTTGGATGTGGCTGCTGTTCTCCATTGGTCCTTAGCAGGATCCATCACTGACTTTGCAGATGTTGCTGCTTGTCCCTGCTAGGAATTTCAGGATAAGTTGCACACTTGCAGGTGCTGCTGGAGACTGGATATTGGACCAGGCAGACTTTTGTTCTGACACAATACTGCTGTTCTTACAATTCTCAGCATCTGTTTAATTGGTGGAATATATCAGCTTGAGGGGGGAAAAAACTGAACAGTTACATTATTTTTATTTGCAATAGCCCAAACTGCTTTTTTTCCCAGCTAGATGGTTTTTAAGGGGTGTTGCAAAAGCAGATGGACAAAAAGCTGCGTCATACTCACCTGCAAGCAAACAAATGGTAGCATTGCCAGTGTGATTAATTGCTGCTGTACGAGAGGGGCTGCTGTTCCTGCAGTACCAGCTCTAATCTTACCCTGCTGCCCTGCTCAGATAATTGTGCTCACACACATTTGGAAACACCTTAAGCTAGGTATCAACAGGCATACTTCCTCTTGCTGCAGAATTCTAGGACCCAAAAAATGAGGCTGCCTCCTTCGCTGGGAAGCTGTTGGCTGGATGGAGGGGGTGTATTGACTTCCCTTGCTGTGAGGACGGTAGGTAGGGCATGGAAGATAGGACATGTAACAAGAAGTATTCTCCAGCAGTTCCTTTTTTAGACTCCTCTGTTCTCCTACTTGCTGTATCTGTGTCATTTCTATTTACCAGTGCGTATCTTTGCCCAGTTCTCTGTTTCTTTAAACATTTTTCTCCTCTGGAAGCCACTTTGTCTTAACCAAAAAAATAAAAGCAAAAACCCAGCCCCAAACATGAACAGCTTGGGAGCTTGACTGGTAACATATTTTCCCCTTATGCTTTCTACTGCATTGAAATAGCTGCTTTGGTACCTTGACTTTGCTTGTTGGTAGAATTGTGGTACTCACTTGCTCCAGGTTATGTACATTTAGGTAGCAAAAGGAAAAATGTTTCTTTACCTTTTCCTCTGTTTTCCACCTACCTGGTGGAAAATAATATCATGACAAGCCTTTGGAAGGACTTGTGTATCACAGAAACTGCATTGCTTTTACTGGTGATCAGCCACCAATGGCATCAGTCTGTGGTACATCCAATGCCACGCATGAGGATAATGTCATAGGAGGTGTTAGTTGATACAGATTAAATCTGCCACCTTGAAAAGAGCAGGATTTTTATGCTGGAGAAAATTTACTGAGGAGCATATTCATGCTAATACTCTTCTCAAGAAAATTATTGAGTTTAAGTGATAGAACTAAGTAGTATGTGCACACAATAAAGTCATAATATTTTCTCCTTGAAGTAGTTTTCATTACTTTTGTTAACTGCAGGTACCTAAAAGGAATGTTACCTTTTAAAACATACTTAAATTCCTGTTCTTGTTTTAAAATTCTTGGAAGTCCTGTTTTAAAGCAGAAACAAAATTTGTGGAGAGGCTCCCTGCAGTCTATATATTAGTGGCTAGAAAAATTTTTATAGGTAGCATGTCTTGGAATGTTATAAAGTAGCATTACCTGTCTCAGCATCTTTCCAGATGCTGGGTAGAGTAATCTACATAAATCTAAGTATTACAGATTAACCTTCTTAACTGTCAGGTTGCAGCTTTTATTTATGTTTCTGCTGATCAGATTAAAAATGCTGCAGTCACGAGTTGTGTTGTTAATATTAAATTTTGTGTTCCGGTCTGTAATAAATTACTTTCCTCTGTGCATTGGAAAAAGTGGTTAGTAGAGCTCAGAGTTTAATTAGTAGGTTGTTGATGAGACGGAACAGGTATTGAGAGTCATTGTTCCAAATTACTGTGAAATTTGTTAGTATTGTTCTGGCTTTTGTTTTTTGTTGTTTGACAGAGGCTGAGGTACAAAACTTTAAATGTTGCTGAATTAAATCATTTAATGACAAAATTACCAGAGCTTTTTGAATTTGCAGTCAACCAGGTTTCAGATACTGCTGCTGCAGTATAATGTTATGTCCTGCTTAATATTCTTGTTTTGCAAAACAAACTCTTGTTTTTCTCCAGTTTTATGTTCCTCTGCCATTTCCTTTAGAATGGAAGCATTACTTACTGCCATTTCTACCTTAAATTATTCCAAGTTTGAGGATGGACTGGATTTTCGTATCTTGGCTGTGTCCTTCCCAGTTTCTCTGCTTGCTTCCTTCATATTGACAGAGTATGTTCTTGGCCTTTTAATCTCTAGCCTATGAATTTTGTTGAGCCCCAGGACTCTTTCCACTCTGCAGTTCTCTGACCCTTCATGAAAGTTGGAACCATGGTCTGTTCTGTCCTTCTGCCTTTCTTCTACCACTCACTGTCACCATTGTGTAGTGGAGTTTCTCTTAAGCTTTGCCTCTGGGTGTCTGACATGGCCCTTTTTCGTGCAAGGTTGGTACGTTTGCACCAAAACTCTCTGTGTGCTACAATATGGGCATGCTGTGATCTGAACTTACTCCTTTGGTTGAAGGCTGACCAGTGAATAATCACTCTGTTTCTTTTGGTTTGCCTTCAGTTTCTGCTCCGTTGTTCAGTATTAAATTTTTAGTTGCATTCTACTTCCATCTAAATTTCAGAAGTTCCAGCATTTGGGATGATACGCAGGAGGGAAGGATACATCTGCTGTAATGATGTGTGCGCCTCTTCTGTGACCTGCTGGTTCATGCTCTTGGAGTGCCTTTTCTCTTTGGTTTTAGACTAGGGGATTCTTTCTACCCTCTCTTAATATCATCTTTTTTCATGAATAAAAAATATATAGAACACTTTTTTAATATTTCATCTCTGATCATAGTCTTTACACACTTGAAATATCTATAGGCTTTTGTATCTCCTTTTAGTCACAATTTAATCAAAGGATGCCATACTTCAGTGTTTTAACACTGGACACTTCTAAGCTTGTATTTTAAGTCACTCTCAAGCCTTACATCTCAGTTTAAAAACCTGGTGACTGCAGAAACTGGACTTCATTTTGCTGCCTTCCTTGTGTCTGGTACATGCATTCCTTGTTAGACTTATGTGGTCTTTACCATTTCTGTACTGTTTGTCCAGTAATGCTGTATCTGTTCTTCCAACATGACATCCCCTGTTTGGGATGAGAACAGCTTCCCACAGTGTATTGCATGCTCAGTGTGATGCAGTAACTTCTTTAATTCCTGTTCCAGAATTTTTTTCCCACACTGCTGATAACCATTTTTATGTGCCGATACATCTTTCGGGGTTTTTTCTGGTTCTACTTGTTTTCACTTTTTTCTTACTGAATCTTGTTTTCACTTAGCCTGTTTGTTTCTAATGTCTGCATTCTTGTGCTTAAGTCGTCTCTTCAGCATTGAATTTACTGTTCAGGATAGACAAGTCATGGCTGTTTCTTGTCCATTCATGCCTGTCCCCAGAACACTGGATTTTTATAGTACAGTCCCTGTTCTGTTCTGGGACAAAGCAGGGAGGAGTGCAGCCTTGCTCTTCTCAGAACAGCTGCTAATTCAGAGGCTGTGTGCTCCTTGAAGGAAGGGGGAGGAGAAGATGAAAAGAAGGGAAGCAAGAGATGTCAACTGAGGGGAGCAAAATCCAAATATTTGTTCAGAAATGGAACTCGCTTGTCTTGTGTTTGTCAGGAGCAGGAGCTTTTCAAAACCTACTTAATCAGTTGCTTGCAGTAGTATGAACACACCCATGCTGAAAATCCAGTTTTGCATTTAAAGAAACTTGATAAAAGCAAGCAAACAAAAAAGAAAAACGAGGATAATATATTCTACAGAGCATGAAATGTGTGTGTTGTTTACAAGATATCTCTAGCCCAGCACAGCTCTCAATGGGCCAATGATAAGGTTCCAGTCTTAGAGTGGGGGAGCTGCAGTTTTAGCTCCCTGTTTTAGCGACTGTGTTACTCTGTCCAAGTTCACCCTGGAAATCGTGATGCCTTTCAGTTTCTCTTCTCCATAATAGGAATAAAAGTGCTTTCCTCAGTGGTGTTTCTGAGGAAAGGTGCGTTTTAGAGATAAAATGCTTCCATGTTATGGTAATGGGAACCGCAGAAAACTCCAGCCAAGTCAGCAGCATCTGTCTCAAACTGCCACTTAAGCTTTGCATGCAGATTAGCCCATGTCCTCGAGCACAGCAGAGGCACAGCTCGCTGGGTTGAACTCTGTAGTGTGCAGGTAAGAGCAAAGCCTCGTTTCAGGTGAGATACAAAACATCTGCAGGGTTAGAAGCCTTTAAGAGACTGTAAGGCATGATTTTCTAGAGCAGGGGTATTACATGGCTAGTATGGTCAAGTATAAATGGAGTACTTGCATGGGTTTGGAAGTCCTCTTAAAGTTTCTGTGGGAGTAGGATTTTTGGAAGGATCTGGTGGCACTGGGCACCAGCAGGCTGTCAAAGCATGCTCCATTGTGTTCTGTGTTCTGAGTGGTTATATGGGGCCAAGCTAGAGTGAAAACAATTACTGTATCTGATTTTGAGGAATGGCAGCTACTGTCAATTGATATTTAATTTACATGAGAACTGCTACTGCATCACTGTCTCTGAAAATCAAGACATTAAATTACACTGTCTTGCATTAAGAGATTTGTCAGAACTCTTTGAAGAGGACAAAACTCTCATGTAATCTCTTCTGGCACTGCCTGGCAAAACCAAGCTTCCAAACTGAAGGTGCTGAATGAATGATGTTTCTGTTGTTGGGAGCTTGCAGATGGGTTTGGAGAGTCTTGCTTTGATTTTGAGGTCACTGTGTCCAGGTCCAAGTGGTTCCCTTCCAAAGACACGTGCTGATCCAAGGCTTGCACTTACCTCACCAGCACTAATCATTTGCTTTAGCTACATTTATAGGATTTGTTTCACATTTTGGGCAATGCTTCTTTTTATTCCACTTTTATTTTTCTAGGCTTGTTGTCATGGTACCTGGCACTTCCCATTCAGATATTAAAATTGAGTGAGTGGTGTCTGTATGTCTGGTTCATTTTCCCTCTCTTATCCTCTCCCTGAGGGAGAGTTTTACGTGGGATGTAGCACACTGTTTGCAAGGGCTTCCTTTGGGGGATTTTTTAATCACATAGTACCGTCTCTGTTGGAGAAGACCTGGTGGGAAGAAGCCCCTTCCACTTGGACTGGAGTTTATTAAATCCTGTGTGCGTAAGGCCCCCGTGGGACCTCGTTGTGCAACTCATGTCTCCCCTCGAGCTCCCCAAAAAAGGCCTGTCTCCTGCATCAGTGAGCTTTTATCTGAGTCTCTCTGGCATTGCCAGGATTAAGGCAGTGATAGGAATTGTCGCCATGCAGACACCTGGTGGGGAGGGCTGTTGCTATTTGGGTATCGGGGCTCTGGTGCCTTGGGGAAGAGCTTGCTTGAGGGATCTTGTCCCACCTGAGGAGCTTTGTGTCATCGTGTAGGTGTTCTAGCTGTGGAACATAGAGGATTCTTCCCAGAGGTTTGGGCTTAGCTTTACTTTTTTACTTTTTGTGGAACTATAAGCATGTTTCTTAGGAGGGAATCTGATACAAGTACATTTCACTGTTAGTCTGGAACCTGGTTTTCATCTCCAGTAACATCTTAAGAAGAAGGATCTGTGGAACTCAGATTATGCTGATGGCTGTTTTTAACCAAGGACAATTGTAGGTGCACTGTAGCATCACAGCATATCTGAGTCTCTAGACTGGATTGCATTTAAATACAGCTGACTTTTCCTAATGCAGAAGTGGGATCTTCTGAAAAGAACTAATTAGGGCACTCCAAGTATAATAATTTTATGGAAGGTTCCCGAACAAAGCTTGTACCCAGTCACCTGCCTGCAAAAGGTGAAAACTGTAGTTGCAGTGTTTTAGGATTTTCCTTTCTCTCTCATGGAGAATATAGGTAAACTGTACTTTCTTAATCTGTGTTTAGTGTTAGAAGTGTACAAGCCATAACCAATAGGTCTTTGGGGGTGGATTGTCTTTGGCCAATAGAAAATTGTTTATTACTGTGTATAAAAAGAACTTCTTGTAAATAAAACTTTCTTCTTCGCCATCTTGAAGCCTGTCTGCCTGACCTCTCTACCTGCTTCCACAAATCCCACAAACAACAGAAAAGCAAACCATACAAAAACCAAGTGATTTATTACTCATTCTTGTCTCAGTTTTGCTTTGAGAAGGATTGTGCATTGTCCCTGAAATTCTTGCAAAAGCAAGAGTTAATGTAATAGGGGGAGAATGCTGTCTTGCTATTCATGGACAACATGTATTAAATAAGTCCTAGTTTGTATGAATATAAGAAGTCTGTATTGCAAATAAGCCATAGACTAAATGGGTGCTGTGATAAGAGCTGCACTAAGCACAGAACAAGTTACCCTTCATAGTTGGGTTGGAGTGAATTGTGACAGTGACAGCCTTAGCTTCATTGTTTGGTCCTAGGAGCACTGTGTGCAGAAGATGCTTCCCTCCTGGTCTGCTTCTCCTGAGACTGCAGTGTGCCTTGCTGGGGTGACAGCAGGTGATTCTCCTTGGTAGAGAGGTGGAGGATGAATGAGACTGACATTACTGGTATAAAAAAGCATCAGACAAGGAGCAGGTTTTGAACTGGTCTCGTGATCAGATCTCATTTTCCCTTGATCTGAATTTCCTCTCTATAGCTTACATCCTTTTCTAGGTGAACAGCTCTATTTGTTGTTGTTGTTTCCTTAACAGTTGCCAGGAAGAAAAAGTGAAAGTCATTTCACTTGACCCTCTTTGTACATTATGAATATATCTTCTCAAGGGTGTTTATGTAACCTTCTCCAAAAGCCTCTACTTCATATGGCTTTTCATATGAGTTGCAATCATTCCTTTTCATCCAGGAATGTGTTTAGAAACACTTCTGAAATTATTTGAAGGCTTACAGGGTGGTGTTCTGAAATGGGCCTGCCAGCTGGAGCAGGGCTTGCCTTGAATGTCAGAAATCTCTTTGGTTACTCTTGGTTAAAAGACAGAAAAAATCTCCCTGCCAGCCATCTGTAGGTACTATTTATTACAAACATCTCCAGCTTGAGAAACACGGGGAAAAGTGGAACAGTTATGTGCAGGTTTGCTTGGAAGAGCCACAGGTGGACAGCAAGTTGCGCTGAGCTTTTGCAATAGCCAGAAGCTCACCCCATGACCAGTTTCGTCCTTAAATTCCACCGAGGGTGGAACAAGCAGAGAGGGAGCTGAGGAGGCTTGGAGAATTCGTGGTGAGCATTATTTCTTTTGGTCCCAAAGCCAGAGTGACTGAAGGCTGTTGCTGTCTGCCGGCTCCTGCCTGGCTGATGCGAGATGAGCTGTCAGACGTGCCCTACTTCCCAAGGGAGGGACTGTGGCAGGGAAGCATCGGTGCTCGCGTTACGGCTGTCAGGAGGGCAGCTTTAATTAGGTTTTACATTTGGGCAGGGGACAACAAAACCACAATTTAAGGCAGTTTGGATCGCTGCTGTCCCATTCTGTGCTTTTTCTCATGAGTGACTCCTTACAGTAGGAACCATAGTCCTTTAATGTCACATTCCATTGCACAGTAATTTATTTCCAAATAAAAAGGATGTTTCTAACCATTTTTTTAAACTTACCTGGTCACACGTGGGTAATTAAAAGTTGTACTCGTCTCTAAGTTACTATTAGGATAGTTTTCTGCAATAGGAAGGCTTCAGACTTTCTGAGAAAGTAGCTTGCTTCTGCTTTGCTTGTGGCAATGATTGTTCTTCTTACAACCAGCAGGAACAGTGTATTTGTAGAGCTTCAGAGTAGAAGAGATTATAGAGCACTTAACGTATCTTGCCAAAATGTTCCTTGGATTAATTTCTGCTAGAGCATAGCTTTCAGGAAAAAAAAAAGCTTTCAGAATTTCCAGTGGTAGAAGAACTGACAAAATGGTTGGTAGGTACTTAAATTCATGTTACCTTCAGTGTCAAAAACAGCAAATGGCTTCCACAGGAAAACAGCATTTGCTGTATTGGTTTTAGTCTGGTTTCACTTGTTAAGCAGTGGGACTTGGGATATGTAACTGCATGGACAGACATGAGTGAAAAATGGATTTGTACTTCAGGTGAATACTAACATAGTAGTGTTCAGGTTCAACTTCTTTGATCAAGTAGGCAGATTGACCCCCACATCTCAGCTGAAGGGCTTCTTGCTGCTGTAGTCATTTCCCTCAGCACCATCACCAAGGCATCATCAGTGTCTTGCTTGGAGGACAGGCACCAGGACTGGGCTCCTCCTCAGCAAAGCACAGGCAGATCAGAAGCAGTGATTTTATTTTTTTTTTTTTTTTCCCTTTTTGATTGTGTGGCTTTTATGCCCAGAAGAGCTGTGTTAACCCTTTTGTCAGTGTTGCAGGCTTGATGTTGCCTGTGTCAGTCTTTAATTTCAGCGTTGCTAGAGTATGCTACAGTTAATGTGGTTTGTCAGGATGTAATCTTTGTGCTATCTAAATGAGTGTATTTGTGGTTTACTGAGGAACTTAAATTGCTTTGCACCTTCTCTCTGTCCTCTTTGTACTTATCCTCTCTTCCTCCTGTCTTTCCGCAGTCAATTTTCATGAGCAAAGAGTTTGGGTTTTTTCCACTTACTGGTGGAAATAAACAATTTAGGGCCAAGATCTGTTTCCTGAGACAGACCTGGAGGAAAGCATCTTTCTGGTGATTTCCTGTTCACAATTCCCAGTAAGGGATCTGTTGGCTTTTTTAATCCATTTAATGTGTGCCATGTTAATTTTGTTTTAGTCAATTAATGAGCAGTACCAAAACGAGTCCTTTAGAGGAGACCAAGTATATCAATGTTGATTTAATGGCGTTCTTAAAATTTATAGGTCAAACTTGTAATCTCATCAAGAAGGTTGTCAATTTAGTTTGACAGAATCTATTTTCCATAGACTTAATTTGATTGACATTGATTTTATTACCCCTCACTAATTCTTTATTATTAGAGACCAATGTTGAATATTCTGTAGTTTTGCCTTGCTTGGCATTAGACTGCTGGACCTGTAATTACTTGGGTCATCCAGTCCTCTCTTTTTGGATTTCAGTGCAAAATCCTTTCCTCCAGGCTCCTGGAATTTGTTGATCACAAGAGAGCCATTAGCCCCCTTCTTTTGGAGTCTGCTCTGTTCAAGTAATCCAGATAACCTCATTTAAATGTACATAATTTTAGGAGCTCCTGTTCAGCATTCACCTGGGTTGCTAGTTAGTACTTCATGTACTTCTTCAGGTGTACGTAATGCCTGTTGTCTCTGTGCTGTTACTATTAGTATCTCTGGTGAGTCAGGATGAGTGTTAAGGGATCTCTTTTCTGTAATCTAAAAAAAAATTATTTTGTTATTCCAACCTTTACTAGCCAGAGGGGTTTTATGCCTTTTTTTTTTTTTCCTGTTTTCTATGACATTTCTATTCTAAGTTGCAGGGGTTTTTTCTGTATTTTCCCTTTACCTCTTAGTATAAATATGGAATTGGCCAAAGCAGACTGGCTTACAGAGGAAGTAAAGGAAGGTACAGATCTTTGGCACTGCCTTTCTCACAGTTGCAGGTTTTTGGATATATGGATAAATGATACAGGGTAAATTGATTTCCCCCCCCCCCATCTTCTTTCTCATGGCTTGCTTTAAGTTTGATTTTCAGCTCTGAAATTAAACTTTCTAAAATGCGGAAAGTGTATGTTACCAGTTTGGGCTTGGCTTTGCCTGCTTCTTTTTTTTTTTTTTTTTTTGTTTTGTTTTTTGTTTTTTGTCATGTCCTTGATAGCTTCTAACCCTGTTACCACTCACTTTTTTAGACCTCTTTCTTACCATATTCTAGGAGGTCCAGTATACATTTTCTCTGCTAGATAAAACATTCAGAAAGAGCAGTGGGAATAGCAAGATAACAAGGTGTTGTTTTAGGATCATCTAGAAATATCTCTTGCCTGACCTACTGAATCACAGCATGTGATGAACTATTGGATTCCAAATCGCAGAAAATATTTACTATTTACGGTGCTGTTCCTGGGAAGTGTAGCATGGGAATGAACTACAGTGTCTGTGTGGGATCCCACTGAGAGGTCCAGCTGCTTGCTTTGTGCTGCCAGATTGTGTCCAAAGAAGTGTTACCCTTTTGGAGTGCATGCAATAAGTGCACATGATGAAGAAAATAGGAAAGTTCATACTGTTTACTGTATTCTGGAGCAAATTCTTTACTTTCTTTACCTGTAACAGTTTTTAGTTATTTTTTATCTAGACTGATTTGTCTGACATAAGGTATATGGCTGGAGAGGAATTTGAAAATAATATTTTTAGCTGTATGTATAGATTTTTTTGGCTTCTTAACTGTAACCGTTTAGCACAGTAAAACTTTACGATGTTTGCCAGAGTCATCATAAAGCTTTTCACAGATTATTTTTTTTGTCAAGAGTTTTTCTTCTCCATTTGAGACTCAGGTGTTCGTGTCAATCTTCAAACACAGGATAATAATTGAGTGGTAGTTGAAAATACAAAGTAACCAAACAAAATACACCCCTGAAGTGGAAAACTCTTAATCAGAAGGGTTTCTCCCTTCATCTTCACTGGTACAGTGAGGTCTATGCCTGAAAACAGGAAGAATTTGCTGATGGAAGCAACGGCACCAAGATTTCTGTGGGCTGTGTGGAGTTTGAGAGTTTTTAAGATAAAAGGGCTGTTTTATGAATTAACAGAAATTCAGTGCTCAAAATTGTGAGTGCTCACCCTTTTTATGGTAGTATAGCTAATATAGCAATTAGTGTATTGGATATGAATTCATAACCAACAGTTTGAGTAGCACGCCTACAATACTGTTAAAAATTTCATTTAATTCTTGATGTTCAGGAGTATATACACTAACAAGAAGAAATCCTGTTTCTGCAGACCTGTTATTAGAAAGAAAAATGGTGTGACGGTGTAATAGTTTTCTTTAAGCCAGGTTCTGCAGTCCTACATGCACACAAGGCCAGCTTTATTTATATTGATATGTTTGCCTTCACCTTGGAGAAAATATATTTATCCGTTGCCAGTTGGTAGGGAGAATGAGAGATGATATCTAAATAATTTAAGTGTTACTGGGAGACTCAAAAAAAGGTTCTGTGAAATTGTGATCTCATTCCTTTCTTGTATTGCCATTTATTTCCCTTCCCTACTGCAACTGCTGTCTGTGGGTTTGCTGTCCATGGTGTCTCTTGTGCAAGTACTTACAGCAGTGAGAATGTTTCTATGGGAGATTGTTGGAAAAACAGTGTATACATTGTAGAGGTTGGTCAGCCCATGTGCCTTGAGGACAGCAGTGGCTGGACATGGAAGCCCAGGGTCAGACATTTGGACATAAAATCCCAAGGCCTTGGGTCAACTAGTCCTGCTCTCCTGGTACCTCTGAAGTCCAGAGATTGATGGGAAAAGATACAAACATAGGTTATCCAAGTTCTGATCCTTGAGTCTCCTTCCCCCCATAAAAAGAGGTTTGGTTCCTAGAGAATGGCTTTCCTCTCCCTAGGATTGTTTAGGATTAAGTGTATTCGAGATCTGATGTGTTCAGAGGCAGAGGGATTGGGGCTGTATAAAATACCTCAGGTAGGCAAGCAGAGGAAGGCGTGGCAGGGAAAGTATCTTTACAGTATTTCTGCTCCAAGCTTCGTGCTCAGCCAGACTTCGGGTCATTCTTGGTTAATGTCATGTAACTTGGGTAAGGATATTTTTGTTGAGATTAGTTCAGCTCTCCAGGAGGACCAAGTATGTTTTTATACTTTTTTTCTGCGGTTAAATTGATGGGATTGAATTGCTTCCTGACTGTATTGTATGTTAAAACAGCCATTTCTTATCCGTTTGCCTGCATTGTGGGCATTTCAGGCATGAACTGCAGTGTTTCCATGGATTTTTAAAGTCTTCCATTGCATAGTTAGCAGCTTTTAGGGCTTTGATCTGATTTCGTAAGACAGAAGCGCTCCCTGTATTTGTGTTACAGCAAACGCTGTATTTTTGGTGGCGTCTGACTTTGAGAAACACACAGATGCTTTTTTGTAGTCCAGGAGACAAAGAAACAAAGCCTTGTGCTGGGAGGCAGGATCTGTGCCTCCAGGGGACATCAAGGCGCTGGGTGTGCAGCTGCCTTCCCAACCTCCCCTTCCTCCTGGTGAGCAGGAGCTGGGTCGCTGCTTGCTGCTCCCATGGATAGAAATCTCCACAAATGCTGTCCTCTCCTTGGGAGGGATTTTCACATGTTTCCTTTCTCACTGCCTGTGAGCAGGAGCATTTTGATCCCCTGCACATCAGTGCCAAGGGACAGGTGGTTTTTTGGCTTGCTGTGCTCCAGATACCCGGGAAGGGTGTAGGAGAAGGGAGCGTGATTGGAATACAGGACCGTTCACCTCCCTGCTTGGGCTCGCTGATTCTTGAAATGTCATTATCTGTGTGTGTTTCTAAGTTCATGTACCCTAACAAAAAAGAAAAAAAGCTGTGTTTTCCAAACATGCAAAATAAGTTCAGTCGGATGCTCGAAGGAAGGGATCTGGAAGCGGCTGTCTGTCACGTTGCATTAATAGAATTGGTGCTGCAAAGCTGCTACTTGGGAATTGGGAAAAGATCCCTGTGAAAAGGGTTCTCTGAGCCCTCTGCAGCCCCACAGCCCTGTGTGTGTCCATGATCCCGTAGTGCCGACAGCACAGCCTCTCCAGCCCTGTGTCACTTATCCCAGTGATTAACCGGGTCTCTTTCTGCTGCAAACGCACGCTCGGGTCTCGCTGGTGAAACAGAAGCTGTTGAAATGTTTTTGGCTGCTGCAGTGGGCTCCTGCCATCCTGTGCACAGCAGCAGTTGTTGTGCTGTTTGGGTTTGCTGTCATCTCCAATACTCGGAGGGGAGCTTTAATGTGGTCCCTCGCCCGCCTGCAATTTGGGCTGTCCTTTCTCCTCCTATTTACTGGCTGCTCACTGAGCAGTAAAACGAGATGTAAAGGTGGTTTTCTGTTCCTCAGCTCCTTCGAGGTTAGTGTAAAAAATGCCATTTCCTAATTCTGTGGTTTAAATACTTCCAAACGTGTTTATAAACAGCAGCAAAATTACATGTGTGTGTTTATTTATTTTTAAGAGGTGGCCTCGTTACTGGCAGGTCAGCCAGTTATATTTATTAGGCGCTCAGCACAAAACTATTACACAATTCTGTTGCTGTCAAGCCTCATACATGCTTTTCAGTAAATTCCTGGGGAAGGCAGGGTGAGGGGTTGCTGCCTCTCGTTCTTACAGTAGGATCTTCAGAGCAGCACTTTAAAGTTATGATGGCTCCCCCTGTACTAAGGAGAGAAAGAAATGATGAAGAACGGCATCGAGGCCATAAGGGAAAGCAGGGATTAAATGAACAGTGTAAGAAAATTGTGCTCCCTCTCTTGAAAATTGTTCCTGTGCTGAAAAATACTGAGTCCTTTTTTTCTTTATTTCTTGTATTTCAACAGGGCAGAGTTTAGGGTATGGATTCGTTAACTACATTGATCCAAAGGATGCAGAGAAAGCCATTAACACTTTAAATGGACTCAGACTCCAGACCAAAACCATAAAGGTAAGACAATATAAAATGCCTTTTGCTCAATTCAGGAAGAGGAGAAACTGTTTCTGGCAGTTTCAGCACTACTTTATTCTCCATTGTAAGGGGGTTAATGAGCTCCTTCTTGGAACAATGAGCAGACAGGCAGAAGTTGAAATCTCTGTTCTCCAAAATTGCTGCTATTGTTAAAGGGAGGGGAAAGTAGCAGGAAGCTCCTAAAAGCATGGCAGTGAGGCTTAAATGTAGAATAAAACAGCCAGAGTGATACCATTATCCCTAAACATATGATATATCATATCGTATATGTTTAGGGATAATGTATATGATTGTGTGTTCACGAGTTACACATTTCCTTATGTTTTAATGGGAAATACTTTGACACAGAGTTCTCTTTTAGTGACANGTTACTGGCAGGTCAGCCAGTTATATTTATTAGGCGCTCAGCACAAAACTATTACACAATTCTGTTGCTGTCAAGCCTCATACATGCTTTTCAGTAAATTCCTGGGGAAGGCAGGGTGAGGGGTTGCTGCCTCTCGTTCTTACAGTAGGATCTTCGGAGCAGCAGTTTAAAGTTATGATGGCTCCCCCTGTACTAAGGAGAGAAAGAAATGATGAAGAACGGCATCGAGGCCATAAGGGAAAGCAGGGATTAAATGAACAGTGTAAGAAAATTGTGCTCCCTCTCTTGAAAATTGTTCCTGTGCTGAAAAATACTGAGTCCTTTTTTTCTTTATTTCTTGTATTTCAACAGGGCAGAGTTTAGGGTATGGATTCGTTAACTACATTGATCCAAAGGATGCAGAGAAAGCCATTAACACTTTAAATGGACTCAGACTCCAGACCAAAACCATAAAGGTAAGACAATATAAAATGCCTTTTGCTCAATTCAGGAAGAGGAGAAACTGTTTCTGGCAGTTTCAGCACTACTTTATTCTCCATTGTAAGGGGGTTAATGAGCTCCTTCTTGGAACAATGAGCAGACAGGCAGAAGTTGAAATCTCTGTTCTCCAAAATTGCTGCTATTGTTAAAGGGAGGGGAAAGTAGCAGGAAGCTCCTAAAAGCATGGCAGTGAGGCTTAAATGTAGAATAAAACAGCCAGAGTGATACCATTATCCCTAAACATATGATATATCATATCATATATGTTTAGGGATAATGTATATGATGGTGTATTGACGAGTTACACATTTCCTTATGTTTTAATGGGAAATACTTCGACACAGAGGTCTCTTTTAGTGACACACCTGTCATTATCAGGTGTTGAAGGCATGTTTCTCACAAGTTAGAATATGTCATTCTAAAAAAAATAAAAATTTTCAATTTCCACATCCTTAATTTGATTTATTATTTTAAAAGCTGGAGGCTTCCCACTGAAGTCTCTTATTTCATTGTTGTAATAGACCATTAGTTATTCAATGACCTTCTTTAGTGGTCTCACAAGAAAAGCAAGCTTCTACACTGTCACAGTTTTTGCTGCATGGCTGATAAAGCTGTTCTGAAACAGCTTACAGAAGATTTCCACATCCCAAATTCTGACAAATAATACAGCTTAAGGGATGTGAATCAAAAAATTGAAGGGGAACAAACAGCAGATCAGATTCAAATTATCCAAAACTGCTTTGATCATTTTTGAATGCTGGCTTTTGATTCGCACCATTTTCTTAATTTTTCTTGTGTGGTTAATTTGTATTTCAAAGCTAAAAATGTGAAAGAATATAAAAATAGAGTTTTTACTTTAGCAGATATTGGTACAAGTATTGTCAGTGATGTTGTATCTTGCAAAAAAGATACAATGTGGTCAATACTGTAGTTCTGACATCCTTGCTGAAGGTTATGGTTTGGACAAAGTGGCGTTCCCTAAAGCAAAAGTATTTGCTGGATTCTGGTGTATCTCTAAGATTGTTTCGAGCCAGTTTTTCCCCAATCCGTTTGATCAGTGAAGAGCAGAAGCGCTGAGCTGAGGGTTCTGAATGTGGTGGAGCAGCTGCACGGATTACAGAGAAAAGGCTGCTTCCAAACCTCCCTTAGACCGTCCAGATTCCATCCCACAGATACGTATGTGGGCCGTGCATCAAAATGCTCACAGCATGGTTTTGTAGAGTTAAATGGAAATACATACAGGAATGTGTAAGGCAAGGCAGCAAAATCTACCATCTTATCAACTGCTGCAGGTGGAAATGCAGGCTTGGACTCAGCAGTTTCCACTTACAGTGAGAAGTTGCTCTCCAAATTGCTTTTAAAGGCGCATTATCGGGGGAAAAATATTTTCAAAATACTTATTAAAAACTCAGTAGAACTTGAAAAATCTAGATCAGTTTTTCATACAGCACATGTATATTTTGAGCATTATTCAGCCTTAGCAAAGTACTACATTTCTTGTCCCTAAATACCTCTGTTGCTTTGCCTCAGTTTTTCTTTTTTGTGAACCAGAGCAAAATGGTAGTATTGCATTCATAATATTTCAAGGTTACAGGAAACTGATGCTACAAAAAGGCCTCCAGAAACTGCAGTTGACACCAATTATTATTATACATTTCTCACAGGCAAAATTAAACTTATGCCTTTCTTTATCATCTGTAATAAGACTTTTGTTGTCTGGGAACTTCCCATACAAAATCTTCTTTGTGGAATGTTTTTTAATTCAGTATAAATTTTAGAAATTCAGTGATTTGTTTGGCTTGGGGTTTTCATGTTTATTAATAGTGCATAGACTTGTGTAGAATAAAGGACATTTTGGGGCAGCTCTTGAAAACTGTTAAAATTTAATAATAAGCAAAGAGATTGATCTAATCTGCATGCACAGGAGCTACATAAGTTCTTCAGTGACTGGGAGGAAGTATAGGATTTGGTTTGTTTTTGTATTTTTTCTTAATTAAATTGGTTTTACACAGTTGCCTAAAACCAACCCAAGGGAGCCTTCTATCCCAATAGCCAAGTTTTGGCCACAGGGACATGTAATCAGCAGTTTCCAACCCAATTTTTCATGGAAGAATTACATGTGATTACCTCACCTTTACCCCCTTGGATTTTTTTTGTATTTTTAATTATGTGTTGCTTCTGGAAATCCTGATAAATTAGGTCTGCTTCCCTGGTACTGTGCAGTGGGGATGAAGGTTTCCCAAAGTTCATGCTGAGGGGTAAATCAGTGTTTTGTGCTGCCAGTGGCATTCGTGTTGCTGGAGATATCCCTGGTTTCCAAAGGGTTGCAAGGTGATGAGGAACCGTACTCAGCTCCACAGAACCTCCTCGCTTCCCTATTGTCCCCACATGCCACTTTGCAGCATCTCGCTGTCATTCTTTGTGAGGTTGAAGTATTTAAACTTGCAGAATTACTATATTTAATTATCAGACCCGATTACTTTAGCTACAGATGCCCTTTACAGTTACTAAAAATGCGCTGTTGGTGTGTTAAAAAAACCTCTCTCTCGAGAACGTCTAGGAAGGAATTTGGTGGCATATAGTTCTGTAGGCTAAAAAATATTGCATAGAATAACACTGAGCTGGAAAAATACTGAACATTGCTTTGTTCTGCTTTCTTCATGAATGTGGCTGGGTTTTTTGCCCCAGAATGAATCTGTAAATGTCTTACTGATGGATGGGCTGAACCTTGGCCTCTGCCCATGGATGTTGGGTTAGCTGCAGCCCTGCAGGTAGCATTTCTCTGGCTGCCTTTTGGAAGCTGTTTTGATGGAAAGAAAGTTGAAATGAATAATCTGTGAAAGCCCTTTTACAGTGGCAAATTACTTCTGCTTGCCAAGGTCACTGTGGTCCTGCTGGCTGTGTCCCATCTGTGTCGTGGGCTCTGCTGTTCCTTGCACCTACGCTGAACATGAGGTGGCTCTGGGGAGTTGTATTTGCACTCATTTTTTTGACCCCGCAAGGCTTAATTCCTATTTAAAAATATATTTATTTTATGCATGTGGTCCCAAATGCTGTCCTTTTCACTCTTGTAACATTTTTGTGGCAGCTTAATATTCCCTCTCTCCTGATGCCTTGCAAAACAGCCATGCAGTCACGGGAGGAGCTGGCTTTATAGCAGGATCAGCAGAACAGCCAGGCACAGTCGGCTCTGATGTGTAGACTAAAATAACTGAAGAAATGTTCTTTTTATTCTGTCATTGTTATGATAAATAATCCCTTTTCACTCTAGCAGCTAAAATATTTATGTGCATTTTATTTAAGTCAATGATGCCCTTTCAAGTCAAAGTTGAGAGGTGACGATTTACAGAGTATGTGTTTGGGAAAAGCATTGGAGGGAGTGTTGTGTTTGGTGGTAATAGGTTATACACATTTTGTTCCTCCTCAACTGATCATAGTGCATATTTTATTTACGCCATTTCATAGCAGCATCATCTTCTTGTGGGGGAGAAAAGCTTCACTTCATTTTTACAGCTAAAGCTTGACATAATTCTGCAAAACAGTTTAGAATGAGGGAAGAGACAGCGTGTGTTGAAATAAATATATATTCCAGAAATTGAATCTATTTTTAGAAATTAAATTTGCCCATCCATAAAAGCATATGAAAGGTCACTGCTGCTGTTGAAGATTGCCTGGCAATTCAGTTGCATCAAATATCAGAAGGAAAATAAGATGTGTGATGCACGGGGTACAGATTGTTTAAACTGCTGCTTTGCCCTGAAAAAAGGACAACGCCTGAAAGGATGCGAAGGAAGTGTTTTACAATTTACTTGGGGATTCAGGTGACCTGGCTTCATTGGAACAAGGGCAGAACAGTTTTGAAAGGAAGCTTGGAATCTAAAAAGAGCCAGTGACCCCCTGAAGTGCAGTCTTGTTGCACCCCTTTCTTCCCTTTTCTCTGCTGCCTGAGAAATAGGTTTGCTTCTTCCTTCCCTCGCAGGAGCAGGTACACGCTGTGACACTGCTGGAGCAAAGGGAGATGTCCCCAGTGAGGGGAGAAGGAATCTGGGTTCTCTGAGCCCTTGATAACCTCCAGTTTTTAAATCCATCAGATCTATCAGATGATAAAATACCGAGCGGATGATTCCTCTGTGCTCAGAGGCTTTTTCTAGTTATCTTCATTTTCAGTTAAATTGAATAAATTGCATTGAATTCTATAATTCTGCTTTACTGTCCTGTTGCAGTCGATAGGTCTGGATGGCCCTAGTTTAAAATACAGCAAATAAGGCTGTGGGAGAGAGTAAATCCTGCATTTTCTGAAAATAAAGTAGTAACATTACTGCTGAAAGATCTTCCTATTTATCTTGCTTTCTCTGGCATTTTTCAAAATGCCAGCTATTTCCACAAAACTCGGGCTCTAAATCTGTCCATATTAATTCTTGTAATTGTCCACAAAACTACAAACCATCCTGTCACTGTAGGGTAACCAAATAACAGCAGCCTCAGACTTCTCTGTCCTACAAAGTCATTTGTCAAAAAGATTGCCTTCCAGCCGTGCTCGGCGGAGGAGGCGGCGCGGGAAGCGCAGGGCGGGAGGATGAATTGCAGCAGGGAGTGGTGGGATGGAGACCTGCATCTCCTGCACCCCATCCCAGACTTCTTGGGGGGTGTGGGGGAAGTTCAACGCGTTTTGGGGTGCAGCCAGAAAGCGCTGGGTTGCTGATGGTGATGGATGGCAGCAGAGCTCTGGTGTTGGGTGCCCTTGGTGCAGTGCTCGGCCAGAATTCCTGTGGTTTCCAGCCGTGTTCTTCCATTGCCTCCCCAGGGCCACTGAGCCTGCTGGACACTGCCTGCAGCCTCCTATCCCAGGGGAGAAATGGGACATGGTGCAGGGCTGGGTGGGAAGGAGAAGGCTGCAGAGAGATCAGGGCAAGGCACAGAAGAGCTTGGATGCTCTACAGGGAAGAGATGGAAGGTTGGGGGGTTTGGAAGATACTGGGAGTAGCTGAGTGTGTTGGACTGCAGCAAGGAGCGATTTGCATCTTCAAGTGTCTCGTGTGCAGTTACATTGGACCCCCTTTTTCTCCTTCCCTGAAAATTCACATTACAGGCACAAGCTGCAGATATGGGATGTAGCTATTTTATAGCTCCTTCTAAAATTGAGGTGACTGCTTGTTCTCTTTTATGGTAGCTCACAGGTAGTCAAAGTGGGGTCAGCAGCAGCTGACCACAGTCAGCTGTGGCTGCTGCTCCCCAAGGCAAAGCCTTGGACAATAAACTTTAAAGATGCCCCAGACCCAGAAAGCTTCAACTAAGTTTACTCCAGTTTTGCTCTTTAGGAGCCTCTGTCAGTGTAACCCTTTGGACTTTGCAGTGCTTGTTAACAAACCCTCGTCCGCCTTTTGTGCCTGAAATGGTGCTGCTGTTCAGAGAACCTTTCAGTGCTATGTTTGAAGGTTCAGCTTTGGCTCTGGTGCTTTCAGCGGGCCCCAGAGAGTCTTTGCCTCTTAATTTTGTGCATCTTCTCTTAATTGTGATTTCTCTTTACTGCTTCAGTTTAGCCAGTGAGTCTTTTTCGTTCCACAGAGCCAGAGCAATTATTTCTCTTAGTCTTGCTTGATACAGCCAGAGTGTTCCTAGGTTATTACCTATGGATGTCTTTCCTGAAATGATGGGATAGACCGTTGTACCTGCAATTATAATTAATCTCTATAAAATGGCGTTGAATTGCTCAACAGTAAAGTGCATCGTCACTCCACTCCATCCCCCAGCCAAGGGCTTAGGGAGGAGAAAGGACAAAGCAGTGCAAGTATCAGATGTGAAAGTATTCCAGATCCTGGTCTTCAGCCTCTGGACCAGAGGGCTTTTGTGTTTGCTTGTTCTGACAAAGCTTTCACAGGAGGGTGTCTCAAATCTGGTTTTGCACAAAATTAGGACACAGACAAGGGTCTGGAAGTAGCTGTGGGGAAATGTCTCTTTCTGCCATAGCCTGTTCACTGGTGCTAAGCAGATTTTACTTCTAGTTCTGTACGTGCTTTAAACAAGCAAGATTGTGCTTATTTCCATGTGTGAGGCTTTTTGAGCAGCTGTGTTGAAGCACTTCCAGTCTGTACCAGTAGGATAAGGGGCAGCAAGTTATAGAAGGGTTTGTCCCCATTTTAAACTGGACTTCAGGCACAAAAAAGCCAAGTGACTCACCCCAAAAATAATACAAGAAATCCCGTATTTCAGAGTGTCACACAAAGACAAAGCGAAGTCTCTGTATTAAGGTCACCAAGAAATCTGGTATTTCTGAATGTTACACAAACTTTTTGAATGCTGCCCAGGGAGTCACTTAACGCTGACTGCACCGTAGCTGCTTGTGGCTGGAGAGGTGTCCCAGGGACTGCAGGTGCCATGGGTGGGTGGCTTGGTGGTTCTTGGGTGCCTGTGCTGTCATGCAGTGCACCCCAGTTCAGGGCCTCCTGCATGGTTCCTCATTCTCCAGGTGAGGAATGGGAGATGCAGAGCAATCTTGGAGAAGGTTGCTGTGTGCAAGATGAGCTGCATGGTTGCTGCTTAGCTGTGTCCAGGGCAGGGTGGCTCTGCTGGCAGAGCACATCATTCCAGGAAAGGCTGATGCAGTTCCTCTTAAGAGCAGACTGGAGTTAAATTTTGCAAGGAGGCTTCTAGAAATGGACTTGATGTTTCAGGAGTCTGGGATTAGCACAGGAGCTGAAGGCTTCTCTTACAGTGAGCAGCAGCAAATTGCTTTAGTGTTGGTTTTCAAATGGCTGCTGTTCCTTGTTCCATAAAACAAATGGGATGCGTTCATGCCTCTGGGTGCCTTTCCTGTGGGCTCTGGCTTGGAAAGGCCAGACTGCTTCAATTTATGTTCTGAGGAGTCTCGAGGTTAGAAATTCCTCAGAAAGTTTTCTGTATGGGAAAACAGGTAGGAAATCAATAGGGAAGATAATTGCTTGAACTTGGAGATATTTTCTGTGCACCTGAACAAAAACGTGCCATGGAAGATATGAAATGCTGTACCTTCTGATGCTGCAGTAGTGTTGGGAGACAGTGGTGCAGACTCTGGAGATGGCTGTTTATTACGAAGAGAAGCCCTTACACATGCTAATGCTCAATGTCAGATGAGAAATGTCCTAGTAAATGTTTTTCACAGTTAGTATATATGTATTAATAGAAACTAACATCTGAGGCCAGCAAGCCATAAAATGAATTGTACAATATTTTATTATCTTCCTTGCAAATTTGACCGCAGAACTCCTAAATGATCTTATGCAGTGAAATCCAACACCATGGTTCGACCTTCAACCGTCGTACGAGCGGACAAACATTTTAATGCTGAGAAATGCCTGGGTCAAACAGTAGTTTGGTGTTCTCCAGCTCATTATTTGAATTCTTTGTGGTGCCTAGGATTCCATATTCTTTTCTTTTTCAACGTTCTGTTTCATTACAGGGTGCTAACACTGCCGTGAGCAAAGGAAGAAAAAAAAAATCATTTTTAAGTGTGAATATAAAGAATTAATGCAGCATCCTCACCCAGCACTTTGCGCTTTGCAGTGATAAAATGGGAGCTGGTTTTTGCTCCCATTTTAACTCACACAGCATAAGGAGCTTCTGGTGTGATGGAGGGTCAGGGTGGGCGATTTCTTCCTTTGATAGCTCACACACGGGAAGACATCCCGTCCTCAGCACTAACTGAATAATAGCTTGAAAGCAGGATGGCACACTCTAACCGATCGATTTGTCATTGGCTGACCTCAGAGGGAAGATGAAAAAGATTCAAAAGCAGATAAATAATTGACATTACTAGCCTTGAGTCCATTCAGCTCGCAACCTTTTCTCCTTGATATTAAAGATGGCTGAGTTGCTTTTGGCAGCTTCTTTCTTTGGCTCAGGCTCCCCTGCAGCCTGAATGTTTGATTGTGGAAGGAAATAAAAACTAGACCTGAGCAGCAATAGGTGTTCACATGTGCTGTGAGTGGAGGGCTGGGAGTGTGAGCAGCATCTCCTTGCTCTGCCTGCCTGCAAGGCCCACGAGAGCAGGGAGCCTTCTGTAAGTAGAAATGTATGTGTGTGTATGTATATATATAAAATGTCAGGCACTCATTGCTCTGGGAAGTAGTGTTTTTTGCATATCCCAATACTTTTCATCCTCCCCGTAACGTGGCATTTGGTTAATGAATGTGCCAGAGTGAGAAACCCAAAGGCAACCCCTGGCTGTTTTCCCGGGAACTTTATTTGTTTTGCTGTTCTCAGTTTTGAGGAATAGGTAAGATCCTACCCTTGCTCTGGAGAGGCTCTTAAGTGTTTTTTAAACTGTTGTTCCTAAAGTAGGTTAAACTGTAGGTGCCTGAACTCTTACATTACCCTCTCAAGGTAAGGCGTTTGCAGAGTGAGGAGGGAGAGTCTGCTTTTCCAAATGCCCCAGCACCAAAGCAAGCTGCAGGTGAAAGCACCATGTGATTATCCCTGGAGTCCCCAGGGGCCTGGCTTGAGCTTTGTTATGTAAAAGCCAAGTGGCGCTGTCCATGTGTGTTCTGATCCCAGAGCATCAAGGGGTGTTCAGGACCAGCACTGAGGTGATGGAAATGCTGCACCCCATCAGGAGCTCGTGGGCTGTGGCACAAAATAATTTCCACCCGAATATTCTTCTTCATTTGAGCACCTGGAGGTTTGTCTGCTCCTCATGTCTGCTTGAGCCTTTGTGCTGTGTGCCTCAGCTTGCATCCATTGATGCAAATGTTTTATCTAACCTTTATTCCAGATTTCTTTCCCTAAATTTTTCCACCTCCTCTCTCTAGCCTTCTCTGTAAATGTTAAGATTTTAAAGGTTATGTACAAACATGTAAGTTATAAAGAAATTGCAAAAACCTTAAAATCTACGATCTTTAGAGTTTGTCTGCTATTATGCAGAGAAGATTGTGGAAGCAAATATTAGTCATTAACATAATTTTCTGTGTTGAGTCAACATCTATTTTTAGGTGTGGAGCGCATAAAGACAACTCTTTGACACACAAAACGCATAGACATCCATTTGACATCATCTGTGTTCAGGCTGAGGCTCAGGAAGAGGGGAAAATAGTTGCTAAATGTATTTGTGATGGGAACCCCCCCCACTTCCTTCCAAGACACATTTTAAGACATAATGCAGGAGAGTGCTAATCTGTTTATATTGAAATAAATCAAAATGAAGTGGAGAATATTCAGCTTGGGTTCCAGTGCTGTTTCAGATGTGCTGTGAAGTAATTCATGATCTGTGCTGAATATTTGCCATTAGTCTTTATCCAGGAAGTGTTTTTATGATGTTAAATGTGTGTATTCTAAATGTATATATTATTTTAAAAGTGCAGAAGGCTTTTTATGCACCTATTATAATTATAAATCTGATTCATAGGTAGAAGAGCAGTTAAGAGTCTTGAATTAGTAATTTTCCAACAGCATACATGCAGTGCCACAGCTAGATTTTCTTGTTTGCTTGGCCATAATATTTTATGGCCTGGTTCTGGGCTTTATAATGCAAGGGAACTTCTCGTGATAAATTGCAGATCTGACAATGAGTGTCAGTATACAGCTCCCTGAGCAGATGTTCATTTAGTCTAATTTCACCCGTACTTTACTGTTCATCCAGAACAGATCTTGCCGGCTCAGGATGCAAACACAAAGAGAGAGAGCACAAAAGATCACTCTGAAAATAACCTGATCTGTTTCAGACACTTGGAGGGGGGAAAAAAGAAAAACATGCAGGAACTTCAGAGCACGAGGTTGGCTACAGTACATCATCCACACACCCACACCCATGGGGGCAAATTTACAAAGCCATGCGTGGGAAGTTGCACATTAATCTACCTCTGAACAATAGTTATTTTACGACTGCACTTTAAGAGCCCTTGTGTCTGTTTTTAAGGTCTCTGTAGCTCTTCCTTTGTTCTTCCAGCCTTCCCTGGCTCTGTTGGTTTTGCAGAACAGGCGCTGTCTGAATGGCAGGGTTATGGCTTGTGAAAGAACCGAACATTATCTGTGCAAAATGCCAAGGGTGGCTCTGGCTCACTAACACTCCTTTCCTTTTCTCTCCATAGGTGTCATATGCCCGTCCAAGTTCAGCATCCATCCGGGATGCGAACTTGTATGTCAGCGGCCTTCCCAAAACCATGACCCAGAAAGAATTAGAGCAGTTATTCTCACAATATGGGCGCATCATCACCTCACGGATTCTGGTTGATCAAGTCACAGGTTAAAAGAAAACTTTCCTTGATACATGCATGTTTTTCTGGAAATGGCAACATTGAAAATGTCTGCTGGTGGCAGCTGCAGTTTTTTTTTTTACTTTTAGTGTAAAATGTAGTGCCTGGTTCTTTATAATTGAAACTGGAGGTATAACTGCTGCCTTTTTAATGAGGGAATATAAAATTGCAGTATGTTGTTTACTTAAAATAATTGTTAAATATGATTGGGGCTGATTTCGGAGATTGCAGGTTGGGAAGAGGATTTTTCTTTGCAGGACTTTGCTTAATTTGCAAACCATGCGTTTTGTGTGAAGTGAAAACCAACATTCAGTTTATGCTCATTACACAGATGAGGCTGTTCCTACAAATATTTATCTCTATGCGTGTTTTTACTTCCCAGGGGTTTCTCGAGGTGTGGGATTTATCCGTTTTGATAAGAGAATAGAGGCAGAAGAAGCCATAAAGGGACTAAATGGCCAGAAGCCTAGTGGTGCTACAGAACCAATTACTGTGAAGTTTGCCAATAACCCCAGCCAGAAAACAAGCCAGGCACTCCTTTCACAGCTGTATCAGTCTCCCAACAGACGCTACCCTGGACCACTTCACCACCAGGCTCAGAGATTCAGGTAATTACCTGGAAAAGAACTGAAGTTCCACCAGCCACGACAATGTGGGGCAGGTGCTGTGCAGGAAAATATGCTTTAGTTGCGTAGGCTGACCTGATTTTCTTTGTAAAATTAAATATTCTTTTCCTGGAGAATGAGGAGGAAAATCTGCTGACAGCAGTAGTCATGTTGTATTTACTAAAACAGCTGAAGTACTGTACAATCAGATCTCATGAAGGCTCATAGAAAAAGGGAGGACAGAATAGAGTTACACTCGTAATCAAATGAGCACTGACTATACTGTTCTTTCTCTCTTTTTGGGTAATGCTTTTATTTTCTGCTATATTACTACAGTTTTGATGCAGCTGAGACTTTGATGTTAATGACAGTGGATTGGTAGCAGGAAAAAAGCTGAGTCTGTCCCAGTCAGCAGGAGTATCATTAAATTTATTAGCCTGAGATATCTGCTCTTAGTATAAAGAGCCCTTGTATTAGTCTTTGGTGTGAGTCTTCAGACGCTTTTGGGGATGTTTTATGCTTTGCATTCTGAATATACTGTTTCCATCTGATGCAGAAGGCAGAGTTAGCAATATGTGATGTTCCTATTACTTTAATACTTAATAGTTCTCAGGCAACCCGGCTTTCAAATAAAAAAGGCTGCCTTCAAGAAAGAAAACTTGGACATATTTGCATAACTGAGTTGCACACTGGCTTTAGAGAATTATTCAGAAGTAATTTTAGTTTGTCAGTGATGAAAAGTGCTAATGAATTAAAGATCATAAAAAGTCAGTCATTGGATACATTAAATTTACACTTGTTTTTGTGTCTTTGGCACGCAGCTGTGTCCATTGAGGTTATCACTGAATCATTCCATGGATAGAAGGACTTTATTGTGCTACCATGGAAAGCAGATGATTATATTCTGCAAAATTTGGTGGTCACTTAGATTGTCATATCATGAAGGATTAACACTAAATATATGTACTCAAAAGGGGAGAATCCGTTATGCTAAAGCAGATAGTCAAGAATTTTTCCAGTGCCAGCAGTTTTGGACTTGAGATTTTATTTCCAAGTTAACAGGAAATACAAGGTGAACAGTTGAATTACTTACAAAAACTTCATACTAATACTGTCTTTTAAAAAAAAAAAAAAGACAAATCCCAAGTGGATTTTTTAAAATCGAACTCTGGAGATTAAGGTTTTCTCTAAGACTGTAGACAAGTGGGGGAAAAAAAGGCTTTTAAATGCTCTGGTGGAAATTTAAGCACAACTTCAGACTTAACAAAGCAGGCCGGGAGTTGTTAGGCTCCTTAGATGTGTGGGAAACTTGTTGAACGTTTCTTCTTTGAAAATGGAACACTATTAATAATAGTTCCATTGAGCGATCTTGCCATCTGTGAGACATTAACCCAAAGACCCTCCTTCTCTTTTCAGGCTGGACAATTTGCTTAATATGGCCTATGGCGTAAAGAGGTAATTAGAATTCCACAGATTGCCAGATGTCCGTGTTGGCACAGATTGGTGCTACGATTTATTTTTTTTTTAATTCACTAACTTTATTTTTTTTATTCCTTCTTTTCTTCCACCAGCATGTCAAATTCTTTTTAAGTTTGGACTTCAGTTGGTTTTGTTACTTTAAAGGCCTCACGCACAAGTTCTGTGGGGCTTTTCAACCTTTTTTTATTTACAGGTGGGCTTCTCAAATGGTTTAGGTGCCACAGCTACAAGCATTCAAATTGCAGTCACTCTGCTAAGTGGTGCTTTTTCCAGAATCAAAACTATTAACTAGAGTTTTTACAAATCTCTGGTCTGATAATGGAAAATTTATGTCAAAATCAGAATTAGCCTGCTGTTGTCCAAATCTCACAATTCAGACTGCCTTTCCCCTACATCTGTCATCATAAGTTTGACTTGAAAATACAGCTGTGTGCACCTCAATCAGCCCGAAGTTTCTTTTGTTACAGGTTTAATACTTTGAATTTTTTTTTCAGTCCTTAAAATTTATTTTTTTGTTTGTTTAAAATAGCTGTGTGTTTGTATGTGCACGCATGTGTGAAAGCTCAGCTGATCTGTCAACATTTCTGCTGTTCCATGAGTATGCTTGATCTGATGGCTAAAATGAGGTGTGTTGTTAGTGTTTCCTCTAATGACAACATCGGCATAAGCGACCCTTGCTGCAAAACAAAGGTGTAGTCTTATTCCTGATGTTGCCCTAAGATGTCCAGATTAAGATGAAAGTACTGCTTAATCTTCTGAAATGGTCTACTCACCACACTTGAAAATTATTTGAGCTTTTAGAGGGTGAGCTTCAAATAAAAAGGTATGGTAAGTATATCTTTACACTGGCTAGTAGCAGACAGTATTGTGGGGTTTAACTCCTCAGTAACTCAGGACAGATCTGAAATCCTGAGAATATTCACAAGAGCCATAGCCAAAACAGAGCTTCTTCCCAAAAGCACCAGTGCTGGTGTTCATGGGGACATTGGTGACATTGGAATATCCCTTGTGGTAATGGGGATACTGGGAGTCAGGACTCCCTGCCTGATTGCACACCCCTTCTCCTGGATTCTCCCACTTTATTTGTTCCTTGATATCTTGTTGGAAACATGAAAAAACTTCTGGTTGAGTGTCTGTCAGGTACAAGTCGATGTCAGAAGGATGGGTTTGTTCTGGGATGTTTCCCTGGGATTTTGCTGCCGCTGCTTCCCTGGAATTACCTGCCTTTATAGGTTATGCATCTGCTTTCTTAACATTGTCTGCATTGTTACTCTAAAAACACAGCAGTGTTTAAAGTTGTTTTGCAGGCATCTTAAATTAGTTCTTATCTCTTCTCAGCAAACCTTGGCAATTGTACCTGCACTAGCAAATCCTGAATTTATAGGTGCAGGGTCACAACAAATACCGCACTGATAATTTCTGAAGCTGCTTCTGAAACAGAAGATTGGCTCTTTATTCACCCCCTGTGCTAACTGTGTGGTACTGATGGAAAATGAGACGTGCTGATGTGGAAAAAAGGTTTTATTGAGGCTAATTTCAGATCACTTGCTAGTAGCAAAGCTCCTTATGCGATAGGTGATCTTGTATTTGTGTCAATACACTTGCACCAGTTTTGTGCATGTTTTGTTGGATTTACAGCAGCTGCTGTGCTCATGGCACATAAATAGTTGAAAGCTGCATAGCTCTTAAAGGTTTCCAGGGAAAAGCTGCTCTCTGGTGAACTGTAGGAAACTTTAACCCTTTACATCAATCCAGCATTTCTTAAAAACGCAAAGCCTTGTAATGCACTGTGACATGCACAGCTTTGCACTGTACAGGTTTTAAAACATCCTTACGTACGGGGTGGTGTATCCCTTATTGTTGTATTTCGCATTAAATTTATAACCACCCCAGAAAGGCAGTGTTTGCTGGCTTATGTATGTTACTGACACAGTCAGCACTGGCCAGCAATGGGCTTGAAGTCCCATCGTGCAGATTTCAAAATGAGCTGAAGCTGTTGGCTTGTGCAAGCCCTGGCTGTGCTTTATTTCCAGTCCCACCTGCGGTGGAAGGAGCAGTAGAAATTGGCTTTGTCCAGCCTTTCTGTGCTAAACTGTTGTGATAATGTCACTGGTTTCACTGTGCGGGAGAGAAACTAAAACATGTTAAGACGAGGATTTGCAAAAGTGAAGTTGAGTTGGAAAATTGCCACGTATTTTTAATAAACTGTCTGCAAACCTTCCTGAGGATCTGATGCTGTGAGCATTTGTGAACTGCTCATTTACAGCATAGCTACACCCCAGTGATGATCCTCAGCTTAAGATGTATATTCCAAGTGTCTTCTTTTTCCCTGAATATACATAAAATGTGCCGTCAGGCGTCAACAGAACAGTGAGCAACCATCAAGTGTGTAGTTTCCTTTATGGTTATTTAATATACACTGCATAATACTGTGCAGATTGCTAAATGTGTGTGGAAATTATTACAAGTGTAAAAAGTTTTGGAGAGCACAAGAGCTCGCTCAGCAGCAGAGTCCCTCCCTCTGCTCCCTCAATCATCACTCAGAAAATCCTGAGGAATTATTATACCGTTCTGGTATTAAAACTCTTCATATTGAAGGTACACGTGAAACTGGATTTTTAAGACGTTTCCTCTGTGCAGTTGTTATTTTAAAACATATCCCAAAGTGTAGCTTCAGAAAGCATGTCAATTTTTTTTTCCACACTGATGAAAGGAAAATTATGTTGATCCTGAGGGCTGATACTGCTTAACATCTTCATTAATAACCTGAGTCATGGGCTGCGCTGCGCCCTCCTCGCATTAGCGGGTGACACTAAATTGGTGAGGAGCAGGGGCTGTCACTGCTGCTGGCCATGGCTGCCACTGGGGAGACCTTGGAAAGCTGGAGGAACGCGGTGAAATTCGAGAAAGGCAAATGTAGAGTTTAGCCCCTGACTGCTGCCTTCAGCTGCCTACAAGGGGCATTAGAAAGGAGGTGAAGCCGAGCTTTTCGCAGAGGTCAAACACGAGAGGACACGAGCCAGCAGTGACAGGCTGCAGCATGGGAAATTCCACTTGAGGATAAGGGACACTCACTGCAGTGAGGATGGAGCCCTGGAGCAGGGGCTGCAGGAGCCGAGTTCATGTCCTTGGAGATTTCCTGAGCTTCCCTCTGCGGGGCCATGAGCAGCAGATCTCCTTTGAGAAGTTTGCCCTCGCTTGGAGCAGGAGGCTGATCAAATGATCTCCGTAGAGCCTGCCCAGCCCTTGTTATCCTGTGATGGTTCTGTGTTCATAAACACCTGGCTTTAACTGCTCTATTCAGATGTTTGAGGTAAAGTCCCAAAGGACAGGAAGGGAGAAAAGTTAGGGTGCTCTGTTGAATTCTGAGTTAGTCTCTGCATTGACTTTTTGAAGAACCTAAAGCCTGTCATGGAAATGAAGCCTCACAGTATGAAGGTATCAATTGACACGCTCATGAATTGTGTTTATGTTTTACTTCCTCTACAATTGCTGCATAAACCTTCTTTGATATGTGGCCAGCTCTAGGACTTTTTATCACCTGGATTTTTTTTCCCCAGTGAATGTCAATTAAGGACCATGTTAGGAGAAGTAAAATCTACCACTTAGAAAGATCTCTATAATAGTATTTTTAGCTGAAGAAGCTATGGTTATAGCTGAATCCTGACAAAGGCATTTCTTATTAATCTTTAAAATAGGTCTTGAAGATTGCTTGGGTTTTTTCACTGCAGACTAATAGAGGAAGCATTTGCTCTCTGTCCTGAAACTTATTTCGGTGATGGGAATAAGTGGCAAATTTCTGCAGGCCCTTTTTCTGTGAGCTGTTGTTTATCACAGCATGTGCAGGCCCTCTCTGACTCAGATTGTCCTCAAGCATTTCTTTTGTGAGGTCTTTGTGCACATCTAAGCAGGGCTTACCCTTGGAGGGAGATGCATTCATGCCCAGATTTGGCGATTTTATTCAGCACAGCTCCCCTTGGCTTCAGTAGGAGTTAGAGAGCAAGGGTGGCTCTGTGGTCATCTTCCAGAGCCAGGATCCAGAACCTTCAGTACCACTGGCTTATTTTCTTTAAAGTCTTGGATCCCTGTAGCTCGTGCCAAGAGATATATTTAGAATAGACCCCTCTTTTTGCTCGGTAGGTTTTCTCCGATCACAATTGATGGTATGACGAGCCTTGTGGGAATGAATATCCCTGGTCACACCGGGACTGGATGGTGCATCTTCGTCTACAACTTGTCTCCCGACTCGGATGAGAGCGTGCTGTGGCAGTTGTTTGGTCCCTTTGGAGCGGTCAATAATGTCAAGGTGATCCGTGATTTCAACACCAACAAGTGCAAGGGATTTGGCTTTGTCACCATGACCAACTACGACGAAGCTGCTATGGCGATTGCCAGCCTTAATGGATACCGTTTAGGAGACAGAGTATTGCAAGTTTCCTTTAAAACCAATAAAACCCACAAATCCTGAATTTCATATCCTTACTTACTAAAATATATATATATAAATATATATACGAACAAAACAAAACAAAAAAAAACTCTTCAAGGCTTATATTCAACCATGGACTTTATAAGCCAGTGTTGCCTAAGTATTAAAACATTGGATATCCTGTGAGGAACAGGAAAGGATTTTATAATGCTTAGAAAAAAAAAAAAACCTTTGATGCATTGAATGTTCTTTCATAGCTGTCGTTGTTGAATATAATATACATAGATAACAATGTGCAGGGATTTTTACCCGGCCAGCTAGTTTTACTACCTTCCTTGAAGGTGGGTCTTTTTAAGATGACCATTCACTCATTTGAAAAAATAATAAAACAAAAAACAATTTTTACGAACTAATGGGATTAAAAGCGAGGAAAAAAAAAAAAGATTTTTGTTTTCTTTTCTGTTTTTTCAAAACATTGATTGAATCAGATTGGTAAACCCCCCACACAAATTAAAGAGGAACAATAAAAATTGCAAAAAGAAGAACATAATTTTGCAACTTTTTTTATTTTTCCTTTTTTCTTTTGTATCATGTGAACTAAACAGTCTTCTGTTAGGGAATGGGGTAACGGGGGATACCTGATGACATAACAATTTAAATAACATTAACAATGTTGCCAAAGAGGTGGTCTCTTTGCTGAAAATGGGTTTCAAGAAAAATCTATTTTTATAAAATATAAAGAATTTTTACAAGAGAATCTGGATTTGAGAAAAAATATTTTGACTGGCTAATTTAGGGGAAATTGACAACTTTGTCATGTTCATACTGCACTGGTAACTTTTTAGAGATCAAGATGTGTGTTTTAAACTGGATTAGTAGATTGTTTTTTGAAGGATGGGCTACAAACAGATGATCTTCGTATCTTTTCATAGCATGTAATAAAAATATTAAATACAGTACGGGAGAGTGTTCTTCCCAGGCACGCAGTTACCCACAGTCAAAACCCAAAAGCAAGGAGATGAGTTGCAAGACGGTTTTTCTTTAAGTCATCAGTATGGGATATCAGCAGAACAAAAGTTAAAAAAATTAATTTTTTGATCAAAAACTTCCTTGGTTTGAGCAGTAGGTGCTACAAAATTATTTACATATCTTAGTATCATAGTTAAATGTAATGTGTTTAGAAAAAAATACATTTGCTTTAAATTTGTTAAGAATTTTCAAATTCACTTTATAGCCCAAGCTAATATAATTGGGCTGTGTTGGCACATTTGGAACACTGTTTATGTTGCTTGAAACACTTATTTATTTAATTGCCGATGTGATGCATATGGCCAAAATCAAATATAGCTAGTTTGGCTAGTCTACTTATTTGTTTACTTAAACTATGGGAAGAAGCATATTATTGTGTCATTTTGTTGTGTGTGTATGTGTATATATAATATAAATATATATATATATAAAGTTATTTTTTCTTTTGGTTAATTTATTATAAGTTGTAACACTTTGCTAGTTTTGTTTGTATATGTCTTAAAATGTTTTCTTATGATACTTAAGTGACAGAGGTATCAAGGTAACTTGTGTAGAAATATTGTTTGATATATTGTCATGTTTGTTGTGAATATTTTTTCTTACTGCACAGTAGAAAAGAAAACAACTGGGTCTTTATTTTAATGTAATTCAGATTGGGGAAAACAGAGCTAAGGGAACAAAATGACTGAGGGGGTGCTCTCCCATGTCCAGTGCACTGATCATTTTAGTATGTTTGTGCTTTGTACGGTTATATATTTAAAACAAAAAAGGGTCATGCTCTTCCCTGAGTACTAGAAACAGTTACTCGCTATGCATAATCTAGTTGATAGTTAAATTTGCTATTGCTTTTCTTGTCTTGTTATATAAAATCTTTTCAATACAAGTTTAGTCTTAATGGTAATAAAACGTTATGGTTATTTATAACTTGTGCTTATTTTGTGCATTTTTTCCATGCTATACCCACTAACTGCATGTAGACTAAGTATTGTTTTTTCACACTGAAGAGGCAAACTTTTGTAGTAGACAAATAACTAAAAGCAAAGGCTGCATCATAATTTTATCAGTTTTTTACTTTAACAATGTTAGATTTTAGTTTAAAGGAACACTCATTCAATGTTCAGGGAAACCTTTATACATCATCTGCTATGAATGAGCGCAGTTTGCTGGGAAAGTTTTGATGCATTTGCTAAGCATTAGTGGGGAAGGCATGTCAGAATCTTTTCTCTACGATGTGTTTTACTATCTGAATAATAATAATAATTTAAAAAATCTTTCTTAGGACCAGGCAGTTGTATACTTTAGTTATAATGAATGACTTCATGTTAACCTTGCTAGTTTAGATCATTTCTGAGGGAAAGTATTGTAAATGTTTTTTTCATAACCTTGTTGTGTTTGAATTATTTGTACTTTAATTGTCCAGACAATAAATGAAAGTGTGTAGAATGGCTATGGACTTTCCACCTTTTTAAGTGTGTTCAGATGTTTTAGTATTCCCAGCTGCACCTCAGCCGAGGTCGAGGTTTAGTCTCTGATTCCAGAAGCAAGGTCTTCAAGAGAGAAACGTTCTAGTCAAACCAGATTGAGCATATTCATGATTTGTTTTTCCTTCCGAGGGCTAGAAAGAATCGGCCGTTTAATTTAAGATGTTGAACACCAAATACCAAACTGTAACTTTCATTTATTTGAATGTGGAAGATGCTGAAGGGTTTCTACTATATACAGTATTTTTACACAATGAAAATATTAACTCAGTCAATATCAACACTTTAAAACATAGTGAGCAAATTTCAGTGATAATAAGAGTTTTTAAGCCATCATTTAGTTTGACTTTTCTATGAATATGCTATGAATGTCATGCAATATGAAACAGTGTACATATTGTCTGATGTACAACAGTATATATGATCACATTCCAAATTTGGTTCTTTTCACCATGTGTTTATAACTAGAGTTGATACTTCTTTCAGTTGACTTGTTTGAATCTCATTAATACAAATATTCACTTCATGTTTATGTTCTGTAACATTCACTAATTGAGAATATGTACCTTGTAAAACTGCAGCATTGAATTTCGTAACTGAGATTAGGAAACTCTATCAGAGGGCTGGATGGACTGTGTGGTTCTTCAGCTCCTTCACCTATTAATAAACTCGTGTTTTTGTGAGATTAAGTTACCATGTTGGTTATAATAATTAATTTCAAGCCACAGAATGAGTTTGTTCTTAAATTTGCAGCTTACTTAATTCATCCTTAAATCCACCTCACCATGCCATAGTAAAAAGCAAAGTGATTAATTTGGTCTGTTCAAAGACTTGGCTCTGAGAAACATCATCCTTCCATCTACCTATATATGTATATACACATATTTTAATGATATACGTATATACATACACTTTACAACATGCACCAGCCCATTAAAAAAAAAAATGCACTTTCCATTTAAGAAAGTGATATTTATAACCAGCACTATTTACTATGGTTCTATCTGCTTTATAGCATTTGTTAAGGTTGTCACCTAATCTTTCTGCAGTCCTTGTTTCAGAAGGTGGTGAGACAAAAATCACTGCATGGTCTGGATGCTCTTAAGGCAGAATGCAACTGGCATTGGGGCCAGTTTTTGTTTGGATTATCTCCCCACTTCCATTTAAAGGTTGGCTCCTTGCCTTTACGCCAGTAACACGAGAGAAGGGACTCTGCCAGCTTTAGGGATCTGGGATGCAAAGTTCTGTCCCCCTTTTGAGGGTATCACAAATGTGAATGGGATCAGAGCTGTCACAGACAGGTTCCCTTTGCTGATCCTATGGGAGCATTTCCAGAAAGTTTTACTGAAACACATGTTCTTCCCAGCTGGGATCAGAACCACTTTTCACTAACACACATTCACAGTAATCAAGGTTTCTATTTCTTTCTTGAAAGGGTAATCACTCTTTCTGCAATTAGTGAGCCTGCTGCATAAATGGAAAATCACCTGGGGGCGGGTGTTTCAAGTGCATTCACTTTGTGTTCCACTTCAACTTACCTGGGACAAGGAGCTGGGTGGGAATGCGGGGAGGGGAGTGAGGTGTGGTGGGAAATGATGGCTGGGCAGATTCAAGGGAGCAGCACACTCCAATTCATGCTGGGGACATTCAGCTTTCCTGCTGCCCCTGAACTTGTAGCAGCCACACACACAGATACTCTGGTGCTCCTCATTTCCAGGGGAAGGGTGGGTAGGGGGGTCTGGATGCACTGCATCAGGCACAGGCTGCTCCCTGGGGCCTTGGATCAGCCTCGGGATCACTGAGGGCAGGGTTACACCCAGAGCTGGCCCAGGGAAGCCTTTCTCCATCACCAGGAGCCAGGCCAGGCTGTTATCTCGCACATCTCACTTACATGGCTACAGAGAGATGAGGTGAAGCCAGGTCAGAGTGTGGTGACAGTAAAGATTTGCTCCCTGCCCTGGAGATCTTGCAGACTGAGCTCCCTGCACAGAAGTAATTCATTGTGCATACAGAGCAAAATGAAAGGAGATCAAATCCAGCATAACTTCACAAAAGCTCTGACATCTCAGACTAATACAGTATCTCTCTTCTAAAAATAACTGACTTCTTAAACCCAGGAGAGGGGATGGAGCCAATCCAGCTGAGCTCAGTCACTCATAAGGGGGGGACAAATCACCTGGGCACGCACAGGGACTGCTGCAGGAGGGAAACGCAGGGCACCAACCACACAAAGACACACAAATCCCATGGGATGCTCCACCTGGGCATGGCTGCAGTGCAGCCCCTGTCCCCAGGCTCAGGACAGTGCTTTCATCCAGGTGCAGTGGGGGTACCTTCAGCAGCCAGGGGAGGGCTGGTGCTGGTGCAAGAGGCACTCGGGAGGCGTCTCCCAGAAACACTGGGTGCCCCTGGTGTGCTCCAGAAATTCCACTGGGATCATGTGCCGTATGGCACCAGGGTGATCAGGAGAACAGACAATCCGCAAAGAGTCACCAAACTTGAATTATTTCTACTTCCCAATAAACCCAAAACCTGTGTTTTAAAATGCTTCTTCCTGTGAATCTTCCAGAGCTGAGCATTAGAAAGGGCTGTAGGAAGAGAAGTGCCCAAAAGGATGGGTCATACAAAGGCACCCTAATTTAAGTCGCCCACAGTTAAGAAATCAGACTGGTTCTTCCGGATTAGCTATTTTCTGAAATACTCTCTCTACTCACAGTGGAAATAACTGGAAAGATGGATGCACACACACGCAACAGCTGTTTTTCAGACACAGTTGGAAGTTTTGCTTGCCACACTCCTAAGGTATCACTGATATTTTTAAACAGCAGTCCAGCATATTTTAAAGTATTTCATCTTAAATTTCATTCAGATTTTAAATTTTGCAGAGCTGCAAGTTATTTCTTGTGCAGTAGGGAAAAATAAAATCCTAAAATCTCTATTTTTTCCACAATAAACCTCCCATCTCACATCAGTGAGGTTTGGAGCTGCCAGCAAGCAAGACCCTTCTGGTGCTGCTTACAAGCAGACACAACCCAAAGCAGATTCATATTCCCTTTGCCACAGAGCAAGCAAACCCTGTGCTGTGGAGCACTGCTCTGCCAATAAGTCCAGAAGCTTGTTTTGGTCACGAAAAACGAGTGTCTTGGCCCTGAGCCCTGCAGCCAAGCCACCAGCCTCGTGCTGCTGTGGCCCCCAGGCCCTTTTCAGGTGTGACATCCGCGTCCTGGCTTTGGGTGATCCTTGGGGCAAGCCCAGCCTTGAAGGACAAATGGGATGGGATCCAGTTCTGTGATAATACAGCCCACAGCACCCAGTGTGTCAGTCCTTCACATAAAATAACCAAATGTCCTAAACTCCATTTCTCATTAGCCAGCCACAGTGGCCCAGTAGCCATCACTCAGCAGGAGCAGCAGGTGAACAACCCCCATCCTGAACACCTGCTCAACATCACAACCATTCAGGCCCTGGGTTCCCCCCTTTCCAAGGCCACCAGTGTGACCCTGTCCTAGGACAAAGCCATATTTTTGGTGCCACCCAAGGTTGCCAGACCAGGCAGGGCCATGGGGCTGGCGAGTCTGGCAGTGCCTGACTTCCACTGAAATGATTCCAAGTTCTCTGTCTCCTCCAAGACCCAGGCAGGAGCCTGAGATGCTGCATGGCCAGAGCGCGGGTGTTTCTTAAAGACATGGGAGTTTATCAAATTAAAGGCAACACAAATCCCCTAAACTCTGAAAATGAACATAAGCAATGCCATTGAAAGAGCAATTATTTACAAATAAATCCCTGCTAAGGGAAAAAAGCTCCTGCCAGTGGAAAAGGGGCTTAGATTGGAGGCTTTGGCTGGGCTGGGGTATGATTGTGTGTGTCACTGAGCGTGGCTGAACTGCCCCAGAATCCTTCTCACGGCCACATTGAGGCCACCTGACACTGAGTCCCAAAATACTAAGTTTTATTTAGTGACTTTTAAGCACACACAGTCATTACCTCCTCAGTCTGAACATCAGGACTGACTAGAGTTGCCACAATCCATTTGTTTTAAGGCTGCACTTAGACTTCCCTTACATTTTGTTGGAATTTCACAGGTCCCAACAAAATGATATGCAAGAATTAGCTTTTTACGAACAATACAATTCTGATTTTAAATCAGCACATGAGACAATTAATTTTGTAGGATAAGGAATCTGTTGCAAATATACAGCAGTACACCCACACATCACCATCTGCTGTGGAGAATTAAATGTACAACTCACAAATTAAATCCTGCAAAGTTGGTGCAAAAAGGTCCTTGCTTGAATTTAAACAAGGCTGTGGAAACCTGCAAACACATTGCAAAAGATCATGAAAACAATAACAAATTTGTCCATCTGTGAGTCAGTTCTAGCAGGGTTGCGGTTTTGTTTTGTTTTTGACATTGGTGCATTTGCAATAGATGTTGCAGCTCACAATGCAAGTTGTGTAAACTGTATTTGAGCTCTCCTGGCCAGGAAAAGTCACTCTTGGAGGTGCTCCCTTCGGGCTCCGTAACTTTACCCCAGGTCTTCTATTCCTTGGGGGAGGAAAAACAAAACAAAACAAAAAAAACCCCAGCAAATAAATTCCTTTTTTTTTTCATACTCAGTTTATTGGGGGAAAAAACTGGCAAATCTGGCAATTGTTGTGGATGTTTTAATATTAGATTTATTAACAAACACTGTTCCACTGAAGTGAGGAAAAATAAATATCAACAATTACTGCTGCCATGAAAAGCTCTGACAAGCACCAATATCTGCTTCCCTTTGACTCCCCTGGAGCCAAGACTTTGTTCTCTAATTTTGCCTCCCGTGTTCTTCTCACACACTGCTCTTAATTTTACACCTGGCAGAACGACCTGAGACTGAGTCATGTTTCCTGATCTCCTGCACTGAGGAAATGGCCGTGAAACCTTGATAGCCAGGAAAGGCAGTGAATCTCCAGACCTGAACACACCAGTAAAACACGGGGTTTGGGGTGATGAGGCTGCAGCAGCCTGAAAGCCCAAACTCTTTGTAGCCCTGCCTTTTCCACGCTTGGATTTGACCCCCAGGTCTGCTGGGCACTCGCTGGCAGCTGCAGGCTGTAGATGAGCCTGGGACCTGCTCCTCACACTCTCACCAGCTGTGCACCCCAAAAAAGTTGTCTTTTGCAGCATTGGGATGACCAAAACTAGGCCAGTGATCTCTGAAATACAGGGGCCCTTCTCTTTTTCAGTAGGATGCCAGGAAAACATAATGGCATTTTCCCTGGTTACTACTTGATTGTATCAATAAAAGAGCTATAAACACTCTGTCTCAAAGCACACACTTACACTACCAAACCCATCAGCATCTGGAGCTCTACCTGCACATCCCCAAACCACGGGGTAGGAAATATAAAATACAGCATTCCTCTGCCACAGACAAAAAATTGCTCTGGGCTGGTGTTCTTGGGGATTTAGTAGGGGGTTTTTATTTAAACGAAAAGGTTTTCTAAACCCTTTCTGAGATGCATGCGCTGCTTTAACACGCACTTATCCTCTCACACACCTGGGAAGTGCTCTCAGTACACACACCCCGAGTATAATTTATGCTGAGGGGCCTGTTACATGTTTAACTCAGATAAAGTGTATCCGTAATTAAGAAATGCAGCATCAGAGGTACAACGTGCATGGAAATTTGCGGAAAGGATTCTATCAACGGAACGAATGCTGCCGAAGACTATTTAAAACCACAACCTAATCAGAAAACTACGCCTCTATATATATTTATATCAATATCACAAACCCTTTGACATCCCCAGCACTGCTAACACTCTGCCTGGAAGCCGACTTATCACAGCTGCCTTGGGCACACTCGCATGCATAAAAAATCAAGTGACTTGATTAATCAGTGGAAGTTGCTGAATCATGGGCTTGCAGCCGTGCCTGCATAGCCCTGGCTACTGATGGGAAACCGGCAGCCTGGCATGGAGATTAATTCCTATCAGCTGGTCCACAGACCTGTGTGGCCCTTTGCCAGCGTTTTTATGACAAATAGAATCTTAAAAATTTCAGACCTGAAAAATAGCCGTGTCAAAGGGGTGGGAGTGTGTGTGTTGAGGAGAGACTCCAACCAAAAGTGTCAAAAGGGAAGTGGAGCTCAGAAGAGAGGGGAAAGCTGTGAGCAAGAAAATCATGACTCCACTTGGAAGGTGCCCCCAACAAACAAAGGCAGTGGCTGCAGGTGTATCCCAGCTTGAGCAAACCCTGCCTGAAATTCAGCAGCCCCACCAAAGGAAGGGCAGGAAGAAATGAGGGATGTGTGATAAGGGTGGGGATGGAAAGCAAAAGTAGCCAGGCTGTGACACCAGTGCAAACACATCAGGAAAACAGGAGCACTTCTGGGTCTCCTGGGCATGAGCTGCCTTGCCATGAGTTTTCAGAAGTCAGGGAGGCTGGGAAATGTTTTTCCTTAACACACAGAGAGCAATTTGTCCAGAAGAAAAAAAGATAAATGTCATGGGGATATGTTTTATTTGACACTCCCTGTGGAGGTTCCTTGCAAGGCTTACCCTGCCCAGTGTCTGGCAAGCTTCACCTGCTCTCAGGAGGGCTGGAGGCTTTGGGAGAAGGAGCTTCCTTTCTGTGCCAGCCTGTGTCTGGAGGGAAAAAAAAAAACAACAAACCCTTGGAAACAATTCACTGAGCCCTACAGGGACCACGTGCAGCAGCCCTGCTGTCTGGCCATGTGCCCCAGATGGGAATGGTGCTTTTTTGTCATGCAGTTCAAACCCTCCCATCCAAAGATGTAATCCTTTGGTTGGATCTTCAGGTGAGACAAACAGCCACTGCTCTTCTGAAGGACCCTGCCCCAGCTGCTTTCTGCTAGGAAATCAAGAAACTTTTTGTTTAAAGAAACACATTTGCCGAATCTTCACTGCCGAGCAGCTGGTCCAGGCTTTTGCTTTGCTTTTTCAGAGCGTGAGTTAAGTGTCCTTGAATGAGTGTCTGGAATAAAAGGAAAAGGAGGGCAAGCACCCTTTGTGCCAAACCTCTTACGCTTCCTCCAGTGTGACTCTGCTGCACTTGTGAATAATCATATTAACATATATTAGAGGTGTTGTGTGCTGGTAATGGAAGAAATTGTGAAACCACAGTAGCTTATCTATTAAAATAGCCAGAGCAATAATATCATGTCAGTTAAATTAAAAAGCAGAGAAGACACCAATCAGGTTGATCACTGCCTAAACCCAGTGTGTCTTTGGCTACACACATATATATTTCAATATGAACTGACTCTGTATGTATTTTCAATATTAAGAGATAAAATACTGTTCCTTGCCATGTTATAAACTAAGTTTGTGCAATGGAACAGATTTTTAAAGCTAAGTTAAAACCTCTTGAGGATAAGGGGTTTATAATGGAAATGCTGACAGACTCTTAACTAGAGCACTGGGATCTCTCTTGCTATTATGACCAGATAAACCAACAAGGTAATTCAATGTAGTGTTCCAGCTCCAAGACACTAACACACTCCTTCTGGTCCCAGGTGCTGAGGGGAAGTTAAATATAAAACTTAATGAAAGTGCAGTGACTGACTACAGGGCTGGATGGTTGCCCCTGCACCAGGGAAAGGTGAATTTCTCTCCCGGGAAGGTTCTGAAAGGCACGCAGTGACCGGCTGGTTCAAGTGCAAGCTCTGGCTGGAGCCTTCTGAAGTTCTCAGAAGTCAAATGACTTTCTAGTATCGAGTAGATGGCTGAAGCTGTGAGAATCAAGCCCAGACTCTGCACACATGCCAGACCGAGAGCTGGCTGGAAATGCAGAGCAGGTTCAACACTCCCCCCACACCAGGATCCGTGCTCACGGCAGCTGGGGGGCACAGACCTGCCCTCCCTCCCTGCAAAACTGCCCCAGAAGCCTTCAGTTTAGCAACTCAAATGCCAGGGAATCCAACTCCACTCAAAGCAATGGCTACAGGGAAGCTGAGGTGTGGATGGGTGTTCAGTTCTTGCTCGGTTTCCAGAGATTTCCCCTGGCCCCAGAGGCAGAGGCAGCAGTGGGGCTGTGCTAAGCTCGCACAGCAGTTCTCCAGCTTCTGTCCAAATAGACAGCAAAGCTGCCAACAGCAGGAATGCCGTTCATGCCATGCTTTGACACCCAGAAAACTTTGCTACTCCTTTTTGTGCCACATAACATCACCGAGACTACTGGGAGGTGAACACGCTGCTTCTACCTACACATGAAATCCTGAGCAAACTTCCCGAGGTTGGTGGGCTGGTAGCACTGCCTACTGTCAAGACCGTCTGACATTTCCAATTACAAGACTCTATTTTCAGCTGCTTATAACTGTCATATTTTGACCAGTAACTTGTCATTTTTCCATCCTGGGCATCTGCCGCAGGCTGAATTTTTTTGGAAAGCTTCAGCCAAAACAATATAGCTATTCCCAAGGGCAAGGCCAGTGAACAATGCACTGTTTTGTAATGGTAAAAGAGAAAAAGAACTGACATCCTCTTGTTTAAGATGCACCATGACTCCTCACAGTTTGGATAGGAGAGCAGAAATTTAGTCAATCTGTGACCTTTGTATTAAGGATGTGCCTTTTTGTTACTGCCGTGAAAATCTATGCAAGTGTGGCCAAGAGAAAGCACTTGGAAAAAATCCAACCTGATTTCTTCAGCAAAGGCTTTTCTTTCACTGAGAATCCTAAAAACTCTGAGGATCCTGTCCTGCTGGGCTCATCTTGCCCTCCAGCTTGTGCAGAAGGGAGTAGCCCCATCCCAAAGGCAAAGAGATGGGGAGAGAAAAGGCAGAACTGGAAAAAGGGAGGGGGAGATAGAGGGGAACAGGCAGAGTGATTTGCACCCATCAGAGCTGCTGGCTTTCCAGGGCTGGGAATGGGATCCAGGATCCTGAGTTTCACCATCAGGAGGCTGCCAGGAAGCACTGTGAGATCCCACTGTGCTCGGTTCGAAGCGGCAGCTTTTACAGCTCCAAGCTCTGCGTGGCTTTTCCTGGGTTCGCAGCCCACCAGCAGGAATTGCAGCTGGAAGTGCTCCACACTCTGGAAATCAGGTGCCAAAATGAGCAGCAAACGTTTAGCAACCCCATGAAAACGCTGGGTTAAACGCCCTTCCCAGGCCCACAGAGCTTTTGGCAGGACCATGCAGGCGGCTGAACCGGGACAGCCTCCCGTGCCCAGCTGCGTTCCTGCATTCCCACAGCCCTCTCAGCCTCCACAGCAAACAGAGCAGGCACCTGTGGGAAACAGAATCCCTGACTCACCTGTGCTCCCAAACCCATCCCAGCACCAGGGTGGCAGAGGGAACGTGTGACCCCAAAACCACACTGTGGTTACACACACAAGTGCTGCAGGCAGCTTCTGTTCGTGGATTCCCTAAATTTTGACTACAGGAATACAATCCTTCATTATGCCCTTTGAATATGGAAATCCAGGAGAGAGAAAATGGAGGGTGCTTTCCTTCTCCAAAGTTGTCTTTGACTGGCACATCCTTCCTTTACAGAAAGCTGATGTTTACTACTCTGATACATTTATTTTGAAACTCAGTTCATCTGCTGTAAGAAATTACTCAGACCATTAATTTTGGAAGCCAATGCTGAGAGATCACGAATGTTAAGAATTCTAATTATGTTGGGTCTGGAAAATTTAATGAATAAAAGAGACTTTTCATAAGCATCTCAAGCCATAATATTTTAATGCTATTGGCATTAATTAAAATATCTCGAATTTTTAAAGGAGCCCATCTCCTTCTCCCTTTAAATATTTTACTTCCACCATTAGAACAGAAGCAGAATTTTGCTAAAGCCACAAAAAAAAAAAAAAAAAAGAGTTCTCTATGGCTGATCATCTCATTTATAATCGTGTCATGGTGGGAACATCCTTTCGCTGAAATTTTGTTTATGCTTCAAAAATTTTCTCCTAATAACTTCTTCCCAACCCCCTTTCCCAAGCACTTGCAGGCCTGGATTTTTCTTCTGTACAGGGCTAGGAAGATAAAAGTCCAGATGATTTGGCATTGTACAAGGGACTGAACTCAGTGCCTGATTAATGATACTATCCATTTCAGAAGGTAGTGATTCCCTCCTTTAGGGCTTAGGGGGAAAAAATAGCCTAACCTTTGAATTCATACTTCATCATCTTCCTCTGGCATTTGTAGCTTTCTGCAGGACACACAGCTCAGTGCTGCCCTGCTTCCCACACCAGCCAGCACAGCAAACACCCTGGGAAAGAGGGGGGCACCTCTGCCCCTGCTTTGCAGGCAAGGTGGGTTCCCATGGATTTGGTGCCACTTCCTGGGTGCCTGGCAAAAGCAGTGGCTTTTCTAGGGGACACCTTGCACTGCAGGGTGGGCAGATCGTGACTGCCAAGGTCCCTGAATGCAGAGGTTAGAGACAGCTCTGGCTCCGAGGTCTTGGGAAGTGGGCTTATTCCCTGACTCGAGAGCTCAAACGAGCTCAGAAAGATAAAAGGGTTTCTTTTTGTCTCTGATCTTAAGCTCACGGGTTTTTACTTGGATTTTTCTAAGTATCTAAATATACAGTCACTTGCTAGTTAGTAATAGTGGGACCTCACCTTGTTTGATGGTGTTCTCACTTTTTTGTGTCTAATTAAAGGAGGGACACAGGAGCTGTCAGTGCTCAGCCATTGAGAAAATGGAGCCCAGTGGGTTTTCCAGGCACCGAATATGCCAGGAACTGCCTCAGATGGAGCCAGCCTGGGCAAGGCAGGGGCAGGTGAAGAAGCTGCTGTGCCCTCAGGCACACTTAAAAAGGCATTTTCTCTTGAAAAGGCCACAACTGTAGCTGTGAAATTTGAAAAGTGAAAACGGCATTTTGTAGTGGAGCAGGGGAAGCAGAGTTTCCACAAGAACAGCAAATAACAGAAGGAGGAGGTTGAGCTTTATTTCTGCCAAACTGGGCACAGCCTCCTCTGTCTCAGAGGTGCCTGGCACACAACAAAGCTGCTCCTGTTGGGACACTGCACATCACCATTGCAGAGAGCCAGGTCACTGCTTCCTGGCAGCTCTTTCTCCTCCAGCACAAAGATGCGGATTCAGCAGCTTGCCAAGCCTGCCTGTGCTTATTTCTGTGCTGGGCACAGCCAGGTGTCACACAGGTGAGCTTGCACATAGACACGCAGGAGGCCCAGAGGGCTTTTATCTATTTTCTCCATGTGGCTGAGAGAGCACTCAAAGGCACCTGCTGATTTTGTATGTTCGGTGCCGCAGAGAGGAAAATCGATGTGGGGACTACAGATGGCTTCAGTGGTACAGGGTATTCCAGGCTGCTTTCTGATGGAAACACAACTGATTTACTTTTACTGACCATTCTATTTCGTTTCATTATTCAAAGGCAAACACTGAAGAAGCATGTTGTGAACATGCCCGGTTCTTTCAGGTGGAAGGAGGTGAGAACCATTTGTGTAGCATTTCAGAGACTTGTTTTAGTGACTTCACATGTTTTCAGGAAGCTTTTCTTCTAATACTGAGCTGCCTTTAGCAGGTCTTTTTTTTTTTCCCTACACCTTGGGATCCAGTATCATTTCCGTGTTTTTTCTGCACTCCAGTGCTATCAGCCATCCTCAAGTGTTTGTCTCATCACTTTCAAGACTGCACCCCTACCCAGGAAAACAGTGAGGGACAAACTTTCCGCTCTCTGCAGGTTTTTCTCCCAATAAGCTGGAAAATAATGTTTGTTTGGCTCATATTCTTAGCTAGCTGCGGACTCCCCACTGATACCCCCTGCCCTGTCAATTGCTAACTAATCGTGCCTGCAGTAAAAGTAATCCAAACTGGGGGAGTTATTCAGCAGCAGCAGAAGGATCCATTAAAACAGATTATGCTCTGTGCTCCATTTCTGTCCTCATCCTACGGGATCACCCTGCCTGGGCTCTGCCCCAGGGCACCCACGCTCTGCAAAGTCACCCTGCGGTGTCCCCTCAAAGGCTGCAAGGCTCATCCCAAAGGGACAGGCAAATCCAGGCCAGCGGTGCATCCCTGAGGGAGCTGTTAGCAGGCAGGCTGTCCAGGAATGCTCACGGGCAGGAAGATGTCCAGGAAGATGCTGCCATGGTTTTTTAACTTCTTTATCCTTGACACGCAGGCAGAAAAGTGGCTCTGTGTTTGGTTTGACTGAGCCTTCCTCTGAGGCTTCAAGGGGAGCAAGCCCCTGTAGGATTCAGGCCCTAAGGAGGTGAAAAAAATGCACGGTAGTGATGTCCTGGAGTTAATTCAGCCTTGACACTCGGTGGCTGCTTGGCGTCAGGAAAGGGCCTGGCCTGGGGTGAGGAGCGGGCTTTCTGAGGGCCTTCACAACAAGCCTGCGGTATTTCACAAACCTTAAATCACAGAATGGGTCGGGTTGGAAGGGACCTTAAAAATCACCTTGTTCCAACCCCCTGCCATGGGCAGGGACACCTTCCACTATCCCAGGTTGCTCAGAGCCCCATCCAGCCTGGATTTGAACACTTTAGGGACGGGGCAGCCGCAGCTTCTCTGGGCAGCCTGTGCCGAGGCCTCACCGCCCGCACAGGCGGCGTTGAACACACGTGATCTCCACGATGGTATGGCAAAGACACTTTATTGCAAAAATCCAGGGTTCTTAAACTGTTGGCTTGTTATGAGTTTACAGACTTGTGAGGCACAACAAATGTGCTTAACCAGCCGCCACAGACCATGATAGGAACAGGCATCACATGTAACCAGCCACCAGCCCCACGGTGTGAGCACTTATTGGTTCCAATAATTGTTCTACAATTATGTAACTTGTTTTTCACCTCTAGTGTAGCTGAGTCATTCCCAGAATGCTTTTCTAGTTAGCCAAAAGAACAAAGTGAGCAAGGATTTTACAAGGGTAACAAGGCCTTCATTTTGTAAGGCCTTTCTGCTCTGCAACACTCACAGGGAAGAATTCCTTCCTAATAACTAATCTAAACCTGCTCTCTCTCAGTTTGAAGCCATTCCCCTTTGTCCTGTCCCTACAGGCCCTTGTAAAAAGCCTCTCTCCATATTTACATCCCTTCCCCTCAGAGCAGATTTGCTACCAGGCCTTCATGTCTGTCCCTGTGGGTTTTGTTTCCCCTGTGAAGATCCATCCCAGGCCCAGCACCTGCCATCCAACATTATTTTTGAATATATGAAAAATATTTCTTTCGGGAGGTGCTGCTGTACAGAGTAACAAACACAGTCCTGTTACACCCATGAGCTCAATTCAGCCACGTCCAGCTGAGCTGTGGCCACTGCCCACAGCACAGGGGCTGCCCCGTAGGGTCAAAAGGAGCTGGACAGTGAGGGACACATAAAATGGAGTTACCCCAGCTGGGCAGGGAATCAGCCTCCACTCCTGCTCCAGAGAGCTCTGTGCACAGCCAGAGCCATGGCTGGACCTTGCTGGGCTCCCTCTCCCCACTTGGTTTAATTGTGTGACATTAAAGCTCCCCCTAAGCCAGTAGGACAGGCGTGTGCAGAATGTACCTATTTACCTTGCAGGTTTTTAAATTCAAATGGGTTATGTAAAGCAGCACAGTCTACACAATTTAAATTGGCCTGACTTCTGAAAGCTGCAGGTTCCAGGACCTGAAAGAAAGCCTGCAGCTAGGCTGAGTATCCAAGGGAGGTCCTCTTGGCATACAAAGATCAAGCACAATCTGAAATTCAAACATACCTTTACGCTTAGTTTTTATCTTATTTCGGTTTCACGCAAAATAATGTTGCCCTAGAAATGAAATTTCCCCATATGTCTGGCACAGCTCTACAATGGCCATTTAGTGGAGCAGTAAAGCAAAGCACCAGGTACTTGACAGCTCTTTTTGTGTCACTCGCAACATGCCTTCTAATTCTAGAGAGCTACTGCCATGTACTCCAACAGGGTTTCTTTGCTTTCCTGAAGCAGTTACATGACTTAAGAGTTTGGTCATCTTTTCTGCTAATAGGAATTGAGGAAATTGAGGGTTTGCACATAGGAAGAGCACACAGGTAGAAAGTCCTGCACATTAAAATCAAGCTTGCTCAGGACACCACTAATATGATCCATGCAGCTCTGCAAAATGAATTTTTATTATTTTCCCAGCTTAACATGCTAGCATTAATATTTCATTACTAGATTTCACGATGATTTTCGTCCTGTTACTGTCTCAACCAATTTATTGCTTGAGAAGGTTATTTTTAATCTTCAGCAGTAACTGAGAATATACCCTCAGAAAACCTTTCCCAATGTGGAATTTCTTTGCTGTTTCATTATAATTGAGGTGATGCTGTAACCAACAGCTCTTTATGAGAGCAAAATATATACATCAATTTTAAGAGAGGAGGGAGGCTTATCAGTTTCTAGCCGAATGTCTGTGTTGCCCACTTGTCTTAATTTGTAATTACAGAATTTCAGACATTACGGATGGGGAGAATGAGCTAAAAAGATGTGATCTGATGCAGAAAGAGACAGTCCTGGCAGCCAGAAAATGAGAAAGGGCCAAATACTGCACAGAGAGTCTGCTGTTGACCCCATCTCCCCGCAGCCTCAAGGCACCAGAACAGGGTTTAGCACACAGGGTGTGCACTAACTGTAAGAGGAAAAAAACAGGTCTCAAAAAAAAGTCTCTCAAAATCTGCTTCAGAGTTACAAAATGTTTCTCAGTGTCAAACACAAGCAATTAGCGTTATTTATTCATCCCCTTAAAACATCTCACTCCCCAGTTCCAATTCCCTCCAGCCAGGTACTGCCACTGATATTGCACCTCCTCTTAATTCCAGCCTGATGGATTTAGGACAGGATGTGCCATTTTGGTCCCTTATCCTACCCTGGGGAGTCTGCTCTCTTTGCTTTGTGGACAACTTCCATGTCCTCTCTAAGTGCAGGGTTATTTTCCCAGCTGTGGTGGGGATGGGGAAGGGATGCAGGCAGCTCTCTCCCAACCACTGACTTGAAGCATCACTGACCCTCCCCAGCCAGGAAACTCAGATATTCCCAAAGGTACAGAGAAAGGCACAGGGATGCTGGCCTAGACACAAAACAAGCAGCTGATTTTCCTGTTTGTCCCCTTGGATATAAACTCAAAATATCCCCTTGTATGTTGTCACATCTCCTGAGGGATTCTTCCTTCCACAGCTGCAAAACCCTTCCCTGAATTCTACCTGGAGTAATACCACCCTCCACACGTACCAAAACACCCTGGGCTGCCTTGCACCTCTCCAGAGTGTATCCCCAGTGGCTGAATCAAAAAAAACCACGGATCTGTGCCTGTCTGTGCAGCCTGGCACAGCATTAACATTTATAGGCACTTGGAAGGATCACTGAGGTACAAATCCCCACACAGCCCAATGTCCCAGGGCAGTTATTTAATGATAGTCATACATGTCAACTGCTCTCCAGCAGACCTCAGGTAGCTGCATTTTCAGCGGTTTTACTGTTCAAGTGCTTCTTCTAAAACCTCTTCTGGGGTAATCACAGCATAATCTTCTAATTTGGGGACTGAAACCAATTCAAAGCAGAACCAAAGGACACCAGTTTTTCACTCTGACTTTTTATGGGTCTCAAACCTCTCCCAGCCTGCTGGTGAGTGGCCCAAACAGAAGAGATCGAATGAGCTCATCAGTATTTGGGCAAGTATGTTTTGGGGAGAAACCAGGAGGTGGACTCATCCTTATCCCTTTAACAGACTCCAGGAATGATGCTAATCCAAATCAAATGGTCTGTCTTTGACACAGCATCAAACAACTCATAAAAGCCTTCCTGGATTCTAAATATTGGGTACATTCTTCACAGGGGAGATGAGCAGCAGAGCAGATTTTTCCACTGAAAACATTTTCTCCTGTAATTTTTCCTGATCTGAGAATTGGAACGAGTGCATGGAAATTACAACCTGCTATAAAAATTACAGAGACTAAAACTACAATTTTATCCTGCATTAGAACAATTTTAACATTGTTAGAGGAATATATCTCTGCAATTTTAAAATTATTTGAGTCATGACAAAAAGACTCACAACTGCAATATTTATCTTTCAGATTCATCTTAGGATGTTCTTGAAGACTTGTGAGATGTCACATTATATAGCATTTTGTGGGGACTGGAGAAAGTCACTTTGACAAGCAACACATGTAAATTGGAGCCATTGATTATGGAGAATTTAATTTTATCTATTCTGTATTCATGGTACAATAAATAAAAAGACTTCAGTGGTCACTGTAGGACTGCAACAACTTCTACAGAAATGCAATTTATAGTTGCATATTTTTAACAGCGAGCTTTGGCGTACATTTGATTAAATTCTGCTTTCCAGTGCACTTAATGAGAATTCTAATTCTCTAGAGATTTCTATAGGCATGCCAGGTAAAGAGGAGTCTATCAAGTCAGAGCTGTGGTTGTTAGTACAAGGAGCTGGTTCCTTTGAAGAGAAATAAAATTCATAAGCATGCATGCATATATTTTAATATTGCCAAGATACATATTGGCAGAGCAATAAATAGTAAGAAGATTTATTACCCACTCTATTTCCCAATGTATACAAATGCAAGTGATACTTGTGAGGTATAACATCTTTCAGGCATGTGTTTGAACTGAGTGGCTCGAGCAAAGCTTATTTATTTTGGGTTCCCAGAAAATTTGAGGTTGATTCAGTCTCTAAATTTCTTCAAGTTATCCCATTGATTTCCCTGCCTGCCTGATGAGGAAGGTGAAGGACTTCATCTAAGGGATGCAATGTCAACCCCTGACTGAGGGCCATCCACTTCTCTAAATAAACAGGGTTAAAAGATAAAATAACTTTTTCTTACCTGCTCCTTTTTGGTATCTCTCTGGTCCAGCTGTTAGATTATAATCATTTTTATAAGGACTAACTGTTTTTTTTAAACTCATTCTGGTTTCTGTGAGCTGCAGAGTTTATTGATTACTGGGTTTTTAAGTCATTTTTTGGTGTGAAAGTGTAAACAAGATTATCTAGTCATACATGGCTTTTAATCTGCGAATTTCAAATTAGCTGAGGAGTTCTGTAAGTTTGCACCCACCTTTCTGATGGGACCCAGAGGCCTGCAGGGAGAGCTGCTGCTCAGGACAGCAGGAGGGGACACTGGCAAGACTGGGGAGAGAGCAGAGGGGGTGAGGCTGTGCCCCACACCGCAGTCATCAGGTCACAGCATTATTCTTCAGATGACTTTTCTTGCTGTCACCACTGTTAGTCCTGGAATGAAACTAAAATCAATCTCCCTTAAAGAATAGAAAAGAACATAATAAGTCTTACTTTTTATCCTCTCAGCTGTTACACTCTGAACCAGTGGGGGTTTTTTTAATACTGACCAATGCTCAATTTCTAATTCTTACACTGGAATTAACAACAAAGCACATTTGAGGGGGGGGGGGGGGGGGGGATGACCAACCAAAAAACAACCAAACCCAAAGCACAAGAAAAGAACAAATTAAATATAGCTTGTGCTTATGCTGATTTTCAGAAATAGGTTAATAAACATTGCTTAGATGAAAGGAGCCTCAAGCGTTAAAGAAAGAAATCAGAAGGTCTCACTTAAGTGATTTTTTGGCAGGAATCAAATTAACGAATATAATATGGATTGCTGACAAGGTGCTTGATCATTCTCAGCAGCAAGGAATTTTTTTTATGTATATATTACATTTATTTATATAGATATATATGCATGAGTTTGTGTTTGAGTTGATTCCATTAACACTTCATTTGATAATGATAAATAGCATTTTTATTGAAAAGGAAAATATCAGGAAGTCCTGATTTGCAAGAGCAAGTTAGAATGTATGACATTATTATGTCCTACTGCATTTTCTGCTCCTTTAAAAAACACAAGCCTTCAGTGCTAGTACAAAAGAATGAAAACATTTTATTTAGTCCACAGACAATTTTCCTCCAGTTCAATCTGCAAATAACACAAAGTACTTTTTTGTAAGAGGGTGGAGGGTAAAATAGACAAGGAGACATAAAAGGGACTTAATTAGATCATGGAACTCTTTCTTAAGCAGTTCAGCATCTTAATTTCTGCTAAATTCAAGCAACATCCATCTGGGGGTTGATTCTGTCAGTCTGTATCTGTGTCTGTCTGCCTTTATCCATCTCTCTAGGCATCCATGGCTGTGGCTCCAGAGCGGCAGCGAAGATCGGGAGCTGTGCACGCAGCGAGCTGCAGAATCCAGCCCCTCTTTGACACTGATCGGGGCTGACACTGACAAGCACTTACACCCCATTCTCTGGCTCTTTTTGTTTGGCCTCAGATACACGTGTTGTCTGGCGAAAGTTAAAAATAAAGCGTTTAGGGCTAGGCTGTGGTCAGTTGTGCTGCGGCTCCGCAGTGCGAGGGGGAGGAAGGGGAGGAAGGGAAGGGGAGGGGAGGGGAGGGGAGGCGGCCGCGGCTCCGCGTTCTGCACCACTCGCATCAAGGTCAGCCAGAACTGCTGCGAGAGCAGAGCCGGAGCCACCCGGAGCACGTGGGGTGCTGGAAAAGAGCTTTTCCTCCGAGATCCAACCACCTGGAGGTCCGGAGGGGCTGGGAGATGCTCAGGCTTTGCCCCCACGGATTCAGGCAGCAGATTGAGCTGGCCACACCCCGATGCAACCAGCTCCTGAGCCTCGGGGCTCTTTGAAAATTTTCCATCAAAACTTTCAGGGGAAGTGTCTGATTTCCTTGAAAATGTCAGCATGTTTTTATTTCATTCTGCTAGGCAAATTAAATATGAGAAATGGAAAAGATATTAGCAGAAACCCAGAAACCCTAATGGAAGGGGAAGGGGACGGTATTAATTTTGTGAATGAGAAACTGATATTTCAGCTGAACATTTTGGATTAAAATAGTGATGGCCTGACTAGGCAAAATAATAACTAGACAAACCCACCTCTTATTTGTGAGCAGTTTTATTTCAGATCTTTATGCAGTAAAGTTGACTGCTTACTCCCCCCCCCCTTCCCCCAACCCCAACATTTCTCACTGCCAAAGAGGTGGATAGAGGCCAAACATTTTCCCTTCCCCAGTTTCCTAAGGCTGGAGAATCTCCTTGCTACCCCTGTCTGCCACAGCTGCAGAAGTGTCGTAACCCTGCTCTGGGTCAGGGGTGCTGGGGGCTCACCTGGGGGGACTCCGGGGTAAAAACTGAATTGGATTTATATGAAATGGGACCAGAATGAGAACAGGAGGGTGGGACAGAGCGCAGTGGTCACAGAGCGCAGTGTGCTGCTACAGCAGGCAGACATCTCCTGCATCCCTCAGACTCACACCCTTCTCCAGCACAGAGACGCTTACAGGGGCTCTCCCCACCGCTGCTGGGGAAGGCTCTTCCAGAAACTCCCATCTTTCATTAGAAACCTTCTTCTAAAATACAGGGTAACTTACTGATGACTAGCTTACAGTTATTTATGCAACAATATTGTCTGATCTTAAAACAATTCTCTTCATTCCTATCCTGTTTATGGATGGTTCTTTGCAGCCTTTAGTACGCTAAGGCACAATCCCTCTTCTCCCATTGAACTATTCGCCATTCTCTGCTCCTGCTCTAGGTTGAATTTCTTTTTTTCAAACATGGGTGGCTAAAATTGGTCACTACATTGCTGAAAAAGTCTTACTAAGGCCTTCTAAAGAGCATTAATTTTTCCCTAGCTTGACTGGAAATGCTTCTTTGGATATAGTGCCAAATATATGCCCCATTCTTCTGTATCTGTCCAACCAACAAGCCTTACCTTGTATTAGAAATTGTCATTAGTTCCCATCTACCTGACCTTGCTATTTGAACTGTTCAGTGTAATCCCATTTATATCTTCCCAGTCCCTGAGGATATTCTGTTTTTCTGTATGCTGTCAGCCTCCTTGCTATTGACAAACCCTCCCACCTCCAGCCATCAGCACATTTCTTTAGCTGGTTCTTTTTGTGCCTAGTTGATTAATGAAAATATTAAGTGATATTGGTCCCCAGACTGTGCCTTCAGAAACTCCACTTTTAGCTCTCTCCAGCCTGGTATTTCCTTTTTCAGCATCATCTGTTATTATCTCCTTTAGCCAGTTTCTATTTATTTTACAATCCTGGGCCTAATCTTCATCATTCCCAATCAAACAATTCTCCATGTAGCTCTGTGTCAGATGTTTCTCTCACAGTGTATACACATCACATCTATTGCCATTTTCTTTGTCTAAAAAGATCAGGATAATCTAAAGATTATCAAGTTAATCTCGTAAATCTGCTTTCAGTAAACCTATTCTGTGTGTTATCCTACTTCTTCCATTTGCTATGCTCTCTATTCCTCTGCCTTCCAAAAGCACTCTAATGCCTTGTGTACTGCTGATGTTATGTTAATATGCCTATATTTAACTAGAACACAGTTTTTTCCTATTTTAAATACAGGAATCATATTTGAAATTTCTCTTGCCACTCCTACTTTAACATGGTCCAAAATACCCTTCAAGCAGAAGTGCAGTTTTGAATGCCAGCTCCTTCAGACAACTGGGATGCAGATGCTTGGAAAACACTCCTTGAATTTTACTTCTACCTCAAAGGCATCATTCTCACCCTTCCAAATTCATTCCCACAAAACCAGTTTTCTCCCATCTGAGTTCAGAACTGTTGTCCAAATTGAACACAGAGCCACAAAATCATCCCAGTTTTGGAACACAACTATGCTAATCTTAAACCCATCATCCCTCAAGCCAAACTCACTATTACTGTCCTTGCTGTCAGCTAATATTGATGGCTGAAAACCCCTACTGTTTGTTTTAATTTCTTTTGCTACTTCTGAGTTTATTTCAAATCTTGTTTTACCTCTGTGATTCTGGATCTTATGCTTCCTGTTGATTGCTCTTTCCATTCCTGGGAGATTTTACCATTTTGAAATTTCATAATTTCTTCTCAGTAAAAATATCTGCAATGGAACAATATCAGCAGAACATTTATTCTAAGGCATTGACAAAATTTGTTATTATCCTTTTTACAGTGTAACACAATTTCTTTATATTTATTGACTTCAATATAGTCTCATATTTGAAAAGCATTGCTCCACAGATTCAGAACAGCAGATTCACTGAAGCTGAACATGCAGGTCTGATTGGAAAGCAAAATTCTGGTGCTGTGAGCAGCTGGACCAGGGTTCTCTATGGCCCATCCACCACACATCTTGATTTGGCTAAAACCCACCCATGCAAATTATCACTGCAGCTGGAAATGTCCCCCCATCAAAACAAAGCTCCTGGATTTAATCTTTCTCTGTGTCAAGTTTGCAAGTCAAAAGGGGGTTTCTGTAATGTCACCTTTGAAAGCTCACTTTCAGATCCGCAGTCAAACCCTGCCTTTATTTCCTCCTCCCTAATCACCAGCACCAGGCTGCATGATTAGCAAGTGAATGACAGTTCAGGACCCACTGCAAAGCCTGAAGTGTGAGCTCGTTTGATGATCAGGCCTTTTAATTGAATCTGCAGAAGGGATGTGGCAATCCATCCACTTCTCCAAGGTAATTCTGATTTTGTAGGGCTTGGAGCTTAAAACTGTATTGTGGAGTCTAATGGGGATCGTGTTGACAGAGGGAAAAACAGCTCTCTAGAATACACACTTGCCAGACTTTGAGGTTAAACACGAGGCTCCACATCTGCAGAGCCCTTTCTCTGGACATAGGCACCCCCGGCAAGGTGCACAGCTCTGGAGCTTTACAGGTTTGGGGAGTGGAAATGTCCGTGCAATGCACAAAGAACCACGCTGTTGTTCCCACCTCACAGTTCAGTCTCCAAAGCAATCCCGTGAATCCATAGCTTATTTCTAGCAAATCAAAAGCTAGAATAAAAGGTTTCAAGTGCTCTTGGCCTCAGTAGTGATCTTGTTTTATAGAGAAGCAGATGTATTTCAAATGTCTCTGTCTGTAATATCAATTCAGTCCCTTCCTAATATTTGGTATATTGGATATCCTTTGGGATGCTTGATTGTAACTGTTAGTACATTATGGAAGGTTTCATATATAGGAATTGAAACATACAGGTTCAATGACTTTTCTAATGACAGGACTGAGATAAAGCTGCCAAGTCAAAACTGAATTCACCATTTCAGCCTCGTACACATGGTCAGCTCACTTTAATGTGAGATATGTCTGTAACTCATTTCGAAACTAACTGAAATCCTACCCTGCTTCATAAATCAGATTATAGTTTCTCTGTGAAGTAGGAATTAATTATTAAACATGGCTCCAATCTCAATTTTAAGTATCTATTAGTACACAGCTATATCCTGGACTTGGTACCACTGAAAAGGCTATTCTTGTCTTAACATCTAGAAAAGATTATTAATATCCTATACCTCTGGTCCTGTGGTATTGATTTGCTGCCCCACTTAACAGGAATATGTTGCTAAGGTAAGTGACTTATTTCTATCCCTGTCTTTATTGAATTGTCCTCTAAGTGAAGAAAGCTGGCTCCCCTATACTGAAAATTATCTTGCTTCCATTAACAAGATGGCAAAAAATAATATATTATTTCATGCTTCAACATTTCAAGCAAACCTTTCCATTTTGTTCATTGGCACACAAAGAAGAATATTTATTCAGATAACCACAAGGCCATATATAATAAATGGATAATGTGACTTTTAGCTGTAACTTTTTTCTATCATGAATTTTGCTTTGATACTTGTCTTCTGTTTCATTTAGAATTCCCAGCCCTTCATTATTAAATTATAGCCTACAAACTATTAAAATTTACCAATTAGAACTGACAGATACTTTTTTCAAAGTGAAGAGCTAAGTGTTGATTTATTGCAAAAAATATTCACATCCTTCATTGCACAAGCTGCATCTGCCCAGCTTGCTCCCAGTAGCTGCTGGATTTACCAGCCCAGGCTCCCCCTTGACTGTGGGTACTGCGAGGTGTCAGGGTAATGCACTTGTCAAAAAGACAAATGCAGCTTTAGGATGGTATTTCCAAATGCAAAGAACTGACACCACTGCATGAGGAGCTCATATCATCACCTCCTTTGAAACCATCTGAATAATTCCACTCCTCAGAATCGAGGGCAAAAAACTCAAACAGGTGCAAAGGACAACCGAGACAGGAGGGATGAGGGGTGAAAGGAAGACAAGGAGGGATGAACAGTTTAATGTGGATAAAAACCTTGGAGAGAAAAAAATTCTCTGCCACAGGTGGTGGTTGTCTCTAGAACAAAAAGTATAAATGAGATAACTTAGGTAGAAGGTTCCTAATCCTAAGAGCAAAGTTGTTCTAGAAGAGGCTTCCATAAGAGCAGTGCACCAAAAGGAAGTCTTTTCCTGCAAGATGGAACTCAATATAAATGTACAGGATTATGTGATTTAATCACCGGTAACAACTGGGGATTTGACCTCGTGCTTGTTTCCATTGTGAATTAACAACACAACAATCAGACTTTTACTTGAACTGTATTATCAATAAAAATGTGTAATTTTATGGTTTGTGTATTGCTGGAGATCAGGTCATCTTCCAAATTCTTAAAAGGAAATGCAATGAGTGCAAAAGCAAAAAGCTGGTGAGTTTGAAAATATGGCTGAAGTGGAATGTGTTAAAAAGGAATGAGGTGGGAAGTGGCTGGATCACAGTTCAGTCCAGGTCCAGGTCCAAACTTGTCTGGGAAAGCAAAGGTGTCAAACTACAGCAAAGCAAATTTCCAAGATGGCTCTTAATGTAAAGAGAGCAAAGCAAATTATCCTGACACATATCCAAGAAGGAAGACAGAGAGCCTTCCAGAGGAGCTATCCCAGACTGGGCTGAGAAGGAGGGACTTCCCTGGTCACAAAACACCCATCTGCAGGTGAAGCCCCCTAGTGAAGTCAGGTACCTGAGAGGGAGAAAGTGAGGTAAAGGAATTGTGGAATGAGGTTTGCTTCTACAAATTAGTATAGGTTTGCAGTCTGAGGGAGAATGGAAGCAAGAGTTTTAACATCTAGGTCCTTGCTGGTGGCTCTGTATCTTGGGCAGCAGCACTGTCACCTAAACACAAGTGAACCTTTCAAGAATAAGCACATAATAACTCTGAAAAGGAATCAGCACCACTATTTGCCTTCTGAATTTATACCTCAATATTTTGAAATCCTGAAAGTGACCCCTTAAGATCTTTCTAGTTCTAGCCTTATTCCTATGGTAAGATTCTTTTGACATGTTTTGAAACCTAGAGGCAAGAGATTAGATATATTTCCATACAATTTAATAGTTGGTTGCATTAATCTACATTACTACCTATAGTATACTTATTATTTTAAATAAAAATTTTTCAACACTTTTAGAAACATAATTTTTAAGTGAAAGGTGACACAAATCAATATTCTTTTCAGTGTGACGTGGAAGGCTACAACTACCTAAATTCATGTTCAAAGCAGAGATGGAAAAGGCACTGCGTTGTATGTGTAGGGAAAATGAGAAAATTTGCCACTGAGATCATATTTCAGCCACTGCAAGATGGTAGCAGGATAATTAGAAGGGGTGTGTTGGTGTGACAGCCTCATGGTAATGATCACCATCAGCTGCCATTGTTCATCACACCAAAAATTCAAAAGTGAATTGGAAAGCAGATGCTTCTGGCTCCTTATTCCTGTGGTCAAGCTTCATGTCCATCCTGGTATCAAATTAAAGGAGTCAGGGTTTAGGTCTTTCACATATCCAAGGTATTTTGTTTTCCCTAGAAAACTGTGTCTGACGTTAATCTCTGCATTTAGTGTAAATGAAAAGCCATTTTCTACAGGAAGGTCACTTCTGCAGACATGTCCCTGCAGGAATTAAAAGTTTCCTCTTGTGTCAGACTGATATTGCAGTCCACCCAACTACAGTCAGAGTAACCTTCCAGGTCAGTCAAATCTTGGCAAAATTGCCAGCTATAAGCTTGTTGGTAATTAATTATTTTGAGGAAGGCTATTAGGAAAAAACAGAATCCATCTATAAAATCTCCTTATGCCAGGCGTGAATTTTGTAACTAAAAGTGACACTCCTCATACTCCACAAAGTGTGCACAGAGGTAATAAATCCAGTATTAAATAATAATTTCACTATGCCTTCAGCTATAAAATGGTCTCAACTGTCTTTCTTTTCCATATTATAAGCAGTCGCTGATATGTGTTCTTTAGATCCATAATGATGGCAAGGAGGTAAATTTAGGAAATTTAAAGGGGTGGTTCTTCATGACACGTTTTTTGACCAGAAGAACACCACAAGGAAACTTATCTTGCATTTCACTGTGACAATGTTTTCCTATCATTTCACTCAAATTATCATTCGTGTACAGTATTTATTTTTAATTTAAAATTAAAACGCTGAATAATTAAGTACCACAGAGAATACTGATGTGTGGAACAAAGTGGGACAAATAGACTCTGTCTACAAGATTTCTATGATCCTCTCTCCATTAACATAAGCATGAGTTCTACTGGGTATTTACATATTAGATTTGGCAAGCAATAATACAATGAGAAGTAATTTCTGCATTAATATTTTTCTTTCAAATAAGACAAGTTCCTGAACTTGTCAAACATAAATGCAAAATTATGAAAAACAATCCTAACCAAAAACTCTTGTTATTAAAATGCATGGCAACTAATTATTGATCTGATGCTATTCTGCATAAAGAAGACATGCTTGACTGAACAGAAATATTTTAAAATCATTAATATACATGTGTTTATTTTACTGAGTCTAAATTGGAAGTGGTAGATTATTCTTATTGTCTAACGAATTAGGAAGTATGACAATACCGCTGTACGGCGCTGATGTATGATATCTTTCTCCTTAAACTTATTAATTTCTGTCAAATTAAAACTAGAACACTACTGGAAACCTTGAACAGCCACAGGATGAAAATCAAATGTGAATTGCTATTAGAAAAGCCATAGTACCTTAGATTGCTCCAGGCAAACACACAAAGATACAATACTAAACACTGTCTTTGTATAAGAAAGGAAAGGAAAAAATCTCTTATGGGACGTGCTGCCAGTTGAAGCTGAAGCCCTGTCAAAACTGCAGTTCTTCTGTGGGAACATGGTGAAATCGAAAAGCTTTGTGCAGCTGGGGTTTCTCTTCCCTTCAGTTTTCCACTTAAAACAAAAACCTAAGTGAAATTCAGTTCACTGCAGATTTGCCAATGCATCATTTTACTCTAAGGACAGATTAATAATTTCTGAACTTATTTCAACTGAATTTCATGGCCAAGATATCCCGTAATTTTACACCTCCCCACAATGACCTTTATACTGTACTTATTTTACAAAATATCACTGGTAACGTTTTTTCCATTCCAACAAGCTTCAGAATACATATATCTTGATATTACTTTGGAATTACTCTGGTGTGGAGTGCTCTGTAAATAATCAATGACATGTAGCTTGCTCACTATAAAATTCTGAGGAGCATAGTACTGAAGACTGTTCATCTTTAATGCATTTTTACAAGTCAAAGTTAACCTTTATGGAAGGTACAAGCTCATTTCGATGAATTCCTAAATCAGCCCTGCTAATCTAACTCTGGATAATCACAAATGTATAATGTAACAATAGCAACATACCTGCTGCACAATGTGACTTCCCCACAGAAAGTGCTGTGGCAGAGCAACTCATCTCCATAGCCTGAACACCCCAAAAGTTCTTTGATAATTTCCCTAAAAGCAGGTTCTGACACCCTTGGCACATTTCCTTTCAGTTATTCACGGAGGGAAAGTAGCAAATGCTGCTGTCACAGCTGAAAGTTTTTCTGAGTTTATATCCCACTGCCAGAACACACAAAGCACCCAAATGGTACGTGATGCACCCAGAGGCATCAAGCAGTTAAACAAATCCCCCAGAGGCTTCTCTTCCAGAGAATATTAACACATTGATACACTGCCTGCATATAGATATCCTATCTGAAAGCGCAGTATTACATTACTGGAAAAAGATCCCAGCATTCAGACTCCTGCACATCCCTGATTTTAGGAAGAATTGGTTACCACCTAGGAGTAGTTGTTGTATAGCACTTCTGGGGACAATTAGGAAAGCTCTTCCAGGAGGTGAAATATGCTCTTAGTTGTGCTGGTGGTCCAGGGCCCTGGGTGAAGGAAGGACTGGCCACTGTCTCCATGAGCCCTCCACTTCCAAACGATGGGAACCCTACAGAAAACACACAGTTTGTGTCATTCATTAACTCCTGGTTAAACACCTCCTTTGGCAAGGTGTTTATAGCTCTAGACCTGTCTCCTCTTTGCAGCCAGGCCTCTTAGCCCTTGCTGTGCCCCGTTCCTGCTCCGTGGGTGCTGGGTGTGGGATGCTGTTCTGCTGTGATCCACCGCTCCTCACCGGCATTCCTGTGGCCCAAGGCTCTCCTGGCAGGGGCAAATTACACTTGAATTGCTCTTGCTGATCTTCTGCTGAGATGTTTTATTGCTTTTGTAGATATTGATCTGCTTTTGGAAATGCTGGAGCCAAACACCTCTTTCCATGAAAATGTCCAAGAGAAGAATTTCTTTAGGAATCATAAACTCCAAAACTCTTCTCTGACAAACTCCCTCTAAGCCATGGTTTTCAGAAACAGAGGAATGATTCATATGGAACAGGGTACCAATAAAGACCAGAACAATCCATAGTTGCTCACTATAACATGCTATGAAAAGGGATGTTCAGCATTCTAAAACAATACCTTCACAGCCTGGAACCCCTAGGCTGTCTCTGGGACCAGTATCTCCCATCTGCTCTCTGACAGGAAAGCTCTATTAGAGTAGAGGTGTGACAAGCAGTACAGGGATTGTGTTATTTTGGTGAAGTCACTTTGCCATGTCAAACATAAAATCAGATTTCCCTGAAAACTGCTCACTAAATCTGAGCACAATTTTCTAACTTCCATTTTAACAGGAGGCTCCATGTGGTAGGAAACTCCATTTTGAAGGGGATTGCTTCATTTCATTTTCACAAGACGACTATACTAAGATTTTTCCTGCTGTTTACTCAGTAGAATATACTTTTGGTTTTGGCAAATACAGGTCCTTCAAACTACATCAAAACTCCATTACAAATACAAAGTGATCAACAAAAAAAGGCTGACGCAAACACATCACCGCAGGACTGAGGATTTGGGTAAACAATTGTCCAAAATCTTTGCTTGCCTTCTCCCCTGTACAGTTATTCTTTCACCTTTATTACCTGCCACTGCTAGATGAGAAAAGCAAGTGTTTTATTTGTGTTGTGGTAGCACATAAGAGCTCATCTCATAAATGGAGCCCACTGTTTTATGTTATATAAACCTCACAGTAACACAACATTATTCCTACAAATGAACACAGTTAAAATTTTAACAATTGGTCTCACATTGATCTACTCCTTCATCTCAACCTTTCCCATCACCGAAAATTGACTAGGATATAAACATGCAAAAACAGAAATAAAGATTTTTAATAGGTCAGATCTCTATGAATTGGAGTAGCTTGGAGTAGGTCAATAGAGCTGTACTGATTTACAGCAGCTGAATATGCATCTGCCATGGCATACTGGCCCCATATGTATGGTTGGGAAGAAAAATTGTTGTGAAAAAAAAATCAGCAATACTTTTATAATGTTTTACAGGAATCCCTAATGTAAGCAGCTCAATAAATGTTTTGAATCTCTACTGTAAGAACATAATGAATAGTGAAAATTGTGATGTTCTTTCGATGTAGTAAGTTGAGAGTTCTTAGTGAATCAACTTTATAATGAATTCTTTCAGATACTGATGAAAATGGTTCACTTACTAAGGAACTTAACTTGATTTTGAAATTAATGTGGTAATTTAGAACTACTTTGGTAAAAAAGTTTAATGACAGCTGAAACCTGAAAAGTATAAAAGATGGAGGTTCAGTGAATAAAGCATTTTCTCCTTCTGCTTTCCAGGTTTAACTGATGGCTAAACAAGTGCTGTTTTCCAGAGCTATTTGTTATTATCCCATTACAAACTGGTTGAATTCAGCTCCTCATATGGTGGACAGAAAAACTACATAAAAACCCCCAAACAAACTCCAGCTGTGATGAAAGTGGTGGCAGAGCTCCATTATTTCGCATGTTCTCAGCTTGCTTCCAATCTTCATAAACAAACTATAATGGCAAAAAATTGAGCAACAGAAATGGTGGTAAACTGTGGACTGCCAATTCTCTGTTGTCTCATATCCTAGAGTCACACAAAACTGCAGTATTCACACTTGATGTCTAAAATCATCAGCATTAAAGACATATTCCTGATACAAAGGGAGAGATGAGGACAAGCAAAGGATTATTTTCAGAGGTTTGGATTTGGTCATCAGTGAAAAACTGCTCACATGACCACCAACAATCTAATCTTATTTTCTCAACGCATTAGGAAATGATTCATTATCTAATCTTATTTACATCATGGGCATCCAAGTCATTCTCTTACTCTTATTTTTAATCCTTAAATCCCAGCTAAATGGATTATGCCAGTACAATTCGTGTTTCGAAATCCTACCTCTGCTTGCCTTCTGGGCAAAAATAAATACCATCATATGTATTCAGTCTAAACACTGGAGTCAAGTTCTCATGTGAGCTAAATTAGCAGGGCTTTGTCAGATGTATAGCAACTTGCATCCATTTTATTTGTTTATAGCTACTGAAATGTTGGCTGCTACTGCAGGCAGAGAGAAATTCAGGACTCCTCAGATATTTTCTTTACCACCTGAATGTTGTTAAGCATCATATTTCAACAATTTGTCCCTAACTATTAAATATCTATAACTCTTAAGCATCTATAATTATTAAATATACATTAAAAATAGCTCACAATGACACCCTGTTGGTACCAAGGTTGAAATAAAGACAGAATATGCAGTCTGTACAGCAGAAAGAAGTACAGGAAGAATCTAGATGGATAATGCAAAACTTTACAAGTGCATCTTTTCTACTTCTTTTAAGTGACCAAATTATCCAAAGAAACTGGAATATTTCAAGTCAAAAGGCATACTTCTTCCTGAAAGTCTTCATAGTAGTTTTGTTCTCAGAGGACACAGAATATTTTTTCGGAATACAATGTCTAGTTACAATACAGATCTCCTGGGAATTCTGGGCCATGTTTTTAGCCCTTATAAATCCTCTTCATACCTTTCTGGCTGCACTTGTTTACAGAGATTCATGAGAAATGTGGATGTCACATCTTTTTACCAGAAAGTGCAGGAGGCAACCTGGTTGAATGATGTGTGGCTGCTCCAGAAAACACCTCTGTCTTCCCCTCCAGATTATTTAAACCTCGGCAGGACTCCTGACCATGCCTCAGGATTTGGTCATCAGCAACTTAAGTCTAATTGCTGCATAAAAGCATTGCCCTTGCTTCCAGTAAAATGGGGTTAAAATGAGCTTGTCATTCGAGCCCTTTATTTTGTTATATGGTCTCTATGAGCATGGTATCCAGTGCACTCAGCATTTACAGGGAACCTGTCAGCAGTGAGAAACTGAGGCAAAGATAAATTACGTGACTTGCCCTGAAACTGAACTCAATTGAACTCAAACTGAATTCAAATTTCCTGAGTCCCAACCTGACAACTACTGGAATTATCTGTCACTAAAATAATAAGAAATTTAGAAGATGGTATGCTCTACCCATCCTCCTCTCTATTTATCTAGTATGGTGTTTGATTCTGTTGCTTTCCTCTGGGTCAATATCTTACATGTTTTTAAGAACAAAGTGTCTTGATTTTTTATAATATTCATAATTCTGAATCTGTCTAAATATAAGATCCAATGAAATCCTAGAAAGATTAATGACAAAATGTTTGAGGGAAAAAATTTGGCTTGGCTTTGTCCAGAAAATAGGATCATCCATATTTACCTGGACAGAAACTTTGTCCATATTATGCATGAATTGTTGGGGTTGTTGGTTGGTTGGTTGATTGGTTTGTTATGGGAGCATTTTCTTTTGGGTGTTTTAGGAAAAATATGAGCTTGTACCTCTGAGAAAATCAGACCAGCAATTTAGTCAGGATTTTTAACATTCCTTATGTCGCTACTCTGCTATCCTCAGACTGTCCCTTTGAAGAATTTTCCCTACATTTCTTAAATAATACAAATGACACTAAAGTAGGGCTGATCATTGAAACTCTGAAAGATTTATGTTTATAGAATAGCTTTGATAGCAGTAATGTAAATGTGAAGGGCATAAGGGAAGCATAAAATGCAAAGCAGAAGAGAAGACAAATTCCAATTATATCATCCAGATTTTCAAGAAAAAATTCACTGATTAGTGTCAATAGCCTCACTTCCTATTGCAATGTCCTCTTCTTTTCTCTTCACAGAAAACTGGTATATAATGTTGGTATTAACAGAGATGCACTAAACTAAAAACAGGTGAGTTCATAATGAAGCAGTTAACATGAAAAGGAAAAAGCTCTGGGTGTGTTTGAGCCAGCTCATGCTCTCAGTTCAACAGGCAGCAGCAAAGAAGGTTGGTAAGATGCTAGTACACATTGAGAAGGAGGTATATCTGTAACAAAGCCAATAAAATCACATTTTTACTATGTAAGACCCTGTGGTGGTAGACCAAATTTGGAATATAATGTCCAATTTTGGTCATGAGAGTGGAAGACAGATGTAAATAAAATGGAGAAAGTACAGCAGAGGGCAACCAACATGATTAATGTACTGGAGAATGCTAGTGCAGTGGCTGAGAGAATGATGAAATGGGAATTATTTAGCCTCAAGGAAAGGTGATTAGGAGGTGAACTGACTGAAATATTTAAACTACCTGTGGGTTATTGCAAAATTAAGCTTGAAGATGAATTTGAAATTTTTTGACAGACCAGAAATAAGGGAGGCAGGATTAAATACACATTAAATAAATGACCTCCCAGGTCACTGGGGTACACAACTTGGCTGCACGAGGTGCCAACATCTGGAAAGTGCAGAACAGGCTTTGTGCTGCAGCGTGTGGGTGCACAGGGACTTTGAACAGCCTGGCATCCCTGGCAGGAGCTGAAGGCTCAAGCAGTGAGAGCATCGGCACCAAACTCCCTTCTGGGCAGTGAGATTGCTCAGAGCAGATCATGCCCATGTGGAGATGGGGCTGCCTGCTTCTTTCCATACCTGCAGAGTGCTGAAATGCCTGGATCCCAAATGGACCAGTGGTTCCTTGCCAACAGGACTGATTTATGAGGTCACATGTTCAGCGTCACCTTCGGATGCCATGCTCTGAACCCGAGGGTGGGATCCATCAAACCTTTGGCCACCCAAGGTGAGGCAAGGCACTGACTTTGAGCTGCTCACCTGAGCTCCCGCTGCAGGCACTGCAGAGAGGGGGAGAAACTGCCAGTGCAGGGCTTCGTGCCCATCCTAAGGCGTGTGCCTAAGATTGGTCACATTAATTACTCTCTGGAGGTGTCTTTCCATTGGCTCTACTGGCAGCCTCACATGGAACCAGGCTGGAATCCCAGTGCCAGGCACCTTTTTGGCAACCATTGCCGTGATGTTTCTGACTTGACATGAAGAGCAGAGTCCATGAGCGCACAAGAAAAACAGGCTGCTGAGAAGTGGGGGCCAGAATTTAGACCGGGTAGATGGCACTGAAAACAAGATTTAAGTCCCCAGGGTGAACTGAGGGAGATGATGATGAGAGGTAAAGAGTTCAAGCCCACTTATAGTCATTCAGCAATCTGGGAGTTAAGCAAAAATTTTTGATGAACAAACACTTCAGTTTGTCACTGATGGATGAAGGCTCTGAATCTGCATTGAGGCAGCCCTGACATGGTACTTAAACAATGCAGACTAAGAAAAATAAACTGTACCTGAATAAAGGAAGGAAGAGGACACAGTGGCTGTTAACAGTGAAATATGATGTTTTTAATTAGCAAATGCTAATTGTAGGACTGGAGATACAGTGGAATGGAAACATTGAATCTCAGGTGAAAGTAGGTGATAGCAAAATACTATTAATCTGAAAAGGTATAATGAGAAAAACAGAGTAAGAGAAAATGGAAAGGCTGATTGTTCCTTCCAGCAAGAAAATGTTATTATCAATAAAAAAATTAAGTGGTGCCTATTTTTTCTGTACTGGAACAAATTTTATACAGTATGTATAATGCTTGAATTATATTTTTTGCATTAAGAAAGCTAAAAATGGATAATATTAATTTTCCAAAATAATATAGAAATCCAGTAATACAGAAAAAAAACCCTGTAGGTTCCACAGCAGTGATATAAGCAGGATGGAAAAGGAGAAGGGGAACATGGGAAGAAGAACTAGAAAGAGGCATATGTATATGTTCAAAACAGAATATAAATATGCAGATAGATTTGAAGATAAAAAAAAAGTATCAAGCAGGATTACCAAGTTCCACAATTTTAAAACTACTTTAGCAATAATTGGGGAGGGAAAAAAAACAGTAGTAAAACCATACTTTCTGATGGACACACTCTGTTTCAGAGTCTGTTGGGTTTATATACCACCTGCGTGAGATGCAAGGGGATCATAATTGTCCTGGACTTTGTTTCCAAAAAATGAACAAAGCTGAGAGATAAAATACACAATTAGAATTCAGTGATCATACCATTAGATCTGAAATATTTGTAAGGAAACCGAGGTGACATCATGTAACATTGTTATTACAGTCAGACTCTAAAAGAACATAGAACAAATTTTTAAAATGTCTCAAACAAAGTGTTTGACACAAAAGAGATTATGGTGTACTGGTAAATATTTAAGAGCAGATAAAGATGATAAAATCAAAATTAATTCCATCAGAGCCCACCAGATTGCAGCTGAAGAGTTTGGAAGCTGCATACAGTTTTGCTGAAGCATAAAATCACAGATAAACAGGAGTAGTCACAAATACTGGGGAAAAACATTAACATTAGTGTCTGTGCCATACCCAATCTATTGATTTTTTTTTTTTTTAAGGTAACATAAAATGGTTTGATTTTACTGGGTGGAAACATAAAGTGAATGTGAAGAGCAATTGCAGATACTGGGACTATTTACACTAAAAAAATGATTGAGAGGTTATGATAAAAGTCAAAAAAGCAGTTTAACAGCCCTGCTCAGTTCTCTGTGATTGTGTTTGTCCTTCCAGAAGTACAAGGGAAACACAGTGAGACTGAGCAGTTCCAAATTCAAAAACATTAACTTGATAACTCTGGTACTGCCACCTCACCAAGATACACCACAGTAAACGAGCAGTATACACAAGGTAATTCTTTTTTTTTTCTTCTTTTAAATGGTTTTGAAGCTTCAGAGTCTGCACCAACCTGCACCTGCCAGGACTGGTAGGAAAAGATGACTGGCCACGGTTACCCCAAAACTGCACCTTTGCCTGCAGGAACTGGCACAGGTTGTTGTCAAAGGATTGGACAATGCAAATCTTTGTGAGGCAAACTGGGCAGTCAAATCTTCTCCTTTGTGTGTGTTTTGAGAAGAGAATAAAGGACAGCTTAGAGAAGAAGGAAAGAATCCACCTATATGTGTGTGTTTGTACAATGTATGTACATTTAAAAAATATTTGGGTTTTGCTGCGGAAACATAATTATTATGAACTTAAATACATCTAGACAGAAAGATATGACTCCTATCCTTCCTTTCACCTTCCTATCAGAGAAGAAGGATGATGAACTGACGCTTTCTAATAGCTCTAGAAAAATGTCAGCATGTTTCTACTCACTGTGACTGCTTGAAAAAATAGTGGTTGCCAGCTGTACTCTGAGTAAAACTAGTGTTGGTCTGATAAAACTGGTAGTCCAAGTGCAAGATAGGAAATGAAGCGCTGGTGGTATCATGTAAGGAGAGGCTGGATTTAATTTCATGTATTTTATCAAAACCGAATTCTGAATAGGGTAGGTGTCTGCAAAGAGTGGAGAACAATAATGGGGTGCTTCAAAAACACAGACTCGTGATTGGGTGGCCCCTGGGAGAGTCTCTCTCTTTCACCTCTCACAGGACAAAGAAGAATTTGGGCTGTTACAAGGCCTTAATCTTTTTCTCCCACTTTACCTTCCCCTCAGAGTGCCCCAAACACGTGCCGAGGAAATAACACTGTGGTGGCAGCTGAGGAAGGGCCAGTGGGTACTGAAGTGTGGCTTTGTCAGTTTAATAAGCTGCTGCTCTTGCAAAAATGGCTGCAGTCTCTAAACTTAACCCCTGAGAACTTCAATTATTTTATCTACCAATCTTTTGGATTACTGACACCCTCTAAGGGAAAAGCTGTTGTCTTAGATTAGCCAAAGCAGCTACAATGCTGTCTTCCTCAGAGACGGAGGATGACTTAGCTGTCTTATCCTTGGAAAATCTATATAATCCGAAGATTAATCCAGAAGACCCTGATCTCTTTACAGCAAAAGGCCATTCCTAACAAACTGCTTTCTCTCTAGCAAAGCTAGCTCTTCACTTTCTCTTTCAGCCTAGAGTAAAAAGAGCTGTAATTGTCCTAATAAAAGCATTTTAGTGTCATGGGTAGAAACTGTCATAATACAATTTCTTGCCTAGATAAAATTTATCCAGAGAATAAAACAGTTCCTACATTCCTTGCTATGAAAAAAAAAAAAAAAAAGAGAGAGTTAATTGCTATCAGTTAAATGAAAGCGTGGAGGAAACTGGATGAACAGCTTTCCCTTGGATCTCCTACAGGTATCTTAGGCTACAAAATACTTGGTACTTGTATGTGTGTTGACTTTAAAATCATTGTGGGATACAAAATAATGCACATTGCCTCTCTGAGCTGCTTCATTAGCCTGATTTACCTCCAAGGTTCCTGTTTCAGGCAAGTCTGCTAGTCTTGCATACAAAAGGATCAGCCACAGCACTCTGCAGCGTGAGCCGAGCCTTTTGTCCTCCCAATAAGAGGGAATAAAAAAAAAGTACAAACAAAAACAAACCTTCCCCGCAAAAGTAGCCTGTCAAATTAGTAGGGCATTTCAAATACAAAGATCTTCAAATCCTCACTTTTGCTCTATTTTAGAGACAGAGGAGAAAAACCTCATTTAGCAACAAAACAGAGTCCTTGACACACAGCTTTTAAAATAACTAATCGATCAATCTCTCCCTCCCTCTGTCTGTCTTTTAGGAGAGAAGATTGAATGTAGTTTGAAAAGAAATGTCCAAGAAAGCTCATCTGTGTGACAAAGCAAAAAGCAAGACCTAAAGCAAACAGTAAAAGCTGAAAATGTCCCTGTTCCTCTGAAAAATGTAGGAAAATAGGCAGAGTCCTGGGGCAGGGCGTGGGAGCTCCACGGGTTGTCGAGGTCCACTGCAAATGAAGCCACATAAGGAATCTCACCTGCTCCTACCAGTGGCTGCGGGACATTTGGGAGTGTGACCTTTTGAAATGTACATAAAACACCGTAGATCATCTCCTCTCCTGAGGGCATCTGTAGCATGAAACTGAAGGTGGCCTCGCAGTTGGCAGAAAGTGTGTGGGGCTTTCTGTTTACATTTATTTGTGTACAGACACTGGCTTGTTTGCTGCTTTTTCTAAATTACTGCCCTCTGCATTTCCTTCATTTTACATGCACTGCTGTTAAATCACTTTTTCTGATAAATATGGAAACTTGATGAGTTGAAAAAAATCCTTCCATGTCAATTCTGCAGTTCATATTCATGCTGAGATTGTATCTAATTTTGAAAATCTTCACACTTGTGCCCTGCCATCATGTGTAATCTTTTATGCATGGCTACCTCCACTGCTGCTGAAGCAGTTGCTATGCGACAGATGAACCTGCTCCGTGGGGCCCTGACATTAGTAAAAGCAAATTGACCACAGGAGCACTAATCTAGCATGAAAAGCAGTTGGTGCCGTGCATTTCCTAGAGAAGGATTACCTAATCAACAAGCAAAACCTCCTTTTAAACGTGAGCTGAATTACCTGGGTCTGGATTTCCCTGTTTCGCACCTTTTTGCTACACCAAATCATCCTGAAGAGTGAAGCCTGCAAAGGTGCATTACTCAAGAGGAACAGGGACTCACCTCGGATCAGATTCTTCAGCTCTCACCCTGGCCTGCTGGCAAATTTGTCATCTGGGCTGATAGCTCCTGTAACTTCTTCCTCCAAGGTTACCAAAAACGGGTAATGAAGACAAATAAAGACAAAAATGGTCGGGCTTCAGTGAATGTCACCCTCTTATCAGCTCACCGATAAGCCACATGAACTCTGAGTGTCAAAAGGGGGTTAGATGAGAAAGTGGTCACCTAATCCACATGGAACCCAGGGTGTAATGCCTTCTGCTCACAAAGCACCACAACACACTGCTGCCTTTCTTGGAGAAGGTGATCTCAGGGGAATTAGACTTTGTCAGCCAGATCACTACTAACATCATTATTAGTGATTTAACCCTGCAAGTACTGGGCAATTTTCTTTGAATCCATCACCAAACATATGATTATGTTAGAGAAAATGAGTCCTGACTCACATAAAGGTTCAGCTGACCTCTAGCTGGATGTTTCTGAGGAGGATAAGGCTGATAATCTACTGTTTTCTCCTAGAGGGAGAAAGGCTTTTTAACCCTTGTCTTGCCAGAGGGGAAGAGAGTTGTTGGAAAAAGTGACTACAAAAGCCACTTTTGAAGAGGCAGAGCTTTTATCACATGAAACAGCTTCAGGACAATAACAGGCACTCCTGGAGGATCCTCCATATTTGGGGTATCCAAATATGCCCAACAGAGGTGTCTGCAGCTTCATTACGTCCCAGTGAGATATGATTTTTTTGCATAAAAGAGAGTTTCCCCCTGCCCTCCTGTTTCTACTGTAGTGCACAACACAGAAATCCAACAATCCATTGCGCAATGTTCCAACGTGCGTAAGCCTCAGAAAAGGATCTCCTACAGGAAAACAGAAATCACCTCTTACAAAATCTGAATCTCTTCCTTAACTCTTCATTTTCCTCAGCTTTTGAACACAACAGCAACTACAAGGAAACTTGCTACCTTTAAATTAATTGGTTTTTTTAGCTCATAAAATGAGCTTTATTTCTAGTGCTGCTCGTCCTTATGACTAACTCTTGTTGAGGCTCGTGGTTACTGACTATTCACTGAGTGACGTGAAGGGACATCGTGGTACAACTTCCATTAACCTTAATGGGATCCACACGGCAAAATCCCCACCCTGAATATTTAACCTCCGTAGTCTCTGTCTCTTCTGGTCTGTATAAATTGCCTTGAAGAGGAGAATAAATAAATGCATCTGTTCTGCCTTTGGCGCAGTGCTTGAGCACACAGAGCAGAGATTCAGCACACCTGCACCTGCTCTGGGGTGGGCCCTGCCTCACATCACTGCCCCACACACATCAGCACAGGAGAATTCTTCACAGCAGCTCAGCTGCTCTTCTGCAATGCTAACAGCCAGGACTGTCTCCTGCCACAGACATCATGCTCTGTGCTTGTAGGAGTTTTATTTAGACCCATCACAAACAAATTGAGATCATGTGTAGGACCGGTGAGAGCCTGGGAGGTGGGAGTGCACTTCAGATTCATACAGGAATTATTTAGTTCGTGCCAAACCAGTGCTCTAGCACAGGTCTCAGGGCATCAGCAGGCATCAGCCAGTGGCAACATCATGCCCTGGGTTCATTCAACAAAGAATTTCACTCTGTACTTTTTGCCATACTTTACCAAAATTTACTTTTTGCCATATACATTGGCTGTGAAGCAACCTCTGTACCACAGAACCCTAGCCTGGGGACTAGAATTTGGTGTCCAAAACACTCCACAGTTTTAGGCAAATCTTTGAGTTCCATGTCTGGACATCACCAAGGTTACCAAGTGCTGTAAATCAGTTGCCACCCGAGTTCTCATCCAGAAGGGGTTGAACAACTTCAGCTGATAATGCTGTAGTGTCTTAACTTGCTCATGAAGACAACAAACATCTATGAACCAGATTCAATATTCCAAACACAAAGCCACTGCAAAGCTGTTCCTCTGCCAGTTGGAGCTCCTACTGTTTCCATGACCAGTTTAAGTACATCTTTTCTTGCCTCAGGTTTAACTAGTTCTTCTTTTCCTCCTTCACTCATCCTTCCCACAGTACACATGCACACAATTCAGTGTATATCCTTATGAAGAGAGAAATTATGCCCATCCAGTCTTGACTTGAGCAGGCTCAGCAAATTTTTAGGATGGTTTAGGAGAAGAGCTGTGCAAGCCAACTCCAGTTCTAGAAAGCCGTCGATGAGCTTCAGCACATCATTCCACCTGAGCAAAGTGTTGTTGCACTGCAGGGTGCTTCAGTGGAGGTTCAGGGCTGCACTGAGGCTGCTATTCCCAGATTTGAGTGCACCATCTGGAAGTAGGAGCTTGGGCAGGTGCTCGCTCAAGGCTTTCTTTGATACTTCAATACACAGAACAGACACATCCCCCCTTGTCAGGCAGGCTCTCCATTCCCCCTTGCCACCCCACTGTCCTGTCCAGCACCTGCTTCAGCTTGACTTTGTTTTCCGTGAAGGAAAGCGATGAGAATTGTACAGAAGAGATTGTTCTGAACTCATCAGTGTTTTGTACAATGGTCTTAATGCTTCCCTCTTTCTCCTGGAAATACCTCTCTTAATGGATCCTGCGACCACATATGGGGCTTCTGCCCATTCGTGTTAATTTAATCTCTCCCATTGTTCATCAGAGCTTTTTTCTGCCCTAACAGCCACTTCTTTTTTTGGAGCAGTGACACAAATTATCATTAAGCAGGGCAATGCTCAAACCCTCAAGGGCTACAATTAGGTTTCAGGGTTCAGTGTGGGAGGACTGCTGCACCAGAATACTATAATCCTTTCTTTATTCTTTAATGATCATTACACTCTCAATGTATTAATAAAACTCATTTCCTACCCTTCTGGATATGCAGGACAAAAGTAATTAAAACAACAATTAAGAAGCCCTTGTATGTAGTAACAACAAGGGTCCAAATTCAGTTTTCAGCAAAGCTCCGACAGCTTGATTCTATGCCCAAAAATGTCATTGAAAAATCTCATAGAATCACAGAATGGTCTGGGTAGGAAGGGACCTTAAAGATCATTTGGTTCCAACCCCTCTGCCACAGGTAGGGACCTACCTACCTGGACCATTCCACTATCCCGGGTTGCTCAAAGTCCTGTCCAACCTGGCCTTGGACACTTCCAGGGATGGAACACCCACAGCTTCTCCAGACAACCTGTGCCAGGGCCTCAGCACCCTCACAGGGAAGAAATTCTTCCCAATATCTAATGTAAGTCTACCATTTTCAATTTAGAGCCACTGCCACTTGTTCTGCCACTCCAGACCCTTGTCCAAAGTCCCTCTCCAGATCTCTTGTAGCCACTTTAGGCACTGGAAGGGGCTCTAAGATCTCCTTGGAGCCTTCTCAAGACTGAACAATCCCAGCTCTCTCCACCTGTCTCCATAGCAGAGGTGCTCTAGCCCTCTGATGATCTTTGTGGCCTCCTCTGGACTTGCTCCAGCGGCTCCATGTCCTTCTGTGACCTTCTCTCTTATATTTTGGTTCTCTGAGAGTCAAGTTTCTGTCCCTTTCTGCACGGCTCACCAAGGACTGGGAGCAAGGCTGGGAACAGAAAAGCATAAACTTCAAAGTCAAAGATGAGAGGAGAGGAGTATACTAAAAATCTGAAGCCCAAATTTATATGTTTCCTGTGATGAAAACTAATTATAAAATCAGAATGCATTACCATAATTGTTTATATCTGTGTTTTAAGGAATTTGCTGTCTTCTGAATCTAATAAACGAAGGAACTGAAGCTTGACTGCTACAACAGTTTTTAATCTGTTTGGAAATTAGTCCAAACAATGAAGAAATGCTTTCCAGTACTACCAAAAAGTGTTACAGTAAGGAAAGAAAATGGAAGGGAAAGAGAACCCTTTAAAGAAAGGAAAAAAAAAAAAGAAACCAACAAAACACTTAATTATTAACTGGGGATAATTAGGGGCAGAGTGTACCTGGTTTGCCGGGAGTGCAAGATGGGAAACAAGGGCACAGGAAGCATCTCTGACCCCACTCACCGTTGGCAGATGCCATACATTGTTCCCCAAGGAAGCTGGGAGCCAGGGGCCCCTGTGCATTGGCCAGGAGGGGTTGGGTGTTGAGATCCCACCCCTCACAAGGACTTGTGAACTCCACGTCCTCCCTCAGGTTCAGCTGCGAATGAATATGGTACACTCTTGGCAAGCTAAATGTGAAATATCTGTCGAATATCACCATCTCTGTGTTTTCACCCCTCTCAGCAAGGTAGTCTTCAAGCATCTGCTCATACCTCTGCAGCTGAGGCAGATTAATTCAAAGGATAAAACATCACATAGAGAATAATTGCTTAAGAGCAGCCAAAGCAGACAGAGGTTTAGTGTAACTGTGTTTAGTGTTAGCACGGATCCTTCATCCTATTCTTGGCTATAAAAGAGAAATTAGTCTATTTCCCATATCTCTCACTTCTACAGCTGTTCACCTCATCACATTGTGCACAGAGTTGTTAGAGCTGCTGAAAATTAAACAAGTTTTTGGCAAAGATTGCAAGGTAGGCAGTTTTCTGTCAGATGGGGAGGACTGTGTAGGAGGTTAATAATATCAGGCACACCCAATGAGAGCAGTCGTGGCGCAGAGGCCAATAAAAGCCCTAAAATCAACAGCACTTTTGAAATTCATCTCAACCCAATTTTTCACAGACATGGTCAGGAGGCTTTCGTTTGCTTTCTCATGAGAACATGTTCGTATCACCTGAGCTCAGCTAATTTCTGTAGTTCAGGGTCAGCAAAGGCTCCAAGATCTGAATGAGCAAAGAGAGTAAATAAATGGTGTTTTCCTCCTACCCATGACCTTCCAGGTGCACACACGGATGCAGCAGTGGGGAGAAGCAAAGCAGTTGTTAATGTTGTTACCTGTGTTGCACCTGTACAGGGCATCAAAACCAGCTTTGGTTCCAGTCTTTAAAAGCACCAAAGCACTCACAGCTCCCAGCAGGAGCAAGCCTGCTGATTCCACGGTGCATCTCATCTGCCTAAAGATGAATTTCACTGATCCCATGCATGGATGCTGAGGCTCTCAATCCAATATTTAGCACCCAGTTAATTATGAGCCCAGAAGAGTAAACTCAGTAATTCCTCACTGTAATGTTGCAGGGAGTGCTCCAGGAACACTCTAAACACAAGTTCCATCTCTGACTCAGAAACAAATTCTCTGACATTTTGTCTGCAGAAGCCAGCTAAAAATATCCTTTTAATCATGATTTGGCCAAAATAATCTTTTGCAAGGCTGAAACAGTGAGTGTCCAAGCCTTGCAGTAAAATGAATATGCCAGAAGTCCAGCTGGGTGTCCAGCTGAGGCAGCAGTGGGTGCTGAAGGCAGAGGTCAGCTGGTTATCCACAAGAGAAGGCACTGGGGGGTGAATTTCTCATATTTCTCAGCCAATGAAAAGTTCTCTCCCTCTTTTCTTTTTGAGGATGAAAGTAGAATTGTGGCTTGCTAGAGAAAAAAAAAAAAAAAAAAAAAAAGAGAAAGAAAGAAAGAAAATGAAGCTCGCTAGAGGACATTCTGTTTTTAATCCAGCTTGTGTACATCTCCCACATGTTCCTGAAATTTCTGCGGCAATAGGTGTTTGTTGTGCTCCTGTATGGAATCTCAAATAGTTTTATAACAGCATCTCCTTGGATGTCTTATTACTCCTAAAAACAATGTTGTGTTAGAAGTGTTTGCTTTCTTTCCTTTTTATTTCAAGATCTAAAAAGGCAGCTGCTAGAGATCGATTTTCGTTTTTTAAAATACTCCACTCCTAAATAATACAGCATCATGTGCCTCTCAGATGGAGATCACAGTTTGGCTGTGTGCTTAACTGAGCTGCTTTCCTTGGGAAAATATCACAGCTGGGATGTGACCTGCTTCTAGACTTTGATTTCATTTCTGCAAGAAAGCAGTCCACCACAGCTTGTTAGCCCTTTGAGCAGGATTTACGTATTACCGACTCGGGCCAAGCACAGTGTTAGCCCTCAATAATAATAATGAGTTGTGAAAGGAGTTCATAACTGGATGTGTGAGATAAAGAATATTTGAAGAGCAAAGGTTGACAATATTCTCAGGGATAATGGCATTATTTCAGGGGAATCTCTCTAAGCAGCATGTACGAGAGGAATTTGTCCCTGACAGACCACAGTGCCCGCCTGCATCAACTTCAGTTTCCCAGCCGTTATCCAAAGACCATTTCTTCTTCAAACCCTTTGGAACCATAGACTTTTTGAAAACACAGACTCCCAGGAGGAGCTTAGCACACCAAACAAAATAAAATAATAAAATAAAATAAAATAAAATAAAATAAAATAAAATAAAATAAAATAAAATAAAATAAAATAGTAACAAAGCCAGAGACTGATTAGCAATACTTACGCAAACCTTGGTATTTGAAAAGTACAGTTTTTGTTGCACATTCTTCCTGCTAGGTCAAATACTTTGTAAGTAATCACAGTTTTGCTGCCTCAGAGAACGTGATTTGAGCTGCTTCCTGCTCAATATAGTGAACATCCGAATCACAGTGGAAAAAAATTTCAATCAGAAATCTCTCAATGTTCACAAATTTCTTCCAGGTGCTCTGCATAGCTGCTCACACAGGGCACTCTGCCTACTTTAATGAACTGTCTGTTGTTGCTGCAACAGGAAACACTGGCATGAGGATATGAACTCCCTGGCAATACCTCGTGCATGGGAAGCAGTACTCTTTTGACCTCTTTCAGCCTCTCCATTTTTATATTCTTCTCATCAAAAGATTCGTACGCTGAAATCAACGCGCACAAACTCAGTGCTTTTGCATTTGAATCACAAGTACACATCAGCTTTCTTTCCTTCCCCCCCGTTTTCTTTTGTACATCTTCCTGTGCCTGTAAATGCCCAGAAAAAGCTGTAGAGTATATCCTTTTGGGTCCCAATTAAGATTCTGAACTGCTGTTCTCTGTATGATAACAACCTGAAGTGCTGACAACACGCTACCTGTCAACAGGCAAATGAAGGCCAACCATCTGTTCTACTATAAATTGTCTCCATTACTCTCAACTTGAAAATCTGCTTTAAAGGCTCCCCAATTATCTAGTAACCTGAGCCAAATGATGCAGTGTTATTTTAACTAAAATCATCATTGTATACAAGAAAAATAAACATAAAAAGCTCTGAACAAAGAAAGATTTTTGAAAAGTTGGTTTATGTCTGATTTTGTGTGTGCAGCTCTGATGTTTGCCCTGGAGCAGCTCCGAGTTGCGGAAGCAAAGAGAACCAGAAACTGCTGGTTGAAAACCTGAATTTCAATGGATAGAGAGCTGGCTGTATCCTCCTGCTCAACAGCATTTTTCTCAAACAGGTTTGATTTTAGTTCAGTTTATTTGGCCTTGCATCTAATCCCAGAATCTTCTTGTCCAAAAGTAAAGATGAGCAAAACCAGGTACTAAAGCAAGGGTTCAGCTTTTGCCCGATTTCATGTCCCTAGAACGTTCCCTATTCCTCAGGCTGACTTCAAGCCCTTGTACTGCTAGCTGGCTTTGCTCTTTTGTGCATTCCCTGCTTGTTGCATCCCTGACACCTCCATGGGGGCTTAAAATGGGACCCAGTACAGAGTTTATATGGATATAAATGAGCACATACACTGGGCTGATAATCTAACCCAGATTTCCCCTGTTCAGTAACCAAAAGTGTGCGTCAGCATCTGGTTCAAGCAAGTAGGCCAGTCTTAAAAGCTACTCAGAGGATTAATCTACTGGACACACCCACTGAACTACATGGAATAGTGCTCAGATTTTGAACACAGGACTCATTACACCTCTATTTTATTCACAGAGCTGGAAAGCTTAGCAGTCTTCCTATGTACAAAAAAAATTAATTTAAACACTAAACCATACTTTTAATGTCTAAAGATAACAGATAGCAAAGATATCATTGATGGAAGGAAAAACAGTAGAAAAGTACTTGGGCTTAGCTTTGCAGGTGCAAGAATTAGGAAATGGGATTCCACTGGAAAACTTGCAGGCATCTTCAGAACCATCTCCTGGTGCAGATGGTAAACTGAAGTTTCAAAGACAGCAAAGAAGAAAATCCAAAACAGGGAGACATAGGTATGTAAATGTTTTTGTCACTGTGGTGACTTTTACAAAGCCATTCACCTCCATAAGGTCTTATTGACAAGACAATGGTTCAATTTTCAGTACTCAAATGACACAGAAACACTCGAAAATACTTAGCAATGAAACAACAGTACTCGATCCCAAGCTATGGACACAGCAACATGAAATAACTGCTTTTTATACAGCCTTGTGTGGGAATAACAATTTGTGCTCCGTGGTATTTACCAGGGAAGTTAAACACAAAGAAGAATAAGATGACACAGTTGCCTTCATTATGAATGCCTTTTTGAAGGTTCATATCTCTTCTTTCATACAAAAGAAAGGCAGGAACTTACAGACTGTACTAGATATTTTCAAGAAATTCAGAAAATGAGGTGAAGGTAAAATGTGGATGTAATGAATCAGAGTAGTATCAGTGTAACCATTGTAATATATGTAAATGAACCAGCTCGTTGCCCTTCAACACAAGGTGCAGCTTCAACAGTGGTGTGAATTTGTGTTTGTCATGACTCTCAAGATACTGTTTTCCATTTATGGACTTCATTTTTCCTCCTACAGATTTCTGTGTATAGGAAAGTCTGCCTCCTCCTTTGATATACTAAATTATTTTGGGTTTTGCTGGCTGGCTGACTTGATGGGAATTTTGGCTTCTGGTTAGATTTGTCATTCTCCCTCCTGAAATCTGTAGCCAGGATTTCAATCCAGTTGTGTTTGCCTTTGCACCAGCAGCACCAAAATTGCCTCTAACAAGTGCAAAACTAAGTTTGCTCTTGCTGCTGGCATTTACAGTTTTCCACTGGTGCAAATAGTCCTAGGAATTAACACACCCAAGTATTTCCAAAGAGTAAAACGCAGTACTGTTTGCATTTCTGCCAGCTTCCTGTGGTATATAATCTGAAAATATGCAGGTTGCTTAAATTTAGTTACCCGCTCTGGCAGCCATATCCAGTATGTATTCCATGAGTTTTATATCACCCAGTGCAATGCAGGATCTATCCACACACACTTTGGCCTCTGACCACTTCCCTATGGCCAGGAAATCCTCAGTGAATGGTCAAAGTCAGCACAAACTCATTAAGTAGGTGACTCATCGAAGAGCTGGTCCATCTCCAAATAAATGCGGTTACTAACTTCAGCCAAACTGGAACAATATCACATTAACTTAAATTTAGAATTACATCTGAAACAAATCTGGAGAGAATATAGGAAATCTATTTTATTAAATCTGTACCAAAGTCCCAAACCAAGGACTATTTTCCGTTTTCTAAGGGATGGCATGTGAAGAGCACCATTTCTCAACATCTCAAACCAAAGCAAATCATGCACCGAATGTAGCCCAGGTTAGACCTCACAGCCAGATACCCAGAGCTCTGTGCTATTTCAGGTTCAATATTCACATCTCCAGTCATCAGCTATTTGGAGATTTGGGGCAGGGGGCGGATCTCCAAGGATAAAAGTCTAAACAAATAAAGCCAAGAACTTGTTTGCACCACACAATTGCTTACTCTGTGAACTACAACTGCCTCGTTTCTTGTTGCTTCAGTCAGGAGCAGTTCATAAAGGACCTGGGTATCACCTTCTGAACAAATGTCAAAACAGCAATCCAGCAAAAAGTGAAATACATGATATATAAATACTTATTAACTGATTTAATATACAGTAAGGGAAGGAGGAAATGTATATTCAGCTATGTGACAGGTATTTCAAAGCACCACATAATTAGCTTTGTTTAGTTATTTTAATTTTGTTTTTATTGGCAAGATGCAGCATAAAAAATCTACTAATTAGATAGGAAGTTCCCCTAAAGACATCTATCAACTGTTTCTATTAATACAGGCAACTGTGAGTAAGTAGGTAGGATGGAAAAACATTCAAAACCAACTTTTAGTTAATTAAATTGAGGTCTGGATGCAAAATACTTTTCCCCCATCCACAAATGTTCAGTCACATTTCTCAGAAAATTGGAGCGAAAAATAATCCTAAATCTGAGGAACCTGTCAGAATTTTGATTTCCATCTACTTTCTGTCTCATAACTTCAACACATTAACAGTAACTATATTATCTCTATGGCTTGCTGAGCTCCACAGAGAAAGCCACAGTAGTGAGAGTTGTGTATCCACTGTTAGAGGCATTATAAATGTGTAGGATGGCAGAACTTCTTTAACACTTGCACTCCTTGGCCTCACATAGCTACAGATTAACAGTAATGGAAGAACCACCACCTGCCAAGTCTGGCTTCTCCCAGACAGAAAATTAAGATTTTTTTTCTTCCCTCAACTAAAAAATTTTAAAAGCCCTTTTGTGGTACTCAGGCTGGCCGGCCAGCAATTGGTCACATTTCCGTCTGATGGCTGTTGGTCAGTTGATGTTAAATGGTGCAGGAATGCATCAACAGCCTCCAAGGAAAGGTTTAGGTTTGGTGTCATTCATACAGGGCCATGACTTGACGAGAGTGTCCTCTGGTTCTGATGGTGCTGCAGGGGAGCAGGGAAGGAAGCAGGGAAGGAAGCAGGGCAGGAGCATACGACTTAACCCACATTCAGTGAATATTTAGAGTGCTTGTGCTGTTCAGCCTGGGCAGCCCAGACAGGGCAGAACAGAGCCCCATCCTCCTCTCTGTGTAGGCTGGGGAAACCCTCATGGGGGCCTTTATTTGGAGCCTACGAGGACAATCCGGCAGCACCACAATCAGAGCACACACTGCAATTTAATCCCCACTGAGCCTGGCTGGGGTGTTTCCCTGGGCGTGCTGGGGGTAGGAACCTGCTGGCTCTGGGGAGAGAGAGAGGGGACAGGATGGGCACCACCTGGCAAGAGGAGCGGTGACAGGGACAAGCACCTAAGCAGCAGAGGTGGTCGTGGATCCCAAGAGTCCCTCCAGCCTTGTGGGGGAGCAGGCAGCCCAGCACTGGTGCCCGCGGGGATCGGGGGGAGCGTCTCCTTCCCGCACGGAGCGGGGACGCCTGCGAGCCGGGCGGAGTCCGGCTGGTGGGAAGGGAGCGATGCAGGGCTGGTTACAGCAGATCGACAAGGCAAGGTCTGCTGAAGGACAATCGCACAGAGCCTGCTCTCCCTACAGATCTGGTACCGGCAGGGGAATGCCCAAGATGGAAAAGAAACCCCGCTTTCGTTCCTGCTGTAGACATGCAGAATGCAGGTAGCAGTAAAGGAGCAGCTGAAGAGTGAATTTGCTAAAGAGATACAGCACACAGTGCTGCTCTGTGTAGCATTTCTCTTCGCATTTAGAAAATAACTAGATCTCATGCTTATTTTGCTTCCCTTCTCTATATCTAAATTCATATTCTTTACCACCTGCGTGTGCAGAATGGAATAAATAATGATCACCACTGTGATAGAGAACTACTGCTAAAATCCCAGTAAGTCATCAAATCGTTGTTACGTACAAAGATAATGCAGTCAATAGTGAGGCTTTTTCAGCAGGGTTAGGCAGCAACACTATATGTGCATGTTTTATTAGTTACAAAAATGGGTATTTCAGTATAAGCACCACATGTAGATCAAACTGACAGACTCCTTTGGGATTAAGCCCCATCGCCTTCTGAATGCAAGACAAGCATAAAACCACTGCAGCAACGGGGAAAAAAAAATCAGCTTGAAAATAATTAAACAGCAAGGCAGCCACCCATAATGATATTCAGCAGAACACATTAGGGACAGTTTGCTGGGAATGCACAAGAGCACTCCAGTTGTTTAATTAACATTGAAACGGTGGTTCCACAAGAACTAAAAATCCTGTTAATTTATGTGTCTCTTAATGATGCTCATTTAAATACTGTCAACTTTTCTCCAGTTTAATATTCATGATTTTTAGTCATTAAAACACCACTCTCAGCTTGTGGATTCACCGAGAAACACAAATTGTTTGATGATGATGTCAGTTCTTAAAAAGTTTTTCCCCTTAAAGCGTAAATCTCTCAATGCTCATCACGAGGGTCATTGTAGTCTGGTCTATAAATATCATTTTTATCATTCGTATAATATAGTAAACCACGATGTTCTCTCTCACCTTCAAAGATGAGCCCTGCTTGCATAGTCAGGAGTTATTTATGTAAAAGTAGTTATCTTTTTATGACAGAGCATCTCAGCTGGTTAATGTAATGGCTTTATATATTGGGATACTGGGCTCGAGTCCCACTTTAGAGTATAAAAACTATTTTCATCCAGGGTAGGAAACATTACATTAAAGATAATTTTAGTGCTGGAGAGACGCTTGAAGCTGGATATTAAAAAGATACTGCCAATGTAGGCAGAAGTCAAATTTTGACCTCCCCAGAATTAGTATACCCATGGTCTGAATGAGCACTTGATTCCATAAAACCTTTCTTTACCGTGTCTTTTCCTTGTGTTGGCAAGTTTAGATAGTTTCCAATGCTGCCTCTTTGGCAGAAACTATGATGGAGCCTTCTGTGACTGGGACTTGTTCAGAAAAATATTATATATTGATCTTGTACTGTCAGAGAAAATCCATTAAGGTTTTTATAAATAATTTAAAAAAAAAAAAAAAAAAAAAGGCTTAATTATACAGTTACGTTTTTCATTGTATAATGAGAATTTAGAAAACTACCTATGGACATTTAAATGATCTTCCCTTACAAGGGCATTTCTTCCTACTATTTTTCTTCTAAGCACCAGCCCATAACACCTTCTTAATTCCTTCTTTTGATGATGCCATGTTTTCCCGAGCAACATATATTATTACTTTTATTCTTCTTTTTAATACCCAACCAAGTGGAAGTATCTCTTATTAGATACTTTATTTTTTTTCTCTAAGTGGATTGTAAAAAATATTAATAAAAGACACAAGTTCAGGCTTAAAAGAGGTCATATCCAAAGAGCAGATGAAATCTTGTTAGCACTCCAATTCCCACTGCATACTTTTAAGACCTAGCTGAGTTCCCTGTCTCAGGGTTTTTTTATTATTCCTGTCAGATTTCCAGTACACATTGAAATGCAACAGTGCCATATAATTTTTCTGAAAGACAGTTTGTTTGGCATTTTAGACAGACATCCAACACAACAAAATGTACTTTATTATACAGAGAGAAAAATATTCTGTGAACCAGGCAGCACAGAAGTTACACTACCTGATTAGTAGCAAAGCCAATATTTATCACCTACTTCTGCTCATTTCAGTTTTTGCATTTTACTCTTTCCCTGTTGTTTCATATTTACAATCTGCACTTCATAACTAAATATCTTAATGTGGTTTATCTCTGAAAAAAACAGTCATAACTAGATGGTCTAGACATAATCTTAATTACCAAAATGCTATCCCATGTCTGAAATGCTTTTATGCAGTTACTGTTGCTATTTTCTCCCAGAAGCATTTCAATTAAGCAAGTAATCTGTATTAACTTATTGTGTACACATTTTAATGTAATATACCTTATTTTCAGCATCATTCATCCCTGAAGAGATCTTTCTATTTATTTTAGTAGTCTAAATGTTGTTTTTTTTCAGCAAAGCATTCTTTTTTGATTATACCTAATGATGGCCTACCTAATTATTAAATGCAATTTCTTGGGACCATAATTTTGGAATAAATTCTTATACATAGTTCTAGCATTAAATATATTACCATTTTTATTCTGCTTTAGTTCATAATAGATTTTGTCCCCTAAAAATGCATTATAGCTCCAGACTGATCTATGAATGGTCTATACAATTCCAATGTCCCTATTATTTTTCATGTTGACCCTCAAAAAAAAAGAAATTATTAGCATCTTTTTTTTTTTTACTAAAAAAGGATTAAGATAAAATATATTAATTCTATCTATGGCAACATTCATCTGTTTACATTATTGCAGATAAATTTGATAACATAAACCTTATATGATAACTTACACAGCTCTTCCATTTTGGTGTTTATATTTGCACATCCAACCCTTTTGACATTGCTTTCAGGAGGCAGCTGAAACTCAGGCATTGCCTGTAAACTGGTTCCCAAGTGAAAGTTTCCATTACATTAAATTGGTATTTTGTATAGCCAGTGTGAAGTAATCAGCATATGATATCTATTCCCAGTACATTTATTTACTAAACTTCTTCAGTGTCCCTAATCTTTGGCACTAATGGTTCAATAATTAAACAAATTATAATGAACTGTCTTCTCTTGTTCCTTGTTTTTGAAGCACTTGAACCCAATGCACAAGGAAAGTCGTTTCACATGCTAATTCAATTCCAAAAGCATTTTTCATGTTTCTCCAACATCCCAATTAAACAGAGATCCTCCCAAGAAAAACAGAACACTTTCTCTGTACCTATACATCATGAAAAAGCCTCGTTTTCAGAATCTGTGATGTGCTAAATGTCGCTAAACAATTTCTTGCACTGACCTAAGGGAGTTCTTTTCCTAAAATACACATTGGTTGGCATCAGCATAAGCTTTCTTGTCTATCTCCACCAAGACTCAGTGGAAAACACTTGGCTCAGGGGGGAGGTTGATTAGGTTCATCCTGGTTTGGAAGGGGTTTCAAAACTATTTGTAAATGCAGAAAATTGTCAGCTCAGTCTTCAATTTCCAACTAGAAAAGAGCCTTCGGTAAGAAGGAAGGTACTTGGGTCCCAACTATTTCAGAGAGGCATCCAGAAGATCATGACTCTTCCCTCTTTTTAATGTACCTGCATCACACATTTTTCAGATGTTTTGAAACCCTGCAATATTTCAGCAGACCCTCCATGTTTCCGTATTTATTAATATGCATTTGTGCAGAGTTATGACACTTGCATTTTACAAATCTCTTTATTTTGCTTGACCTTGTTTCCGAGCACTCCATGTTCTTGTGGCCATCTCAGATCACCTATTAAAATTAAATCTGGCTGCTAATGTGTCTGACTTCTTCCCCATGGAGAATAAAAAATGCCAAAGACCAGTTGTTTGGAAACAGAGGTTCTTTCTGGGTTTTGGCTCTCGTTTATGTCAGTAGTGGCTCTGTCTGAGAATGGATGTTTCACTTTCTCCTCCCATCAGATTCTGTCTCATTATGGCTCCTGCAAAGTGCAAAGTTGTTGCTCTAAGCCTAGACGATTGTGCCTATCTCATGGTTTTCCTAAACCCACTATGCAAGCTAACATATATCCCTTTATAATTGCTTTAAAGGTTCCTTCCTAGGATTCTGAAGATAAATTCAGTAAGAGATTGCCCAGCATATAATTATTGTGTAATTTTCTGGTTTATTCACACTTTCTTTCAGTGCTACTTAATCTCCCTCTTTTCCTCTGACATGGACTTTATTTTTATGAATACCAATGCACAGTCAGAGATACTGCTGTTCTTATTCTAATACTGAGAATCTCACATAATAGACTTTTTGATATCAAAATTAAATCACCTGGAGTATGTATTTTGAGCGATTCAGAGAAATAAATATTCTGTTAAGTCATAGAAATCTTCCAAAGTCCATCAACTCTGGGGTTTATAAACTGATTCCAACGTTTAAGCTTTTTCAGTGAAGCTGCTGGAAAACTTGTTTATGTATCCTGGGCTGGGCTGATGCATCAACTATTATCTGTGAATCCAGAGCTGCTGCAAGCACTAATCAAACACTAAAATTTTATATGGGTAAACATCAGCGACAAAGTCATCTTCCTTCTACATCTGGTTTAAAACTTTTATAATCCAACGCTACTTGTACAGGCATTAATAAAAACCACAGTTTTTAATAGGATCAAAACACTCTTACAGCGAGCTCCCAATGGCCTTTTGGTGCCATTAATTTTTTCCTTCAGGTGAGCTTCCTGATGAGTCACTACCCACATTTTCCTTTTTTATTATTTTTGGTTTGTGCTTTGGTGAGGTTTCATTTTGTTTGGGTTTTTTTTTTCTTTTTAATAAAAGGTATCTTTTAATAGCTTGCTTTTGCTCCACATTTAACATCTGGTGTGTCTATTTCTTTTTTTACCCCTTTTTTTAATAGCAGTATTAAGCTTTATCTCTATTTAGTAGTATCTCCTCGTTATCCTTGTAAAGGAGGTTTTTTGTATCTCTATATCTCCTAATCAGACTTCTGATCATAATCAACATCATACCAAATTATAACATAACTTTAAACTATAGGTTAGCCCTATGCTACATTTTTCCTTTGTTTTGTGTTTTCTGGTATCCATTTTAGTAATGGCAAACTTTCTTAACATTAACTTTTATAGTTGTTACTTGTTATTTGTTGGAAATTTGTTTCTTAAACTGTATCTTTATAGTTTTAGCACAAAACTCATTATATACATTTTTTGCCATCAAGGCAGTATTTTCTCACGTACAAGCACTGTGTTTTATTATATTCAAAAGGCATCCCAATTCCCTTTCTCCTATAGTTAATGAGCCCTCAGGTGAAATACACTTAACTTGAGTCTAATCAGTGCCTATTTGTTCTTGCTTCCAGCAATGAGGTCAGGAACTTTTGGACTTCCCCTGGCACAGAGAAAGCATGGGTTTGACTTACCTGATACATATTTAGGGTTGTTGAGAACTCTGGAGCATAGTGCTCCTATGGAGATGTTTGCAGATTTGTGTTAATAAAGTCCCCTTGGTTGAGCTCCACTGTTGTCTCTTTTGATGTCCAGAAAACTAATCACTATAATAATATAACTCTGCTATGCCTGGATGGCTTCATTTATTGCATCCTCAAACCCTGATACTTTTTGAATTTTATTTGACTATAATAATGCAAAGTTTTAAGCATCTGCTTGTCAAGTGGCAAACGAGTTGCATGTCTGTGGCCACCTTCTCACATGCTGGCATTGTCCTCACGCTCTTGTTTTTCAGTTCTGTCCATTAGGTCATAGACTTCCCCTTGCTTGTTCCCTCTCTGTCCCCATGACTCTTGCATAATTGGTTTTACATTGGCCCACTTTCGGTTGGAGATGTGGAAGGTATCCCTTGCTAGCACTGTAAAATAGCCAATTTGCAGATAGCAAGAATGTTCTCATTGAAGGTTGAAGGTGGATGTTTGAATTCCTCAGCTGGAGCAAAATTTAACCTAAATTCCTTCATTCTGAGAACATTCTCATCACAAGCTTTTGCCGCTTTGTCCTGTTCTTTCCCATGCCCCTTGTGCATTTTAAGCATAGGAAGTATTACTGTCTTTGTACCTTGTTCAGAGAGTTCACTGACTACAGACCTCAAAGAACTCCTTAAATACAAAAGAACCCGAGTTTTGGATGTTTCCACTGGCACTGCCTATTGCCTGGTTTAGGTTCCCTCCCATGGCTATGTTTGTTGGCTTAGCTCTCTTTAGCCAACGCACAGAAATCTCAAGCACATGACTTTTAATTTTTAACGCCATTCCCACAACTAAGAATCTAATTTTTAGTCCAACACTGAGCACCAAGAGCCCTAGCTGCTTTTGGGTTCTATCCCATGAGTCTGGCATGCTGTTGTCCTGGATTCCTGAATCTGCAGCCTAAGAACCACCTATTTCCTACCCCAGACATACCTCTAGTCCCAAAGAAGCATGTCCCTGCCTAGTTCACCTGAGGACACCTAGACCACTATAAAAAAACTGACAGAATAGTGTTATGAATTTTTATTTCACGAAATACCTAGGAAAAAATACCTCTCTTCTTTAAAACAGTAATTAAATAACCATATCTCCTTCCTCCTAGCAGCCTATTGAAGGGACTTTTAAAAAGGACAAGGCAAAATCTTAATCCATCATAGCATAATAATGCCATATTGTTTGGCATGGGCAAAGAACAGTGCTACAGTATAGTGATTAAAGTACCCATTTATAAAAATTATTTCAATTAGCGCTCGAGTAAATACTCAAGTCAAAACTTAGCAAAGTGCTTAAACACGTTTAAATCACAGACTGTACAATCCATGTGGTGCACACATTCTTCAGTTCTACAGTTGAACATTTTGTAATTCTTGTCATTATTTTGTTTTAGCGGGTCAGAAACAGAAGGAGATGAAGTGAACCTAAAAAGATACAGTGCACAGTAGATTGGCAGTAATCTTTCGGCAGTTACCTTTTTCTTTTTGTTCCCTAAGTAAAAATCAAAGATTCTGGATTCATAGGCATGTAGGGAAGGAGAGCACAGGCTTTCATCTTCTGGACCAGCAACCAACTTCACTAGGATTTCCTTGAAAGAATGAACAATTATTTGGTCAGCAAGGGCTTAACGGGCTTCATGTACTGCCCTGTACTTGGCTGAACCAGATCTTTGTGTTCATCTCGTTACAATGCAAAGCATGTTTTGGCTAAAAATGGGTTTAGGGTGAATTCATAATTCTTTGTATAAAGTGTCATGCAAGAAGCCTCAGAACAATCCCCTCCACGCCATGTGAGGAGCTGGACTCACATTTTCAGATGTGCTGCTCCTGCTGACAGCCAGTCCATGCCAAGAAACTGACTGTCAAGAAAATTTCTGTGCAGATCCAGTGAAGATTCAGAGATCATGTTTTATAAGGTTTTCCCAATCTCCCTTCTGCCCTTCATGAAGCAAAGTAGGATTTGAGTGAGAGCTGCAGCCTTGCAGTAATTTACAAACAGCACAGCAATTTGTGAACATATTTCATTACAGTTATCTATTTAGAAAAATTAAAGTAAAATGTTTACCCTCCTAATTGACCATAGGGAGCCAAATACTTTGTGAATGTAAATTATAACTGTGATTAAAATATATGCTGCACTTTCTTAATATTCATAGTTATGTCTGGTACAAGCAGCATTAACATAAATTCATATATTTTCTTATCTCTCCAAACCAATACTTTTATTCAAATGAAAAGTTTATTATTTATTATTATCTTGGTGGGAGTTGGGGTTTATGCTTCTATAAAGAATCTGAGCTGTCATATTTTCTTTATCCCGTATTTGCCAGGTTGCCTTGTGATTCATTTATTTGTTAAATGTATTGATCTACTCCAGCCATTATGCACTTTATAAAGAGCATTGGACTAATTGGTATTCATGTGCTGGGAGTATTTTCTTATAGTAGTGAAGTGATACAGTGAAGTTTATAACCATATGATAGTTCAGTGCACTGTTTTTGAAGTTCAAATACTAAAAAAGCCCGTTAAAAATGTTGTAAGAAATATTAAGCTAATTTTTATAAAGGATATTTTTTCTGTTCTCTGAAAATACAAGCAAAAGAACATGAGAGTAAAGCATTGCTGATCAAACCAGTCATTCAAGAACTACATAATCCTGTCTCTAGCTATGTGTATGCAAATAGTTTCACCCTTCTTGAACTCCCTGCAACTCCTCAAAACAGCTTAAAATAACTTCTATTCACAAACAACACTGCCTACCTCACCTCAAACTCAACTCCAGCTCGCATCTCTTGCCCCTGGCAGGCTGCTTAAAGCCAGTCCTGATTCTGAAAAGATCCATGCAGACCAAAACCACAGCCAAGACTCAGGCTCTCAACAAGAGCAATCTCTTATTACAGTGGTTTTATATGAAAGTGTTTTCAAGCAGCAGTGTAGTAGTCCTTGCCTAAGCCTGTGACTTTGACCAGCACAGGCAGTGAGCTAAGTACTTGAATATTCTGAGAGATCCAATTTACATCCTTTTATGAATTTACTCCTTGCCTGGGGCCTGGCAGCATCAGCTGGCAGCAGGGGCTATCAGGAGCAGTGTCTCTTCAGTGAAGCCACTTTATTTTGATCCTACCTTGTGCCCTGCTGAGCTGTTCACGAGACTGTCCAGCCTCAACTCCTCTGCTGCCAGGGCAGTTTTATTTCTCCTCACCCAAAGAACAAAACCACGCCACCCATTTCCAACTCGTTGGGTGCAGCACCGGGTGGTGGCTCATGGCAGCCACGTCCCACCCTCCCTCCCTCCCAGCCTGACCATTTGAGCAAAGGTAAATGTGTTTGAAATGTCGAGATGAAGTCCAGAGACTTCTTGAATCACTTCTCAGCGGCAAGGAGAGGGTTTCCATTAAGGACAGGCCACCCTTCTTCCTGGGGTCAAGAGCTGATTTTCCTGAGCGTACCCACGCTGTCATTTGCTGTTACCCACAGAACGCAGCAACACAGAGCAGAGTCATAAACTGCCTGTTGGCTGAGCTCAGTTTTACTCCTTGTCAGTTGTGTGGCTTTAGCTGGTAGAAATTAATACTGAAGGTTTTTGAGCAAATATTACAGATCAAGTCCCCTGGTGTATAAGTAAACCTCGTAGCTACATGGGAAATATTACATCTGTGTTTACTTCTGCTTTAAAGGCATCTTCACTAAAATTTGGGAATGAAAATTGTCATCTTACTTTGCTAACATGATAGAGCATGTAGTGATACTGCTATATTGTGTACACTGTCCTCTATGAGGAGTAAATTAATATTGTTATTTAAATTATTATCATCATGTACAACAGCTTTAATCACAGACTCACATTACATCGTGTTTTTGCCACACATGCACAGGAAAAGATTCTCTCTGTTCTACAAATGGTAGAACAGCCATAGAAAAACAAAGGGAGCAAGTTAAAGGTGATGTATTTATTTTTACATCAAATCAGTTATGCATAAAATGTTGATCATAAAAATAAAATATTAACATATTAGCTGTCTTCTTTTTGTTTTTCCCTTAGCTTCGAAACAGAGCTCATTAGACAGGTTCACCTTTGTTTGTACATGAGTTCCAGTCAGTGCCACTTTCAGGTTTTCACAAGCCAAAATGATGTCTGGCATGTCCTTTACTATGAGGGAATCTTTCCGCAGCTGAGGGATTCCACAGAGATTTAAACAAAAGCCAGCAATCGCACTAATGTTACTTTCATTTTAGACTTGTACATACCTTATTAAAACAGCTGTAGCATCTGGAGTTTAAGAAAAGGGGAATGCTTTTGAAATCTGAGAGTTTACCTGATTTCTAGACCTTGTTCCGAGCCTGGAGAGGAGAATATATCTCATCATTTTCCTAGGCTTGCTAGAAAATGGCACAAAAATGGTGTCACCCTGTAGACTTAATTACTTCTCATCACCACTAATAGAAATAGGGATGTTTCTCCATGTGACAGGCCCTGCAATACAGAAGAAATAACTTCTGTTATTGGAAGAGAACTGAAACAAGACACAAGTAGATTTTAGAGACACTGCACATGAAGGAAAGCATTGGTTTTGACCGAGACAAGGTGTTCTGTTCATAACCGATACCAATATAATCATCTGATTCACAGCTGACTAGAAGTTCTGTAGCTGAAATCCTTTAACCGAAGGAACTATGACTCAGAGTCTCAAAAGTGTTGAGCCACCTAACTCCCACAGAAATCAAGGCACCGGAATACCTCCAGGGGTGATGGCCTTGTCACCTCCTAATGAGAGAAAGGCTCATAAGGCTGCTACAGGTTAAGCACAACCAGAAGCTGCAGAAACCACAGTCAGCTAATTAACTGCAGTTTTGTGTAGATATATTAGTGCTCCTCGCACCTTTGCTCCCACATCTGTCCCCGTTGGTGGTTCCAATCATCAGTGTGCTCACAATAAGGTTGCGTGAGCCAAAGGCAACTTGCTGCTGGATCTTGGGTTCTGGACTCATTCCGGAGCATTAACATGTTCTTTCATTTATCAGAAGGGTGAGAGCTCCACTTCTACCCAGATAAATATAAAGTATATAGACTTTGCAGTGAAGAGTGCAGAAAGGTCTGCAGTGTAACTCCATGAATTTCCAGATGTGCCCATGCAGATATCCAGGCCGCATGTCTTTCTCCAGAGGTGGTTCCTGTGCTTTGCATGCCTGAGATTTGTCTTGTATGACTTTAGAAAGTCATCCATTCCTTCATTTAGGGAGGACCTAATTTATCTTTGTACTTCTCCTGTGCCTCGAGTTAGAAGACAGACACATTCATAATGCATGGCTTTGTGATGTGTGCTCCATGACAGCTACAATCTGTGAACCACACACCAAAACTCCTCGAGAAAAGCACTCGCTGAGAGCTGAGGCCAGTCACACGTAACACCCCTCTCCTTCATGCCACACTTTACAGTGGTGAGGGTACTCTTTTCTGCCCTCCTTCTCAAAGGTTTCACTGCTGAGAAACTCTCCAGCATCTGCATATTGAGAAATGATGCACAAACACACATCTGTCCCCAGCTCATCATGTCTCACCCTCTGAAACAACATATTTGGCTTAAAGGTACACTTAAACAAGGGAGAGTTGGAAAACTGTGTATCATCTTCAGAGTCGGTGAAGAATTTAATTGGCAACTACATTACAAATACATTTAATCCATTAGTCTGTCTCATGTAACTGAGATTAATAAATGCAAGGCTTAGATTTGTTCCTTCAGTATCCAGCAGTACATGTTTTCTGACGAGCCATCTTGCTGTTCTGATTGCTCTCATTACAGGCTCCGGGAAGAGTGCAAGTCACTTTTTAAACGCACCCGCTCCCTGAGACTGCTTTCAGAATAGCCACAACAGCAATCCTCCTGTGTCAGCAGGCTGTGGCTCTCCTGGAACGTGGATCTCCAGCTGGCTCAGGAACACACACCACCCAACCCCTTCTTTCCTGCCTCAAAGGCACTCCCGGATGGAAACAGAGATGTCCACCCGCCCGGCTCGGGTGCACTAATGGGATCATTTTAGGTGAATGATCTGTCTCCTTCACCAGCTCCCTGTCCCTTTCCAGTCTGCTCAGAGGTTACAGCTGTGATTTTTAGCTGAGGGACTATTAAAACTTTGAGCGGGGTACTTTTCCTGGCAGATCACAATGGCTGAAATCAATGGGAGATTTTACAGTAATGTGGTAATGGTCCACATAATGAGGCTCAGGCTGGAAAATTTCAAGTGAAGGCCTGTGCCTGGGGAATTCTCTACCTCTGGTTTTAAAAAAAAGGGGGGGACAAGATTTCATATTTTTTCCATGGCTCAGTGTAAAATGTTTCTCTTAATTTGCACATTCCTTACATGCAGTGGCTGTGGAATTTATGAATATTGTCATTCACGGAGGCCAATGTTGTAAATAACCCACCTAAGAATGTGACTTTAAAAAAGGAGGAATGTGAAGCCCTTTTGGGTAGAAGAGATGTCCTTCTGGATTATGCATGTGACACTCCAGTGTTAAAATTAGGGACTATTCGAACTGCATTTCTCTCAGATATTTCTCCTTCTCTTTGCCAAGGCTTTCAGAGAGGGTTTTATTTTTTTCTTTATGATACCCTGAGGAAATACCTCTCATGTTGGGTCAGCATCTTGAGCTGTCTACAGCATTTTCAAGACTAGCTTCCGAGGTTTTGCCCTCTGAGAAAATCAGTAGAAAGGAAGGCATGATGTGATCATACATTAGCTGGCCACAATCTCCCTCTATGGCTGCTCTTAGTGCAGAGTGGCTCCAGTGGAGCTGCCCTTCATGAGCAACAGGAAAAGTCACTCCAGTGCGAGTGATGCACTTCATTCTAGTTCCCCTGGCCAAATTAGTGCAATTATTGCATTAATTTAAAATTCCAGTCCCTCAGAACCATAGATCCTTTCCCAGTTTCTCCCGAATGTTTCTTTACTGCTGGCCTGTAGCAGTTTAAGCTGCTGATCGCCGGCCAAGGACCTCAGCTGGGTTCAGCCCAGCTCCCCTCTAGTCCTCCAGGGTGTGTCTGAGCAGCCCCTGTTATTCCCAGATGTTGGTGTTCCCATACTCCATGCAAAGGTGTAAGACAGGTTCTGGTTTCATACCTGTTCCCTTGACCAGGGGTAAAGTCTGGCCCTCAGCATTGCCCTTAGTTAGTTTTCAGAAAATTAACACAGGTGAGATTTTCTCACCTTCTTTTGCTAATTTTTTGTTAGTGAGATCTCCAGAGCACTCTTCGTAATGACTCTCCTCAACAGATGAGGCCAAGACTTGGTATTCGCCACTGAGCGATCTGTGAAAGAAATTAAAACTCGACCAAACAAACACTTTCCATGGTGCACCTCACCCGCTGAGCAACCCTGCACAGGGATGGAAGATTTCCTTCCCAATGTCCACAAATGATCAGTTTGTGCCTTGAAGCACTGAGCTGGATTCGATTACACCAATCATTATTTCAATTCATGTAACTCCAGACTACTAGTGATACCCAATGACTTTGGCACACTGGGAATTCAATCAAACGTTTATACTAAGGGGGACTATTTACTTCAGCCCCTAGAGGTACCACTTTAAAAAAATCCCCTGAATATCACTGAAATTAATATTAAGACTTTATACCCTCATGTATTTTTTGAGGATTTATATATGTTGAGATATCATTTTTCCTACCACTTATCCTCTTACATACTCCCACAATATCTCATCTGTGGCATTTTCCCAGATGGGGCCCACAGCAACGTTCTTGTAGCTTTTGGCTCACTTAACACTCCCGCTTAACAAAATCCTTGATTTGACGAGGTCTTCCCTGCTACAACACCCATCCCTACAGAACCCCAGGCTCTGTCTTTTGGCAAGATACACCTCTGTTTGCTGCACGGCATCCTCTGTGCACAGCACACCCCAAAAGTGGCCATGGGCCCCATTCTCCTCCGTCCCGCGGTCTCCTAAGGAGAAGGAAGCTCCGGGAGCACCCACGCAAGCCACTGCCAGAGAAACAGCAGAAATTTGGCATTCTGCATCTGTGTAGGCAACAAGACAAAGTGAAAGGCAGCAGATAACTGAGCTCTTTATTGCTTCCCTACCATAATTTTCCCATTTTCAAAGGCGTTCCAAATGGAACGACGGGGCTGACAGCCTGTGCACTGGCTTCGATGGGCTCTGCCTTGGATTTCTATTTCTGGGTGTGAAGACCTAATTTTCAAAGACAGATAATTTTTGAAACTGAGCCTATATCCCTTTCACTGCTGTTAATTTACATGCGATTTGTCGAACAATTAAAATGTGCATATTGTCATCTCAAGGCCAAAACATCTCCTCATCTTTTCTTCATTTTCATTTCCCCACAGCACGGTTTTCAACAAGTGAACTTGGCACTGAGCAAAGCCTCCTTACCACCCCTGGCTGGATGGGGCTTCAGTCACCCTGCAAATGTTCACATGTGAAATTTCATCTGATTTCATCTTTGTTTATTCAAGCACACCCTCACATTTTCTTCTTCAGTTTCTTCCTCCCATCATGAGCTACTTTTATTCCTTAACAGCCCCTTAACTTGTACAGACTCGTCTATCTAATCCATTTTTATATTTGTCTTTGAATTGAGCACTAGTCATGCAGTCTGTGGCATACAGATTTTTTTTTACAGGTATCTCACAAATTCTCAGCATTTCTTCAATTTCTTAAGTCAGCAAACAGGGCAAAACACCTGCCAGTTATTTCTCTGAACTAAGCCAGCTCTCCTAAGTCAATCAGTGTGTTCCCATTCAGGTATTTAATCATCCTCTGCTTCTCTCAACCTGCCAATTCATGCTGCACTTCTGGCAGGCCAAACTGATATTTAGATACTATTGAGCATCATTTCCCACAATTGTTTGCACACAGGTGTGCCATGAGGTTCCCGTCACTTGTTGCAAACATGTCAGGAGCCTCAGCTACACATCTTATCCAGAACCTTTGCACAGTGAAGATAACAATTCTGCCACTTTCCCAGGAGGGACTATGAAAGAGGGCCACAACGGGAAGATGTGGTTTTTTTGTGCTGTCACAGATCCCATAAACTCTGTACCATACAAGTATTTCAAACGGTGGTTTTAAGAAAAATAAAAAATGTGAAGAAAGATTGGGCACTAGGAGAATCAGCTAAAATTTTAGAGAATCACAAATAATTTTCTGCATATTAGACAATGTTCCTTTTACACTGTATCCAACTGATTTTTCTAGGAAATGTCAACATACAAGTGATTGCCATGTGTTCCCTGAAAATTGATGCTATACTTAGGAGCACAAGAATTAAAAAAAAATCTGCTAATTAATGAAGAGTTTCCACTGCCAATTACTACAGCTGAGTTCTTTACCTACAAAAATCTTCTAGGTTTCTTTAAAAAAAAATTCTATTAATAATAATCCTAAATACTATTAGAATTTTGTGATGTAAGTAAACAAGGCTTTCTCAGATGTGCAAAGCAGGTTTGGTCCCAGACGCTATCTCAAAGGAAACAGCATTTCATGCAGTTTGTTCAAGACAAAGCTGGCTTCTCCTTCCTGAAAATTTTTCTGCAAGTCTATCTTCCATCTGTGCCTTGGCTTTGTCCTACAAATCATAGCAGCACAAGGCAATGATCTTCAGAACTGCAATGTTTTCTTATTTAATGCTACACATGTAATAAATAGCCCTTCCCTGTCCTTCAGCGATGCCATGGGCAGTCAGAGTACAGAAGTGGATCACAGAGGACACTATCTAGACAGTGGCCTATCAATGCACCCACTTCCCTGACATGTATTTAGTGTTTTCAGAATACTTCATTCAGCATCTGGTTTGGATTTCCTTCCTTAGGAGGTGAACATGCTGCCTGGGAGAGCAGCCACGTCCCCCAAGGCCAAGGTCATGGCTGCAAGTGACCATCCTGCACAGACAGTGTCCCAGCAGAGCTGTAACACAACCTGTACAGCTGACATGTTGACAGGATTCAGTCTCTCCCCATTTTTTTTTTCATTAAAAATCACTGAGAAAATGCTTGCCCAGGCATTGTTTTCGAAATATGGGTATTCTGAGTTCCTGGCAAAAGCATGTAATCTTTATCTGTCCCTAGGTAGGGTTTGATCTGCTTACCAACAAAAAGATGGTTTGGATCCTGCATTTCCACTGCAAAGGGAGCCACTCCCAGGTCAGACTGATGTAGAAAGGTGAAATCCCCAGGGTGCATAACCAGACCACAAGCAAGCAGGCTCCCAGTCACCTCCATAGGTGTTTGCATAAAGAAAAATCCTCCCACGAACAAGCAAAGCTATTTAAAATATGTGCTAGGATATTTGTGTCCATCTTCTATATAAGGACAGAGCATCATTCTTATAACTGGAATACAGTTCCACAAAAATCAAACCCGCTGGCTCCTTGCCACACCATTGTGTTTCAAAGATCTCTACATGAAATTAAGCTGATGCCCTTGGTTACTGCAGGGCCACAGCTCAGATGATGCAGCTGCCTCTCCAACATCTGCAGCAGGTTCTTCTGCACAGTCATTCTGGTGGCAGATGTCAGCTTTTTGGGATGCCCAGTGCCACACTGCACTGCTTACTACTAAGGAAACATCAACAGCCTCGTGCACCGATTACTGCCTAACATGTCTTTGTCAAACACTTAATGAAGCACATATTGGGTCTGCTGATCTGACTGTCAATTTATTCTAAATGAATCCACATGCCAAAGGATTTAGGTGCCAAAAGCTGGAAGAGCTTTCAAGATTTTATTTTTTTTGAGCCCTGACCATGATAGCTACACAGCAATTTGCCATCTGAAGCAATAGTTGTTTGAAAACTTAGAATATCAGGTAGTTCAGAATCATAAATTTCTGCGACTTCCCCTGAAAAATCACTTTTTGGCTCTACCCCAACAAGCAGAAATGACAAGCCTACGAGATCCCTTTTTATACTACAGAGGTATTAATTTTGTGTTGTAAGCATAACCTGTGACCAGCCTGGGAAAGTGGCAATTACATTATTTTGTTTGGGTTTGTTTTGCTTCTGTCCCTGCTTTGCACAGCCCACACGCAGCTGAACTAGCAAAGCTTAAGAGGGAGTAACAGCCCCAAAACGAACGTCACAAAGGAAAAAAGGTTGTATTTCATTGCAGATCTGTTTTAGGGCCTTCCCATTCCACTCCTGATCCTACACTCTTGCAGCCACTCAGTGATGTGGCACACCAAGCCTGGCTCCCTGACCCTGCCCCGACTGAAGGGCGGTAATGGGGACAGGGCAGGGGAGGGCAGGAGCGAACAAAGGCTGCCAGGAACGTGGGAGGCCAGGCTTTCTTAAAACAGCAATGAAAAGATAAACTAATTACCCAGTGTGAAATTGATAAATGATAAAGCAGCCATCATTTAACAGTCCCAGCGCTGAGCACAGATGTTCTGTGTGCACGTATGAAGTGCTGCTGCTGGGCTTTCCGCTGCTGCTCCGGGCTTCTCATTTGTGCCCTGAGCAAGGGCAAGCATTTATCCCAGCTCCTGGCCTTTCCTTTCTCATCGATTGAAGGAAACAAGGTCAGCCACCCCAATCTGGCCTTTAAAGCACAAGTGCCCATCACTCAGAGCCTCCAAAATCAGTGGACAAAGGTTATTTAAAGTCTTCTCTAAAACAGTCAGGAAGGAATTTGCACATGGGAGGATTCAGGGTGAAACCAGGATCTCCAAGCACCTTAAGTGATCCCTGCAACTCCATCCTTGAGAATGCTGTCACGGGCTTTGGCCCAACCAGATATTTTGCAGTTGTGGATGAAAGATCTCATTTTCACAAACTGAGCACCAGAGAAGTTAATACCACATGAATTAAGCTCTGCACAATAAAGGAATCCATCTAAAAATGTGATAAATGCCCTCTCAAATGAGAGTAAAACCCAAGCTGCAAGTTGAACACTAGCCCGTGGTTATTCCAAATCTTTGTTAAAGTACTTCAGGGAAAGAGCAGCACCTCTGTAGCACTTAGAGCTGGTCATCAGAATGACCCTGATAACCCAGACTCATAAATACATGGAAGTAATAAACATTCCAAATAAAAAGCTTGCAAGCTAATGAAAACAATAAAAAAAAAATACCCAGAAGGGAGACTCAATTATAGGACAAACCTGCCAAAGTTTCGTTAAAAGACTAATTTAAACGGAAAGAAATCAGGAAAACTCCAAAGCTGGGCCAAAACATCATCCTTCACTTATCCTCTTGTACCTGCACATCAGAGATAATAGTGCCTTCTCTGAGCAGTGGGTGACCTTATGTACCAAGTGTGCTGCAATAACTAAGTACAGCGGGGGTGAATTGAAGATGACATTTCAGCCTTTAACTGAATTTCCCACATTTCTTCAATTTACGCCAGACCCTTACATTATTTCAACTTATCTTTTCTCTGATAGCATACAAAGCCAGGGGTTCAGAGAGTGGCACTCACACACACACAAACAGGCACATACACACACCGAGCAATTACTGCACTGCAAAACTATCTGCACAACCTCTCATTAAATATTTGTCTTCGGAAAGGCTTGCAAGAACTGCTCTTTTCCACGGACAACTCCTCTGCAGCCCTTGACCAAGGAATCCTGGAAGCAAACATCCAGCCAAAGCACCTGGATTTGACTCATGCTGCACCATTAAAATGAGGCAATAATTGCATCAATCCAGCAAGAAATTGCAAGTCACTTCATTTATAAATAGCCTTTTGAGGTTTGTTTGGGTTTTTTGTTTGTTTGTTTGTTTTGCTTCTTGGGGTTTTTTGTTGTTGGTTTGTTTTTTTTTAATAACAAATGGAAAAAAAGAAGGACTTCCTTTACAGATAAATGCTGCAGGAAAAAAAAAAGACAATTTTTACAGAAATGTTTCAGCACTGTTAGCCTGTTGGTACAGTGTACACCTTGGCTGCACATCAGCTGTTATTGGATAGCAGAAGCTGTATCCATCTGTAACTTTCATTAAAATAGAATGCCACTGCATAATTATATCTGGATTTTTTAATTCAAATTTTTTTTCTTTTTTTTCTTTTGCACGGGGTACCAGTAAATCTTTCTCTGTTGGAACACACACAATATGTGAAATCTGAGTTTATAGCTAAAAATGGGTGTGCAGCATCAAAGCATAGCATGGAAATTAAGCATGATAAAAACCAAGCAGCAAGAAACTGAAACATCAAATGGCTCTTACTTGGTATTTCTGCCACTCATAGCATCTCCAAATTTTAAAAAAAAATTACTAGAAGAGCCATGTCTGTTTCAGAAAAATACACATATCAGATATTTCCATATGAAAACTATATACATCTCTAATTACAGAGCAAACAGGCATAATTCTGTCTTCCCCTTGGCACACAGAGCACAGAGTTCTCAAGTGAACAATTCAGCACAAAGCTCCCTACTTCAGGTGGTGCCTGGTTACCAACAGAATTGCCTTGATGCCTCAGCCTTGATGACCGAAGAGTCGCGGGCAGACAATACTTCACATTTCGAGCTTCAGTCACTCCTGGAGCTGGCTCAGTTACAAGGAATAATTCTGATTCTCAGCAAGTTTAACACATTTGCATGAAAGAAATAATTTACTCTGTTGCACCCCCTAGTGGGATTGTTTAGAGTTATCAGATCCTCACGGTTTTGTTATTTTTCGATTCATAATGCACGTTAACTAAGGAGAGCCACAAAAGGATGTGCTTAGGTTCCCAAATTAATTTACTTCAAGGTTAATTGACATTTCTCTCTATTGTTGGTGGTTTACAATAAGGGATAGTAAGGCACACAGCACCCTGTGATACATAAACATTTGATATAACCATGAATTTCTGGGTTTTGAGCTGGGTTCTATTTTCAGTTTAAACCCAGAGTAGAAAGACTTTCTATTCCAGGGAAAAATTACTCATTCTCTTTTTAAGGTCAAGCAGTATGTGTAATAAGGAGAGATCCAAAGAGAGGAGGAGAAAATGTGGGGTTGGTGCATTATTAATGCCAGCTATCTTCAATGCGTTCAATAAGTTTTTGCAAATTGGCAAACGGCAAAAAGTCACAGCATTCTTAACATCGTTATTTGACTTTGTGTCCATGTTGTTCCTGCCTCAGGGAACTCACCTGGAAAAAAATCAGACCCATAATAAATAAATCAAAAGGTGAGGAGCGCACACAATTTTCCCTTCGCTGGAGGTGCCTGCCCTGGCCCACACGAGATGTTACGGGCAGAGTACAGATCTGGTGTGGGGAGCGGCTGGGGACAGGTATAGGGACGGTGACTCCTGCATTTCCCCTTCCCCCAGCCTGGGAGCTCTGTCCAGCCTTGCTGAAGCTCTCACCCACCAAGGTTTTTAAATACATGTACAAAGATGCACCGACGATCCCAAATTGCCTTCCTCACTGCATTATGATTTAAAATATCAAGGCACTTCCAGCAAGTCCTGACATCAGGTGGCAAGAAGGAGCAAACAAAGAGGTCTAGCGTATCTTTTGTGCTTAGATGTATTTTATACCAGAGTATAAAGGAAATCAATATTCCCATCATAAATCTTGCTTACTCTCCTTATAGAGGTGATGGCTGACTTCCATGTGAAAATGTCAAAATAAAAGCACTTTGCTCTCCAAGAGACTTTGGTTCAATCAGGCATAATACATCACAAACAACCCTAATGTAAACAAATGCACTGAGAATGCAAACGTCTGCAGGAGACAGGACTGTTAGAGCCTCTCACTTCCACCAGGGACATCTATCCACTGCCCAGGCAGACGGGGGAACATCTCCTGCTTGCTACCCACCAGAACGAGCGCCGGCGTTGCGATCTGATGAGCCGTGATTTTCTCTCCTTCATTAACATTCAAAATGGTTTCTTTCTGCTTCCTTGCAGCCCCTTAGATGGTTGACCAGAACATAAACAAGAAAGACCATTCATATTAGCCAGAGAAGGCTGACTCTGGCTCGCTGCCTGTGTAACTATGATAATAAGCCATTCTTAAAGCGTTATCAATGTAAACCGCCTTGAAACCCACACGCGCTCCGGAAAGCATGAATCTGTCCTGGTGAACCTCGTGACGCAGCTCCTGCTCCTCTGCTTCCCCATGGCTGACACACATCACATCAGAGCCATTATGGCCAAAAGGAAGATGAATAACTTCTGCAATTTTAACTGTAAACGTGTTAACAGACCTACGTTTGCGTATTTCGGATTAAAAAGGAACCAACGCTAACAAATAACCTGAGAAGGTCATTACCATTTCACATTAGTGAATTGCCAATAAATTATTTTGAGAAAATTGCTTCGTTGTGAAACCAGGACACTGGAAAGAACAATATTATGTATATAAAATTAAATTCTAGCAAATCTATCCAACAGACAATAGACACAGAAAGTATATATTTCCAATAATGGGCATTTGCAACTCATAATAATTTTATCTGGGTATGTATCTGAAACAAGAAGAAAATACAAGTGAAGATTTTGTAGGGAAGTGTTGATAACAGAGGTAACAGGATGAAAATAATAAAAATAAAATTGCTTCCAGTAAGCTGGCGGCAAAAACTAAAGCACAGTAACATCAATATCCATGACATCAGTGAACAGAGTCATAACAATGCTACAAAAATCATATTTCATTTCTTCTGTTAAGGTAAGCCCTACGATCTGGCGCCTCTGTTTCTCGTTACAATGCTGTCAGTAGGTGAAATTCACAGGACAAGAGCTGTGTGTTACTTATGTCCTGCTTAAGCCTACATTTATTCAGGGTGTGTACGATATGTTACATGTAAATGCTTCTTTTGATCACTGGAATTTTGTTAAAAATTATTTTGATCCAAATATTTTCATCTTTTCAGTGACGCACATGTAAAAGTAAAACCTTTCAACACCGTGTGTTTGGATCCAATTTCCCATACTGAAGGATTTTTTAATTTTAGTGTTCTTTATTTCCTTACACTCATGCTGATATTAACACCTGTGCAAACTGAGTGTAAAACGCAATGAAATCACAATTCCCCAATCACATCAGCAGTGGTATTTTGCACCCGCCTGGCACAGATGCAATTTATTATATGAGATTAAACACAGTGGTGAATCAGGCCTTCTGTATTTAAAACAACAGCACGCATTTTTATCTATAGATGCCATCATCAGATCTAGGCACAGGGCAAATAATGTTTTGAGTTCCCCTTAAATTCTCATTGATTCCTGTGGCTATCACCAGGTGATCCTCTGGCTGGAAGGCACCGCTCAGGAGTAGCCCAAGAAGGACAAAGTTGTTATAAATCAGGCTCAAAATTCACAGGCATGGCTGTGTCAGAAAGATGTCACAGTTCACAGCTGTTACAGACCTCTTGGTTTTGAAAATTCTAAATACATGCAAAATGTAATGGCAAAATAGTCCAAATGTCATGATAGTGTAGCAGAACTCTGTAAGGAAATACTGTAAACCAAATTTTAATGCCTCTCAGAGACTGCTAATTCAAAGGGGAAAAACAAGCCGAGTTTCCATCTTTGAAAAACACCTTCCAAAAAAGGTTCCCTACGTCACATCAACATTGTCTGTAATGTGGAAATTGTACAGTGGGAGAATAAATTATCAGCAAATTAATTGGATATAAATAGAATGCTCTTATGTGTTTGGCTTTAGCTGTCAGCAGCTCGGCGCTCAGAGCTGATCATGGGTGTTGTTTTATTTGATCAAATATGACCCTTTATATTATAGTGTTCTATATTCTGAAACTAGAATTGTTATAATTTGAGCTGAAGCAGTTGTCTTTATTACCTTGTGAATACAATCTGAAAGAGTTACAGAAAATGCTGATATACTTAGGGTGACCTTCTTTGGTTCAGTGGTGTTACAGGCATACATTTTTTTCTTTTTTTGTTACTAGGAAGGAGAGAATTACGTTGGGCTAAAATGAATACTAATGAAACTCCTTAGTTAGCTTTCTTTGTGATAAGAATAAAAAATTGGAGCTATGTTCCTCTAGAATCTCAAGCAATTTTTGTCCTTTATTCTGATAGAAAGATTACTGTCAGTAGAGAAGGAGAGCAAAGTAATTTCATAAAATATCTGCATTTTTAAGAATGCTTTTGTTGCAAAAATGTTGGTGTGCAATTTCTTCAATCTACTTTTAAGGCTGTAAAGAAAAAGTACCTATTTGTTCTGCACTGCAACAATGCCAGCTGCATTCAATCAACTAAAAAGCTGCAAGCCATAAACCTTCCTCCACAGCTATAGAAGAAAAAAAGGCAGGGCCATAAAAATTCATCAGGATAATGTAGAGATGAGGCGTGTTTGAATCACCATCCCTGCAATCAACCAATCACTCATCCTGTGGCATTTACAGCACATCTCATTCCCCTGTTCCTTAAGGACAATTGATTTTCCTGATTCCATTAGCATAACGGCAAGGAAAATGACTGCAGTGCAATATTTCTGGAAACTTCCAACAAGTATGCTGTGTGCTGGAGTGTGACCATAATAATAAGCTACCTAGCTAGCAACTGCGTGTGCTGCTGCTGCTGCTGCTATGGTATCGCATCCAAGGGAAAAGGACACAGACTAAGCAATTTTGGGTTCATGCATAGGGAAAAAAAAAAAAATGTTTTCACAGGATATAAACCAAAAACTCACTTAAGCAAATAAACATAATTTCAAGGCGGGCTGATCAGTAGGCAACATCTAGCAGGCCTTGAGCATTATTGTGTTATGGTTAATAATTCCATTTTCTGAAACATTAGTAATACTTCTGCATTCCTCGATGGCTTTTACACTCCTGTTTTAGCCTAGGTTTAAAACAGAAGAAAATGAAACTTTAATACGAGAGTTTTGTTATAAATATACAAGAAGAATGCATCAGTGGATTCCCCAAAGAATTTACAACCATTCACAGCATTACACAGTCATCAGCACTAAGCAGGGGTCTCCACATTTTTCAGTTTTCTCTGTAAGTTCAATGATAATATCCACACTAGCTTAAATTATTCAAGATGATGAAACTTTATTGGTGAACATGCACTGCCTAAATTTAAAACTGTACATTATTATCTTCCCTTGTGAATGTATTTTAAGGATGTGTTAAGCTTTTTGAAGTGTAATTCAGAGACTACTGTATCTCAAACAACATAAAATACTTTTCATCTTGTGAAGGATCCTTTAGACTTCTAAGGTCCTATCTGTTGTACATTTTTAAGTCCCTTTATAGTTTCAAACCCAGTGGGTTACGCATGTTAAATTCAATCCCTAAATTGAATTCAAAGTTGATACGAGCCTGCCTGCAGAACTAAGGAAAGTCTTCCTATTATAAGAACCAAAAGTCAATATTTTTAACCCCTCATCGGCATGTATTTTTCTTTGTGCCTAGAAATGCTCCAGTATTCCTCACAGCAAGCAAAAAGGAAAAAAAAAGAAGAAAAACTTAATATCAGTTGCATCCTATGATGGGACTATCAGCATGGCCCAGATTCTTACCAGAAGTTTTATTGTTCTCGTTTTTTACTATTATTATTTTACATCCTATAATTTTTATTCATAAATATGGATCTTTTTTTCCAAAGTGGGGAAAAACACAGAACTATTCCAGGGAGCTTAAAACTTACATACAAAAAAAAAAAAAAAAAAACCTGTAATAGATATAAACAGAAGAAAATTAAGAGTTACATTGCAACATCTCACTGTGAACGCCCAGTGGTTCACCTGGATCTGACACAAACACCCCATAGCCCCACCTCAGACCATGGTAGGACTGAAAATTCATAGCAAGGACAAATACCCCACAGTGTCTCCTCTGTAAATCATCATCAACACAAAGGGACCTTCAGAAACGCTGCCTTCAGCACAAAGGCACCCCGTTAACCACGGGCCAGGCAGGGTGCCCCTATCCAAGCACCCCATGGGGGACGTCGGGAACACTCAGGGAACAACTCTGGGATGAGCAGGAAAGGGATAAAACTCCAGCAAATCCAGTGTGGGCAGATGAATGTGCCCCAGAACTCTGTGCTGTGCCCAGGGCTTCCTGCCTGACTGGCTTCCACCCTCTGGTGAATAGCACAGGCAAAGCAAGCACAACTTTGGATATACTTGAAACAATTAGCTTTCAGGAAAGGCTTTTGTCATCAATTCTGTCTATCTTACAAAGTTAGAAATTCCCTTGATACGCTGTCCGTGTCACTCTGCTAAATAATAGCAACTATTCTTAATTTAAAATGATCACTGGGTGTAGCTTTCCATCTTCAAGGCCGTCTACCAAGAATCACAGTACAGGGATCACAATGACAGAAAGGACTAAGCCCAAATCTGTCTAAGCTCCTACAGACCTGGATGCTCTTCTCTTATATAAAAACTCAGTGCCTCCAAAAAACCAAGGTTTTGTTTTCATTGCTTGCGGCATCTAATTTTGCCCACACGGATTAGCCCATTTTGGCCCCAGGTGTATGGTTTGAACTTCTCTTGTTTGAAAACAAACTTTGATTTGAACAAACTTTGGAACATCTCAGCCCCGTGTTTTACATATTGCTTAAAGTCTGCCAGGAACCAAAGCATTTTGCAAGCTGCATGCAAATGTCACATAACCTTTTCAACAGAAATAAAATGGTCTAAGAGGCAGGTCATGGGCTCCTGCTTGGGCAGCTCCAAGTTTATACCCATGGCTGACAAATACTTTATTTACTACAGATTTAGACAAAAGACATAGCTTCCTTCTAACACCATTTTCTTTTGTACATAATGAGGATAAGGATGTACGATTGTTTTGGAGGAGCTTTATCAGATCAGTTGATATTTGGGCAGCAGTGTGACACCATGGTCCATCTCACCACTGAAATAGCCATCCCAGAGTCTGCTTAACAGAGAACAGCAAAATGCCTGCTTGATACAAAGAAGAAATGAAAAACACAGATTCGAATCTCTGTTACCCACTGTCATCTTACCCAATGAAAATATCCCCAGCTCAACCATGCAATGCTCCCAGTGCCTGTCAGTCCAGACCTTTCCTGGGTGTGTTCTGCAATTGCACTGGAGTGGGGCCAGCCCTACAGCCAGGATAAAGAGGCATCATTCCCTACAGGAGGATTGTCATGGAGAATGGAATTGGCATAGCTCCTCCCCTAAAGCAAATTTTCTGCTCCTAAAGGGGATGAGGATGTTCAAGTTCCATAGATGCAAAGGGCAGTTGGCAGCCTGCATAATTTAGAGCTGCCTGGATGGATGCCATGCAGGAATCAAAACTGTGCTGGTACCCCAGAAGTGGGGCAGAGCACCAAAAAAGCAGCTTAAAGCAAATCTTTCTTGATTTGTGATGCTTACTTGTTGATCAGCACCCAGGATCCGGGTCACAAGTGCAAGGCAGACTCACTGGTTTAAAATTTAGATATCCCAAACACAATTTTTTTTATTCAAAGTAGAAGCAGGCCAATATAAAGAGGAACAAATATTTTTGGGGGATTTTGTAGTTGGTCAGGAACTCATCTTTATAGCTCCTCTGAAAAACAGCACTATCAGCAAAGGCACCCTACAGCGTGAGGGCATCAGCTCTAAACTAACTCAGAGGGAAATGCAAATCTATTAAGTCAACACCAGTTGTCTCTGACCTATTTAGTCCTTATCTGCCCACAAGCTTATTCTGATTTACTTAAAGCAGTTTATTCAGGATGAGCTAAGCCCCTGTTACTAATTGGTGAGCATCTTGTTTCACGTTGGCCTAAATGTCTTAAACTCAGCTAAAAAACTCTAGTTTAGAAAGATCAAAGTGTCTACACAGCTATCCACATTGCTTTAACTAAGGTCTTTTCAAATTGAATCTTAAATTAGTCTGCATTAATTGAATCCTTTTAATTAAGGTGCATGCTTGAGCCCAAGTTAGTGCCTATTTGCGTGCTGACCAAAGACCTGGTTAACAGGCACGATCTAAAGAAAACCCATTGGGCAAAAGACACCTCACATCCCAAATGTTTCTTTTCTGTTTTGCTTCCAGGCATCAGAACCATAAAGCCTCCAGGTCCACTGAAGTGTGCTGAACCTTGATCCTAGAAGTGCTGTCACACAGAGTGAAAATGAGGTACATGAGAGCATGAATAATATATATCACATTGCACTACATAGCTCCTTGGCATGCAAATGTCAAGAACTGGATCGTCAGCACAATATTCAGTCCAGTTCACAGGCTGAATATAGTATTAGGTGCTGTTTATTTTTTTTTAATTCAATGCCAAAAATGTCCCTCAAGCAAGCTAATGGTTTAGGCAAAAATACCAAGAAATGCCCACTACCTCAGGAGCCAAACCAGGGTCAGTCCCAGCTGGGTCAAGGAATCCTGGCTCTGTTATAAAGCCCTCTGTCTCACCAAGACTGATGTTGAGCTGACAAGTAGATTTACTTCTTTTTTTCTGATTCCTTCCCCCTGTTTCCCAAAGCTGCAGCTAACAGCTCCACAAACCTCAGCATTTTCTGCTGCAGAGCAGACATTCGGAAATCCTAGCAAATCCCTCAGCACCTGCACTCCTGCCCACAGGAGGACCTGAGTGGGGGCAGAGGGAATAAACACCAGAGTGGAAATTTTCAGGGAAAAAATGTGCAAGACAGGTCAGGAGAGGTTCCACATTTTTACTGTCACTTGTATCACTGATTTCATTTCTTCCAACTCCCAGCATGTCTTGTCCCTCATCCCTGCTCTCCCTAGAACCATTGCTTATTCCATGCTCACATGAGCACTTCCAGCTTGCAAGGAAAACCAACATTAGGGGCAAACAATATTAAGCCTCACACCGTGAGAAATCCCAAATTATACACAAGCCATAACATGACAGGAAGGAAAAAGGATCCACATCTTAGCCCTTGACCCCTGAGAGATAATGCTGCCTCAGGTTGCCAGAAAAGGCCTTTTCTCTTTACATCTCCTCTCAGTCACTCTGTGAACAGCTGTTTATTTCTATTTCTTCTTTCCTTGGCCATGATCCTAAAAATCAGGTTCATGTGCACGATGTTGATCTGCAGCTCCAGTGTTTACCACGTCCTTTCAGCTGTAGAGCCAGGGACAAATATTCAGATACTCAAGGACAAATTCTGCCTGTGTCCCTGAGAGCATCGAGGGAATCCAGAGAGAAATGCAAGTGGGGGACCCTCGTACATGATTTTAAAAAGAGCAGGGCAAACTCAGCAGACTCCATCTCTGCACCAGTGACATATGACAGCAGGGCTTGTAAGGTCAGTGAAGAAAAAGGGGGACCAGAAGAGACACTGTTAAGGTGACCAGGAGTCCATCGTTTTCTGCCTTGACTTAGGTAAAGCTTCTCTGTTTGGAAGGTGTCTATCCCTGGAGAACAGACGCAGTCTTCAAGACAAGGCCTCCTGTTTTCCATTTGTAATGTGCCTTTTAACGGCGTTAAATTGCTCTGCACATTAGTGAGGTGGATAATTAATAAATAATAATAATAATTACTTGATGCCGGTTCCATCTGGCATCCGCTGGAGAGCTTAGCCCTCGGTGTGGTTGGGTAATGCTTTCAGCACTTACCAGTCAGACACCATCAGGCCACTCCAGGGCTGGTGGTAAGAGACAGTCTGGGCAGCACAGGGGAGGGGTTGGTTGCTCAGAAGGCTGCTAGATTTATTTAGTATCATATAAAAGCCCTTAGAAAAGAAACCTTCTTCCTTTCACTTAACTCCCTGCCAAGAAATTACTTGGGGGAATGGGGAAAATGCTCTTTTAAAGGCTATTAAATGTTATTGTTAAAAGAAAAAGGTGCCCATAATGTAATGCCTTCCCCACAGCAGTTCTTTCCCCAAAACAACATCTCAGTTTTCTGTTTGTTTTGCACTACCAAACTGAAGTTGACACTGTGGCTCCTGATGAATTGGTTCTTGATATCATTGTCAATGTTAATAGTTCTCTGAAAGGAAACTATTTATAATTGCTGCAGCAGCTACATTCAGGGACCCACAAAACAAACAAAAAATATTATTTACCCTTTCATTACTAGATGATCTTTAAGGTCCCTTCCAACCCAAACCATTCTATGATTATCTCAGAGGAAGGCAACTCCCTTTTTCCTTCAAGTATTTGGGTGAGAAGCTTGGTTAAAATAATCAAAATCCTGCTCATTTACCATTGCACGTGCAAGGAGAGCAATGCCATTACCTCTGGGCAAGGGCTGACCCTACAGAGATGGAAGTTCCAGGGCTGCCAAGGTCATGAGCATCACAGGCTGCTACAGACCAAAACTTCAAAGCAAACTTCCAGTATTGCCTTTAATTATTGTCCTTCTCCATCCTCATGTCTGGGGCAATCTGAGCCTGATCTGAGGCTTGCATTCCTGGCCAAATCTATTAGGTAAACAATATATCAAGGAAATTATTCAAACTACTACAGCACTGCTAAGCTCACCAGTGAGAGAGCTGGAATCTTTAATTTTGGCAGTTTTTGGCACTTAATACATATGTACATAAGCATGCAAATAGCACACAAAGGCTGGACAGGTTTTTTTCCCTTCCCAGCCCCAGGTCTGAGTGCCCATCCTACAGCAATGGTGACGTGGCACCGGCCCCAACACTTGACTCAGACTGGATCTGGATGTATTACACTGGTTTTAAGCAGACCAGAAAATTTGGCAAAACAAATAAACAAAAGACAAACAAACAAGCACAAACAAACAAACACAAACAAACAAACACACACCAAAAAAAAAAACTAACAAACACCAAAAAAAACTGGGGAGAAAAAAAAAATAAACAGAAGGGCCCAATTTCACATCCTTGACATTGATTTGACAACAAGCAGGTATTTTTTTAGACCTGGCAGAAAAGTAAGAAGGAACTTATTTTTCAATTTTTTTCAGTTTCAAAAGCCTAGCAATGTTTGAGTCGGCACTTGCTGTACATACAGCCCCCGGGTGACATCACAGCTTTGAGGTTCAATGTGGAATGCAAAGCTATTACAGTGGGAGGGGAAGAGGAAAGCAGTCATTTTAAAAATCAGGCTGACAGCCAGCACTCTGAATGGCAACTACCAGCAGCTGTCCTGGCTTTGAACTGTAACTGTTTTATTTTAAAAAGTTAGATCAGGAGTATAACTCCCCCCCATCCCACTTTAAGCTTTTTTTAATAAAAATTCAAAGTGAAGAGTTGTGATAGCCCTGAGTAAAAGCAATTGAAAGAGCTACAGTTGGCCACAAATCTGGAGAGAGGAAATTTTCTTGTTAAATTTCCAGCAGCAGTGGAAAGAAAATGAGAAAAAGGGAAGGGGGGAAAAAAAATCACAGAAAAGCTGGAGTGGACAAAGGGTCAAGAAGAAGAAGAGAGAGACTATTTCAGTTTGTTGTTGTTAGAGGACAGACAGAGTTACCAGCACGTTGAGTGCCTCTTGTGTTTACAGAAGTACTGCTGACATCAGTGAACCCAGAGAGAAAATCCTGGCAGCCCTTGCACCTTCCAATGTTTTAAACGGATTTTCCCAATTCCAGTGCCACAAGAAAACCACAGAGATAGCCTCTGTCAGCAATGCCATTGGGATGCCAGCTAAAAGAAGAAATTCCAGCCCCATCTCAGAATCCAGTCTTGCTTTTTGCCTTTCCCAGCCCTCGTGGTGGCTCGTCCAGCACCAAGCAGTGTGAGGGATCTGTGCTGGGCACTGCAGATGCCTGTAGGACTGGATGGAATTACATATTCTGGGAGTCATGAAGTGGGAATGTGAAGTTTAAATGGACCTAATATCTTCACTGTGAAATACTGTATGCTAAAAAAAGAGAAATAATGAAACCCTTGGGTTATCCCTGTAACAACTCTTATTTTTTATTTGAAAAACTTAATCAGGAATTCTTATTACTCCCAAATAGTGTTTTAAAATAAAAACCAATCCCTTCCATGCTGCCTTGGGCACACAGTGCTTAACTTGCAGATGGAAGGCACTCTTGCAGACAGTGCTTCCTAATCCTGCCTGGAGTTGGAGTGGGGACAAGGAAATCTTGAGGGGGAAATAATGGGAGCAGAGGTCCTGTAGGACAAGAAGATGATGAATTCCAAGGGAGCAAGAAGAGCAAAACATCAGAGGAAGAGATTCTGGGTTAGGGAAGCCGAACAGCAGTGGAGGGAAAAGCCTTAGAGGAAAACAGAGTAGCAAGAGAGGTGAGGCATAGCAGAGGAGAGCACGGAGTGGCAGAGCCGTGGGGCCAAATGTGTGGAAAGCTCTTGGAATGCCAGAACATTGCCGGACAAGGAGAATAATATCAACACAGTGAATTGGAGGGGAGGTTATATCTAATAAATTACAAAATGAAGTTTACTATCAGGAACACTTTCTAAGACAGTCTTTTCCATCTGTCAGAGCTGCAGAATGTCACTTGAGATGCCAGTCTTGGTGCTGAGTCACAGCCTGCTCTTCCTAGGTATCCTTCAGTGTCTTTGTATAATATTGGACAGGTTCTTGTATTGTGTCCACCACAAGTTAGAGCTAAATTCAGCAGTTATTCCTGGACCAGAGCAGAAAAATTTCTTGTTTTCATCTACCCAATTTTCTCAAACTCTACTCTTCAGAGCTGCTGTTTTCAAAGGTTGGGAAACTTCAGTAAAAATTATTCAAGTTCTTCTAAAAAAGGCAGAAAGAAATGTATGTATCTACAAGGAGAAAAAAAATCCAGCCATTAGAGTTTTTTGAACAGATGTGGAACCAAACTAACCACCAAAGAAAGATGAATTCTGAACTGAAAATTAACTTTGCTGGTTCCCCGTGGAGCCCAGCTCATGAGCTTTGACTCTCTTGGTTCCCACTCTGACTCGACTTTGAGTTCAAGTCAAAGATTACATGTGCAGTCATCTTTTGACCCTGTATTTTTGTCCAGTGTTAAACAATGGGTTCCAAAGAAAACTCCTCTGTCTGTACCATATGTACAATTATATAAATGGTTCTCTGTCTAGATACAAACCTAGCCAGGAAGCTAAGGCAGACACCAGCACAGAGATTACAGATAATCACTGTTCATTTACTGATCCCTACCCCCCACAGAACTGTGTAAGTTAATGAGCTCTGAAATATGAGTTCCAAAAAAACTTTCATTTCAATAATATTATACACCCTCGGGCTCCTATTAAACTTTTTTTGCAACAATAACACCATTCAAACTAACATTCATGTGTGAATTACAGTGCTACTGCACCCCATGAAAATGCAGAGAAAATGAAATAGAAAAGAAAGCACAGTGTTCAGTCTGCCAGATATCTTAGCCACATTCAAATTAATCAGCGACAGTTCCCAAGGACAGGTGAATGGCCCCCAATAAAACCAGAAACTGCCCTGCCTTCCACCATATACTTGAAAGGAGCAGCTGGAAAGAAGAAAGACCACAAGATTTACTCTACAGAATTTCTGCCCTGCTCAAACTGCAGCAAGTCCCATCCTTCTTGAGGGATTTTCTGTCAGATTATTAATATCATCACTCTCCTAAAGAGATGCACACACACTCAGGGCTGCTCATCATCAGAATTTGCTCCAGCAATTCCAAGGTTAACCTCGCCCCATCCTGTGTGTGACCCACACAGCAGGACTCATTCACTAAACTGCTGTTTCCAGCTTCACCCTCCCTTGCAGTGAAGCAGCTCCAGAGCTGCCACAAACACTGTGCAGATATCTCTCCCAGGAAATCCCACGCAGAAGATTTGCAGAAAGATCTGACTCACAAATTTACGCCCAATACAGATGGGTGAAACTTGCCCTCCCAGCTCAAGCAGGGCCTGTTTTTGAAGTCCTCTAGCAACTTGAACAAGTCAGCTAAGCCATAATGAAATTCCAAAAGCTCTGCGGAAATCAGTCAGAAGAGAGTGGCCAGGCACTTCTGCAGTTCTGGTGAGGCAGCTCCTGCCACACCAACACCATTCAAAACGTGGCTGTAGAGCTCTTTAGAAAACCTGCCTTTCATGTTTTGTACATCATTCATGTGCACATTGATTTGGGTGCCGACCCAGGAAAGCTACAATCCAACAACATGAGTTTCATGAGCAAAGAAGGCTAAACCCACAGCGCAGGATGCTTACACACCTCAGCCCCACGAAGTTTGAATTCTGAGCCCGCTCCAAATATAATCTGAATTCCCCTCTACACACCAACATCTGTGCTGGAATTTTTGCTGAAGCTTCATGCCATAATACTGTAAGAAGGATCTAAGATTTCCAAAAGCAATAAGGGTAAGCCAAGATCACAGTAGGAACTGAGATCTGGCCCCTAATTTGTTGCTTGAATTTTAAACCTTCAGGTTACAGGTCTGTTTTGCCTCTGAGCCAATAAGGAGTTGTGTGTGGTGACAGGAATTTGAGCTGTCTATTGCTCATTGCAGGACCTGGGTATTTCTTTCTTATTTCCATTATTTGGCCTTGGATCCCTCTGATTCACAGAATAAAGTAAATGAGATTGGAGCAAATTTTTAAAAGGCTCTGTTATTTCTGTCTTAGCTAATTGTGTAATCTAGTTCTGTGCAATAACAATCACATACGTTTTCTGTATGAGGTTCAGCCTTATACACAAAACCTTTTCAACACGGTTCTTTTAATATCCCTGTGCCTACACAATTCCAGTGCAATCCAACAGAGTGGGCTGGCCAACACACAACTGGTGGCTGTTGATTTTTTTGTTTGTTTATTTGCAGATCATCAAGAGCATGTGAAGAGTGGGTATGTGTGAAAAGAACTGCAGACTGAGCAGCTTAAAATTGGATTGCTTGAGCAAAAAACACTCTTTTCCTGTTCAAAATTGTTCAGGACTGAATCCTGACCTCAAGGTAAAGCAGAGAAAACGGAATTTGAAGAGGATGGGATCTTCAGCTATTTGAAACAAGGAGTAGCTTCTATTTATAGGAGCAGGTTCTTCTCTCCCAAGGCAAAGGACAGCAGAAACATCATTCTGCACCGCAGCCCTATAGCTGCTGGGTAACCTTTGTACCTGCGCTCTCTGCCATCAGTCTGATCACCGCTGTCTACATTTCTTGCCCACCCCATTTCAGAAGTTGTGGAACGGACTGTACAAAGAAATATCTCTGAAGTCGGCAGCCCCACGCAACTGATCCTGTCTGGTTCTGCTGGCTCCTGCAAATCCAGGGATTTGAAAGCCTCTCTTCCAGTGCTTGCCTGGAATAATGGGTGGTCAGAGAAGCACTGTGGCTTGGAGAGGAAAACATAAAGATCTTAAATGCTCTTTCTTCCCAGCAAGGCCTGCATTAGCTCTGCATTGAATAATAATTATGGTATCTCAGGACAATTACAAACAATCTCAAAACTGAAGCAAGAGGGCATTTTTGGGGAGAAGCCTCCGTGGGCTTCACCCCCACTGGGAGGTGAGACAGCCTGGAGAGCCCTCCGGGCACAGGGTGAAAACTCCGAGCATCTCCCTTCCCGAGACAACAGCAAGCCAGAAATACTGTGGAGGAAGAGCTGGAGAATTGTGCCAGAAAAGAGGGAGTTTGAGCCCAGCCCCAAGCTCAGCTGTGTAGGGACAGCCGCTCTGGTGCCATGGGGGGAGCCTGGCCCCACAGCCCCACAGAAACAGGGTAGGGCTGTTCCCACAGCTCCTGGAGCCCTGGAGCCCAGCTAGGGCAGGCTCTGCAGGGCAAGGGAGAAGAGCCACAGCGTGGAGAGAGGGTGAGGCTTCAGAATGGGCACCATGAACCGAGAGCCCGAGGGGCTCTGTCTCAGCCAGAGCACCTCAATCCAATTCTGAAGTGCTCTAGCAGTGCTCTTTAATCAGGCTGAGATGACCTATCAGAAAATGGGAGATGACTGTGGATAAATGGTCCATATGCTGAATACCAAGGCATTTAATGAAAAATTTTCCTAATAGAAAAATTTTCCATGCTCAATACTTTTCATTGACTACTTTTTTACAATTTTACCCATTTAATAGCAACTGTCATTAAGTTATTTTCTATGTAATATCAAGTGAAAATCATTTATTTCCTGCTCCAAACAGCAATTAATGCCAATTATTTTACACAGCACCATGAACTGCTACAGATTTTTCAATTTTCCACTCAGCTTCTCTACATAATTTTTTTTTTTTTTTAGTTTAGTTTAATATATTTCAACTATTTAAAAAAAGAGGCTGAAGTGGTGATTTAATCTCTTTTGGCAAAAAAAGAAAAAAATTGAAAAGGCCCAACTATTATAGCAATAGGTTTCTTATTTAAAAAAAAAAAAAAAAAAAAAAAAAGAAAGATGCACCATTGTCTTGCTGACTTTGATTTTAATTTAGGGAATGTCAATACTCCTAACAGAAAATCCAAGGCAGACCTATGTTATACTGCAATAGACACAGGTGTTTTTTTAATGTTAGAAATACAATTTCCTTACATTGTACTGTTCCTGTGACAAGGTGGCAAATTTGAGACCCCAGAACTGCTTTCTCTCTTGATGGTACTAAATGCTACATCTCGAAGATTTCTTGATTGCAGGGTCAAGGTTAGAGCTCTGATGTGCAGTGGATCCAAGGAGTGATCCCAGAAAATGTGAATTTTTTTTCCTTTCACTTAGCTCTGGTCTAACACACTCAAGGTTGAAGAAGGACCAGTTCCAATTTCTGACAATTTCTGACAATTTCTGAACAAATTCTGACAATTTTCTGAAAGTTTGCCTTTTCTCCATGAAATTGATTTCATTGTTACAGCTAATGGAAAAGAGCCTGTGGGTTTTGAAAATTAACAAATGTTAGGTTTTTATTTAACTAAGACATTTTCAATTTTTTAAATCAACTTTTTTAGAGAAGAAAGTTATTTTCCTGCTTTGCTGCAGATGGATTTTGTGATTCCGTCTCACGGCAGTTAATGCTTCCTTACACTTTACAACCATTAGGGCTGCCCTGATCTACTCTTTCCTCCTCTAAATCTGCCAGACTTACACATGGACCAGAAGAAAATACTCCAGACAGCGTCTTATGCAGCAGAGCTTTCGAGCTCAACCCTTTCTCCTTAATCCTCATATTTCTTGCAGAATTTCACCCTCAGTGACTAAAATAATAGAAAATCCCTCTTCAGAAAGTTTTTTCAATCAAACAAAATGATAGACCCGTTTTTTGTTCTCGTGGCTAAAGTCCAAAAACACACACTCTGTCAATGGTGCTGAATTTAGCATTTTTGTGATAAAACTCTTTGAGTTCCTTTTCAAATAAACATGTACAGCTTTAAATGAATAAATCATGCAAATACATGTTAATGTATACATAAATTAACACAACATAATAAGGAAAATGAAGAAACAAGATTACAAATTTTCTGCACCTCCAAAATATGAGAGTGATATTTGCTTTAGAAAGAACAAACTCATTTAGAGAAAAAGCTTATATAGATACAAACAAACCCAAATCACCAATGAAAGCTAATTTTATATTCAGCAAAGAAGGAAGATGTGCTTCCCACTACAATAGGCAAAACCCAATTAAATTAGGCAAATGTAAAAACACAGAAACAAAATTTCACTTAGTAAATAAAATCTCAGAGTTGAGTTCTATTGTCCACTCAAGAAATGAGTTATAGATTCTGGGGAACAGTATTTATTGCCGATGAAGAATGGGAGCAGTTGACAGGAGAATCTGCCTCAAAGATTGAGTTCTCGGATAAATTTTTCATTAAAATTATTTGTTTTCTTTTTCCTCACTTACTGTTTCAGTTTCCCTTTTTCAGCCTTGAATGTTTTAAAATTAAGACAAAAAACATCACATTTGGAGAATACTGCTCACAAAACACCACCATGTGTGCTCCATACAAGTGCCCTCTTGCAATGGCATTAATTTTTCCAAGTACTCCCCCTTTTCCTAATTCTGTTCCCAGGACACATTTCAATGGATGCAGAATAACATATTTTTGAGTGTTTTCTAAATTTCTGCACAATCCTGGTTTCTGTTATCACTCTCACCAACAAGCTCCCGTTTTTACTAGAGGTGTCATAAATCTGTGGTTTGTGAGGTTGCAAAGAAATTCTCTCATTGTCTAACAGCCACAGACTGTCGTTTTCTAAAACAAAACCAAACTCCAGAACAATGCTGCCAAGTTTTGAAGAAAAACATCTCCTGATACACGGCCTACATTGCTGCTCGCTGCCACGTATTCAGGGGTTAGTTTATTAGTACCAAGTATATTTTGACAAATGATTCTCGCTTAGCAAAGACCAGGTTTCTGCTGAATTCTGCTTTCTGTTCACAGGAATCAAACAGTATAATAAAGAAATGTTCAGCAGAAACATTTGCTTAAATCAGATGTCTTTCACCCTGAGCAACCTTCCTGAGAAGAGCAGAAAATTCAGCCTAAGTCTCCCTGATAGTCATCTGAAGATGGAAGTTTTTATCACAGTCAAGCAGAGTAGAAAGTAAGGACAGCGATCTGATGCCTCTCATCTGTCTAATGCATTTGCCAGACCCTTATCACTGCACCTGGATGCCACAACTGACTCCATTTACCAGTCAGTTTTGATACACGGACTCATAACATGATTCTCCACATTACCACTTTAAATATCTGATTGCTTATCTGGAATGACAGCCCTGTTAGAACCAATTCATTCTTCACAGTGTCCTGGACCTTGGCCCTTCACTTAAGCTGGAGCAAAGCAGAGCAGATTTTTGTTTGTAGCAGCTTTGTGCCCGCTGGCCCTCTGCCCTTCCCAACATGTCAGCCTTTACACAAATGCATATTTTTATTTTAGGATTCAATTCAGCATCCAAATGGAGCACATGGCAAAATTCTTGCTACATGAAATGGTGGTTGCTCAGATTCTGGTCATTTTTCCACCGAGTGGTTAAAAAACAAGCATAGCTGAGAACATCCCACAGCTCTGTCCTCCAAATCACCCACCTTCCAACCATTCCTTCTGCTGAGTCCAAGGCTAATACTGACATGTCAGAAATGTTCAGATATATTTCTCCTTCAGTGTAAAGAATATGTGATTTCCTGACAGACTTCAGTACAGAACTGTCAACAAAAATATCAGCAAAATAAAGCTACAAAGTTAACAACCCATTCTGTGGTTCCTGGAGATGTCAGTAGTTATTATAGATGACTTTCCAGTTAATTACCTGTTTTGAAAATTAAGGAGATTGGGGGTTCACAGCTGCTCCAATAAGTAGCTTCAGTGCCCGCCTCATCCCATTGAGTATGATAAATAATATATTCTCTACCACCCAGACTGCCAGACAGTGGCTGTGTCAAACTCCTCAGAGAGCACACTTTGTCTGCCATGTGTTATAGGCAACATTTATGACAAAAGTAGAAATTAGATGGTGGTTAATCTTGCTTCTCAGTGTCCCATGTGGGGCACGAGCACAGTTGTAGTGTGGCTTGCTGGATGACAGTCAGAAAAAATGATCTCAGCAAATTGTGTGTACATCAGGATACAGCACAAAGAATGGGCTTAGGAAATTATTTTTGGTGAATTGGGCAATGAGGTAGTCTCTTAAAAGAGAAACAAGGTGACAGAAGAGCAAATTTTATTTCCCCTTAAAAAAAAAGCAAGCTATACATTACAGTTAGATCACAGTGAAAAAGAATGAAATCATACTGCTCTGGGGGTTTTAATTTGCTTCTTATTGCTGCTTAGGCTATTTAGCTTGCAGATCATAATAAACTCTGTTATAATGACAGCACCAAAAGATGGATCCATCTTATAAAAATACTACTAAAGTAATAGCAGTAAGTTCTGCATTTTAGCTCCTGTGAAATGCAAAAGGAACAATTCTTATTTCAGTTACATGCTTATAAACAAGGTAAATGTGATAGTCACAGTGACAAATTAAAGCAAGTGAGACCAGCCCTGGACTTACATGTAGGCTGTCACCACACTGTAACAACACAGGACAGAAATCAAAGTTTTGCCTGAAGAGAAACTCTGAGGGAGTCCTCAGTAAGGCTTACCTGCTTCTAAATGAGATTTGATGCAGCTCACGAAGTAACTTAAAGTCAACCCCCAGCTGTGACTTCCCTCTGAACACTTTTTAAAATATATAATTATAACATGAAGATCATAAGAGGTAGCATAAGTTAAGAGAATCATAATTTTCTAAAGCAACTTTCTGGCTAGAGTTACAGATTCCTTATATCAAAGCACCAGGCCAGGTAACCCTGGTATCGCTTCATTCCTCAGCATCTCCAGTCTAACACACATCACATCAAAAAACAGCATTTATTCATGACTGGCCATGCCATTTTTCATTTAGACTCCTGCTTCCAAATAAACCCTGCGTTTATATCAAGGATTTGGAAGCTGTGGCTGCACTTCATATTGGAACTGTCCAAACTTCAGTGTTTCTGCCCATGGCTGATGCATTTTCCTGAAGCAAATAAACACCCTGATGGATCTGAACACCACGAGGAGCAGTTCTGCCCATAACGTGCTCTGTCTAGGGCTGAATTAAATGTACAATAATGCCTGGTCTGAGAGGTGTTAACTCCTCTTGGGAGTTTCTGAGAACTCCTGGGAATTCTTTTAGGAGAAGCAGAATTTTCACTTCACTTTGATGAATCTTTTATTTCCTCCCTGATTTTTAATGAAATGCAGGAACTTTAACTCCTAAAAGTTGATAACAGCTGGCATCCTTTTGCTTTCACGCTTCACATCTTTTCATTCTTAAGAGCCTTGCCAATCTTATTTTGACCCCTCAACTCTGCATTTCTTTCTGTCTGTCGATGCAGTGACTGGTTTACCACCACGGAAGAATAGTCATATAGGAGATCACTTGCTGTATAATAAACTTAAAACTTAACATTTCTTTCCGATTCTGTACAGAATACAGTAATTCCCCAAACATTCAACTTCATATAGGCTAGGCTGGAATAAACAAACCAGCCTCCTTCATTCTCCTCTGAAGATTTTCAAAGGCTCTACAGCACTCAAATCAGGAATCACATTGATTTTCAGTAAATCCTTTCTCCTAATTCCTCTAAAGTGTTTCAGAAAACCTCCTGCAAAAAGCCTCAGAAAACATGTGTAGTGTAGTCTCAGGAACACGAAATGGAAGGCGATGTTAAAAAATTTTAATATTTGCGATACCAACAGTATGCTGACATAAATACCCAACATAAATTTCTCTGTAGAAAGATATAGGACTACAGGGCTATAGCTTTACTAAAATGGCCTGCTCATTATCGTGAAATCTATTGATCCATTTTCATTAGGTGGAGCCATCTTTGCCTTCATTGGAAAGATCTAAAAATCATAATCTTTTTTCTTTAATTTCACAATACAAGGCCTTCAGCTAGGATGACAATTTTGGTCTGTGAAACCGTAAATATTTGTCTATTCAAAGGCAGCATTTATCTTACAAAGGCACACATAGCAGTTTTGCCTCTGACAAGCTCCTTGTTTATTTATTACTCTAATAACAAATAGACTGTCATCCCTGCTGGGCCTCAAAGATGAACTAAACCTGCTGACACAACTGATTGGGAGCGGCTGCAAATTATTTTATTAAAAACTGTGCAATAGCAGATTCATGGTGGGGAGAACATTTAAATCATAATTCTGCTATTGGTCTATACATTCCATAGTAACAACATCCAAAGAAACCAGAAACACTTTTGTAAGCCTCATGTTTATACTGCAGCATTTGATTTTCATTTTGTCCAAACAGGAGAGAGGCAGTGAAGGGGAGACAGATTTCTTTTGTGTTGAGTGCTCTGTGTGCACACACACCAAGAGCAAAGCACAGCATCTTAATTAGATGGGTCCAGAGGCTCCGGCAGACAAGGGAGAGTGACAGCCACTGGACATGCTTGATGGCTCTCTCTAAAGCAGTGCAGAGACTTTCTGGGAAAAGCAAGACAGATCCATACATCTCCAATTTCGGAGAGCTGAGCCAACCAGAGCGTGATAGGAGAGGACTAGAATATGGTGAGTAAAAGATCCTGCTCACAGGAGGGGACAGCAGTCCTAAGGAGCACTGTGCCTTTCCAGGTCACCTGCAGCGCTGGCCTTGGGGCCCTGCAGCCTCTTGGATAGGATGGACACTGGGGAGAAATCAGCCTGGCACTGGTACCCGGCTCCAGAACCACGGCGCTGAGGCAGGGCAGCCCAGCAGAGACCCACCCATGCCTCGCTGAGGACCGAGGCCCTGGCAATTGGACAACAGCAACAATAAGAGGAAAATTGCCAAAGAATTACCACATTGCAGTTCTATTTAGCAGTCACTTTCACAGCCACTTCAAATCTGCAGATCACAGATGTTTGCATATATGAACGGGCAAGCCTTAAGAAAGAGTTTGTGGCACTCCTTGTGGTGACGTCCTCCAAGGCTGAATGCCTTCTGGGCTCTCACAAAGGCCTCACCCAGAACGAGCTTTTGGAGCAGTGGAGATTTAGGAGAGGCGCAAGAGAAAGGGAAAATATTAGAAACACATAAAATTAACTCAGCCTTTTTGTAAATCATCTCCAGCTGTCACTGGAGCTCACAAAGCTGTGCCTTAGAATGAAACCTCTCTCTTCCCACGTTAGTGCCACAGGAGCTGCAGAGCATTCCAGCTCCTGCTCCGTACAGAGGGGCATCCCCAGCTGGCTCCACATCTCTCCTGCCTGGCTTTGTTCACAGGCCCTCCACAGCCCCTGCCACACATTACTGCCTTCTCCAGTTTGTCAGCTTGGCTGCTGTTTCAGCCCAGAAGAGCCAGGCTGGCAGACATGTGCTGATCACCCCACCTCACACAAGCTGGGCTGTATGGCAAAGGGAAGCTGTTGAGACTGGCATACCTTCAATGAGAAGAGCACGTGTGAGGACAGTGGGATTCTGGTACACCTGGATGGACAATTCAGAAGCTGGACTGAGGAACAAAATGCCAAAAAAAGGCTGCTGTGCTGTTTAGTTCTGGTTGGGGGTGAGAGGGAGAGAAACCTGGAGCACCACACAGGGCCAAGGGTGGCTGCCTGTCACATCACCAGGACATTTGTGTGCAGAACGAGAGCAAAGCAAGCAGAGGATTGTGCATCAAAAAGATCTTCTCTGACCACACAGATTTCCTGGATAAACCACTCACAATCAAGGAGGTGCTTAATGGCACAAATAAACATTAACATCACTGAAAATGTTTTTATAGTCCAGATGTTTAGGTACTTGCAGAGAACTCAACTGGGAATCTCTGCATCCCTTAGTCTTTCGTAAATGTATCGAGGTACCTGAGCTTTATGGAGAGAGGAATCAGGTGAAACCAACCTCCTGGGCACCTTCTCCCTCCCTGCATTTATTTATTGGCTCCTGAGCTGGACAGTTTCTTACTCTGCACTCTGCACTGGAATAGCTGTTATAGCCCTTCGGTCATGTGGTTTGAGGCATTTCCAAGGAAACCTCTCAGCAATTATTTCTGGAGATGGAAAGCAGTCTTTTAGTATGTCTTAGTATCTATTCCACATACTTTATATTATAACAATTTATTCTGCAATGTGATTACATGTTGGCATAGACTCTGATTAGGGCTTTAAACAGGAACTAACAGCAGTTATGTTGAATATGTTTTTCATCTGATGATGCACAATACCATTGATTGGATGTAGATTATATTCAGCATTAACTCCAGCTATATAAAAATACCACAAAGAGAAGTCTATCTCATGGCACAGAATACTCTTTAATTGCATGGGTGCTCAGTACATGTTGTGACTTCTGCTTTTTTAAAAAATCCCGTACACAAGAAAAGTCATGCCTGTAACAGAAACATTAATCCAAGAAATTACCAAGCATTGTTTATTTTTCTTCATAAACTCTGCAGTTTTTGATTTTCACCCACGCAGTGTCATAAAGCTAAAGTGGTAGAGGGGAAAAAAAAAACTGGATATGTGGTCCAAAGATAAAAGTTTAAAGTTCATCATGTCAGGATTCAGGAAATGTATTAACTGTTTCTTGCTGACTGCAGATGCACTGCAAAGCTCTGATAATTTTTTTTCTTCATAATACCCCTTGAAACTCATATCTTCCCTGCACCTTATACTTTTGCCATCCTACAGACTCAGAGCATCTTTAACAGATCTGTACCCCTTGGAGATGAGAAATGTCACTGAGTGTCCAATTTATTTGCCCATGATCATGGGGCCTGCAGCAGAACAGAACTGAATGAGAACAGGTCTCTAAGTTACTTTCTTATCCCTGGAAACCTAACTGCTGTTGGCTTTCTAGGGCTGAGGGAGGAGGTTTGGAACAGATATTTCAGACTCCCTGACAGGATTTGATAGGATGTACATGACAAAAAAAGTGAAGAAGCTAACCGTGATATCACTACAAATTCAAGAAAGACTAAGCTGTGCAGAGATTTGCAGCTGAGTTCTCTACTTAACCAAAAAGGACCAAAATGCTGGAAAAGGTAAGGATTATAAGGCAGGGTCAAATTCAGTCCTTCCTCAGCACCATCAAAGCCAATGAGGATTTGCAGCTGTGGAATGAAGAAAGTTTAACCATAGCATGTCTTTGGGGAATTTTTGGACCAAATTCTGTTCCATTTATTCCCTTATTGGATAATCTATTCTTCATTCGAGTGAAAATGAAGGTGGCACGAAGTTAGAAGGAGAGGTAGGAAAGAACTGATCTGATAGGGACAGGACCAAGGGAGGAAACATAGGGAGCACCTGGGTCAGTTTTTTGAGAAATACAAAGTGGAATTTCTGTTTCCACTGCAATCACCTACAGCCAGTGATGAAACCTCCATTTTCCCTCAGACCAGATCTAGGACACAAACTTGTACCTGTGCTGTACCACATGTAACCCAGCTAAGTCCATGATTTTTTAATTTATCTTTTACATTTTTATTAACACAAACCTCCAACATAATCTTGGCTTATATTGGTACAGCTGTAGTTTTGGTAATTGTATTATGGGCTATGTGCCCACCAGGAGGGCTTGACCCCATAGCTCTATCAGTAAGCATTTTTTACTTTAATTTGGGCCCTACAAGGTTGAGGAGCACATCTTTGTTAGATGGAAAATAGTGATTTTCAATTGTCCTGGAGAATACTCTGATTCATGTTATTATCTGCAGGTAGAATCAACTGCAGAGAGTTGTAGGAATTAAAATAGAAACCGTAAAATTTCAGAACAAGCCAGGCAGTTTGAAAATAAAAAAAGTTTTTAAAAAGTTTAAAAAAAAAGAAAGTTATGCCTTATGAGAAAGTTTCTTTTCATCCTAAGCTTCCATAACATACTGGTGGTGCTATTTTTGCACTTATAGTTAAAGCAATTCTCTTCTGAAAATTATATATAGCTGAAAGGCATCAAAATCAAACAAATAAATGGGTGGAGAGAAGGAAAGAGAAGATTCAGCAATTGTATTGGAAAAAAATGCTACAATTTTTTGTAGAATTTCTACAATTCTACAATATTCCTACAACACAAAATTCTACAATTCTACAAGCAAGCTGGGGTTTAAGTAAAGTCCATGTAGGTCATGATTTCTGCAGAGAACATTATGAAATGAATATGCAGCAATAGAACAGAAGAGAGTCCAAACTTTCCCCAAACTGTGCCTAATGTATTAGAAAAACTAATGGCTGGTGAAGAGTTAGCAGAAAGCAACACCTTTTCACACAGTTTAAGGCAAAAGAATTAGAGACAAAGGTTTCAATATTCATTGGTGGCTTTGTGTCCACTCATAGCAACATGGCCAATGGACCAGAAGGGAATATTTCATTGAGTTTTAACACAGGCAAAGAAATGCCTTTAAAATTTTTATATGAATCTCATCCAAGGTAATGAAAAAGCAAAAATATTGCAGAAGAACAGAAGACCTTGATGCACCCATCAAGAATAACTCAAGTGGGTTATTATGAATAGGGTTCTGCAAGGATTTTAACCACCATAAAGAGATTAAGCACGGATAGGCAATTGCAGAAATGTACAGACACTATGAGGGTGGTATTAGTGAGACAAGGAGGAAAGAGACTGATATAATACACACCACAGAAAAAAATAGAAGCACCATCAAAATAACATGAGCGTGTGCACTTACTCTGTTGTTACAAGCCCTTGTTTAGAGGCTGAAAGCTGCCAGTTCCCTGACAGCAGAATGCATTGCTAATCATAGAGCAGGCTACGCTGGCGGGGCTTCAAATGACAAGGGAAAGTATTCATCTACAGAAGAAAGAAGGTCAAAAGTCAGTGAATTCTTTGCATACTTTAGTTCTTCAGATGTTTGTATGTTTTATTTTTCCTCTTTGAACTGCAATGAACACAAAACTGCAAGAAAACCACCTTTAAGAGTGATCTTCAATATTGCACTGACCCACAATCATTTATAAAATTAGTTCTTTATATTGTCAATATTCAGAGCAGAACCGATCATCGAAGACCACATGATCTATCTACTTCTTATAGTCATATCACTTAAAGGAAGCAATTTTTCCTCCTAATAAAAGCCTATCTAATAACTCTGGCTACAATATATCACCTTATTATTTATATATCACGCCTAATACAATAGTGCCTTGGGGCCCTGTTCCTGATGGCCCCAATCATGCACTGTGACAAGCAGACTTCTGTTTGGACTGGGATTTATTGCTGTAGTTTGTTGGCTACCTGAAGATTCAATTGCCCTTCTCTTTAAGAAAAGGGCTCTACAGATGCTCTAAACTGTAGAAGAAAGTTGGATCCATTGTTCCTTGACACTTTCTCTTGATTTTTCAGCCACAGACCTTTTGAATTTAATTCTGTCAATTTTCTACTTGCTCTTTCCTGATCCTCAAGAGAAGTTTCTTCAACTGACCACATGATAAAAACTGTATTAAATACTCTGGATAATTTATATGCAAAATTTTAGCGTCCATCATGTCCTGAGGTTCATCCCCATATAGCACAAAGAAACATCAATCTGCAGACAGTGAAGGGAGACACACACGGCTAAATACATACTCTACAGTGCATATAGTCTGGAAAATAATCTCTGTGACAAGATACAAGAATTCAGACATAATGAATATCATTTCACAAATGTACAGGTTACACTGAATTAGAGAGACATACCAGACTCAGAAGAATTTTAGAAAGCTGCAAGAGAAAACAGTCTGATGTGTGAATTAATTATCTGACCTCTGCTTCGAATATGTCATATCCCTGTCATTTCATTTTATTAAAAGACTGTATAATCATGGGCATAATCATAAATGCAATGTTTAAGGAAAATCTGATTTGAACATTTGTCCTTGGGTCACATGCAATGTAATTGAGTTTTATTCTCTTCTTAACATGATTTATATACAGAACTGACACACAAAAATATAAAACATGGAGGAAAAAAAACTCTATTCTGAAGAAACAGTAACTTTTCAACCAAAGCATTTAAAACAAAATGGGTAAGGTCACTAATCCCATCACAATACCTCGTTAGCTAATTGGACACAGAAATACTGACATTTTGTAAGACTAGACTGTAGCAATGCATGACAAAATCATATCACTCTGATGGCAACACTGGAGGCATAAGCCTTTTCTCAAAATTAATTCTTTTTACTGAAGTACATTTGAAAACATGTCCTTGGCCCACTACAATAGACATAAAAGAAAAGCATTGGACGTTGAAGTAACTGTGACTTTGTTCTTGACTTTGGCTGTACTTTGCTGATGGAATAACATTGCCCTGTGTGTACTCAGATGATCATTCATGCTCATTTGTGATCAGTTAAAGTATCTTCACCATTTCAACGCAATAAATATCAGCCTATGTTGTACAAGTCAGCAGGGATTGCTAGGAATATATTACTCTGAATGAATGAGACTAATATTAATAACAGGATTTAGCACTAATCATTCTCCTCTCCTTACTTGCAGGACTGCTTCTTCCTTTTATTTTTTTATTTAGAGACATTGCTTATATAAATTTCATTCATGCCTGTCTTTCAAAGGTTTGCATTGCATTCTGAAAACAGTTATTCTCTTTACTCAGCATTTGGTATTTATAGCCACACTTCACAAAACTTTTGTTAAAGATCTCCTGCACCCATTACAAGTCTGTAGGAGCACGTTGTTTATGAACTTGAAATAACAGAGACACACCAGGGTGGTTTCCTTTCAGACAGCACATGGCACCTACCTGGATATCTGGATATACTGCAGTGCTATGGATCATGTGCTACAATTAATAGAGCTAGCCAATATAAAGAAAGGGCAATTGGCAAAAAAATGCATCTTTTAAGGTTTTGCTCCAAATTGGATTGAAATTAAGATTTGAGACTCAGAAAAATTGCATTTTGAAAGGGCTGAAATATGACATTTCTCAGCCTGGAGCTGCAGATGCTGAAAGCACCTCTGGGTGTGGGCAGCCCGCTCTCCCTGTCTCAAATCCAAAGCACTCCCATCAGCCATGGACACCGGGACACCCCACCTGGGAGCAGCACTAAGAATGGCAGGGAATTTTCAGCCCCTCTCTTTTTGAAGCCCGTGAAAGGCACCTCGTTGTTCAGGCAACAAACATGAATCCCCAGTCCTCTGTGAGTAAACGTTTTGAAAACAGGGAACTAAATGCCTACTTTAAGACTTTAATGTTTCAAGCATCATGATGAAAAATTGAAGCAACGTTACTTCCTGCAGAGGTGAGACAGAAATAAATCAGGGGAGTAATCTACTTCAAAGGTCTCTATGTTTGCCTCTCCCTGTCTCCTAACTGGGACACCAATCTTACTGACTGAAACCAAGAATGTAGTCAAGGGAAAAATGTCCACAAAATGCTCAGAAAAGTCCAAATGAATGTAAAGTCTGAGGGGTTTAGAATTGGTTCTGACAGTTTTGTATTACATGACAGTGTCAGGTGTTAATTTCCATTTTTGTTTGCATTTCTTGTCACAGTTGGGACCAAATTCTCTCTGAGCCAGAGCCTTATCAGCAGCTTGACTCTGATTTGTTGGAAACCAATGGCAATTGGTGTTGGCCAGAGTGCTCCTCTCTTTCCTGAAGAGGCACAGCACTTGCCACAGGCCCAGAGGGCGCAATTCATGCCAGAACCTCCAGGTAATCAGTGCCAGGGAGGAGAGCAATCGCAATACAGGGCGCAGATCTTTGAGATACATTGGGTAATGGGCTGCGCTTGTTCTGTCACTGCCCATTGCTGAGTCCTGTAGTCATTCACCCAATCTGCTATATTTTGCCTTACCCAAAAAGCAACAAGCTGTTTGAAGTTGTTATATTTATTTCAGATTAAGAAAGCAATAAATCAAGAGAGTGGCAAAGGTTTTATAAGTGAACGCAAAGTGAATTGCCATGTAAGAGGGAAAGCCAGACAACTCCAAAATGCAATAAAAAGGACTTACAGAGGAGATTGTCTGTTGCTTGTTAAGCACAGCAAATGGTAGCAGTTTGCTTTTATCAAAATACATGATTTTTGAACAATGAAATCTGACAGAACCATCCTAAAACATCCAGACAGGTTCTGCCCAGATTCCCTGCCTATGTCCACTACAGGCAGTTATTGTCTGGCTCTGCAAGACAGAATGTTTAAAGATTAAAAAGTGCAGTGCACAGAAAAATGAGACTTAAGGATGACGTCATCAAACACACCACAAAATGAGGCGGAATTACTAAAGGATTCCCTGGAGCAACCACAAGTCCTGCTGAGAATGTTCCTGCTGGGGCTCCCTAATTAATGTACCCATTTTCCACCTGTCACACAGCAGAATTAAACTCACTGCATCTCTGCTTTAATTCTCCACTCAATCAATAATTCGGATAACAGATTCAAAGTTCTGTAGATTCTATGTATTGATCTTCTCCCACCCTCAATTTGCCAGTTGTCTCCACTAACTTTGAGCCGTACGCCACTGAAAGTCCATTTCATTTAAAATGTAATCACTTTGCCGATGCCGAACTGCTTGCCAGCTTTATTAGTCTTCAGAAAACTTTCCCAAAATATGGAGCTGTGTAAACACATTGGGTATTGCTTAGAGACAGAAATCAGTGGTCAGTCTATGACTTCTCTTGCAATAGAAATTACTCAATGCAGATACATAGACAGAAATTCCATATTTTAACCACTAACCCTTGCAAAGTTCACCAGAATTAGGCCACAGTTTCAAATACTTTTGGCTTTTTTTTCTCCATGGCAACTTCAAATAACTTTTGCTGATTGGAAAAAAAAAAAAGTTTTACTTATTTATATTTGAATAGAAAAGGTTTGTAACCAAAAGGCAAATTAAAAAAAAAAAAAAGCCTACCCTTATTCTGCTGAGGCAGCCTCTATCTTTTGCAACCCCATAAAGATAGATCTCCAAACCTCATGAGGTTTCACAGTAATTAATGCAAACCATTTAGATCTGATTCTGAAAGCTGAATGGACTAAACAATGGAAGGTAAATTACTTTTTGCTGTTTTACATCTTTTCAATTCCTCGGCAAGGGTCAGAGCTGACACGGGGAAGATTAAATAGCAAACAGCACAAAACGACCCTTATCACTGCCTTTCTGGAAAATTTGTTTTCTATGTATGTAAAAGGTATATAATGCTCTTGACTAAGAAGATACATGGGCATCATTACTATGTTTATACCGAGTGAATAGAAATAGATCAGAAGATGCTCAGTTATTGGCAGAGAGATAGCAGAAGAAAGTTATTAAAATACAGAAAAAATACTGTTAGCAGCATGCAATGTGAGACAAGGCCCTGCATTGTTTTCCTGAAGATAAAATTCACTGGAAAAAGTTAGAAGAAAAAAGTAAGTTTCAGATAGCAGTGAAGTCAGACATGAGTTAGGACACCAAACCCGCTGTATTCAGCTCCTAAAGCTCAAACTCTGACTCCAGCAGTGCCATGGGGATGCATTTCCCAGAAGAATTTGTGCCCAGCACAGTGCCTTTTCTGCATGTCTCTGGTGGGGAAAAGACATGGAAAATCTGCTGTTTGGTCAGCTCCCTTGCTTTCCCTAGGAAAGGCAAAGAGATTTTTGATCTGTGTAGTATCTCTGAAGTATTACTAGATTAGATTAGATAATAATTTTTCCTTGATCTACCAAGTTAATACACCACCAGCAACCTGCCACCTTGGAAGAAACATGGGAATAACTTTGATCACTTCTGTAAAAAAAGGGAATGGAAGAGAATTAGAAAGGCTTACCAGCCAGGAAAAACCCTTCCAGCTGGCCTGACTGCCAGTTGTACCCAAGAGGTCATGAATTTTTTTTTTTTTTTAATGGTGTTAGCCACACAATCGTACATTGTATCAACCACTGATTTGATTTCTAATAAATTAATGCTGTTTCCAAATTCAGGTCTCCTGTTATCCTAGGCTGCTTAAACCTGTGTTAGAAATTATCTCAGAGCTCAGATCTCCCAGAGATCTCAGATTAAAAGTTAGCCTTGGAAATTAATGATAGAAATAAAGTAAAGGAAAGATTAGATTTTTATTATATTTTCCATTTTTTAAAAAGGAGTTGGAATATTATTAAAGAGCTTCATTTCCTGGAAAATATTCTCGAATTAAGTAATCAAACATATTGTAAGTGCCTGTAAGATAATAAGGAAATGGGTTACACCAAACAAAGATTTTGTCAGGAAGTCATCTTGCCAAGAAACCATCATTTATTTGTTAACGAGATAATAGGCTCTGTGGATAAGGGAGGAACTGTTAATATTGTACCTTGAATCTAATAACATTTGCCATGTGATCTTACATGATAATCTAACAAAGGCACGAATGAAACTGCTGCAGTTTAGGTACACAACTCTTTGGATCATCATGCTCAAATTGAAATTACCTCTGTCATTTTTCCATACTTAGGCAAGTTCACTGCATGGTTTCTGCAAAGGGTTTGTTCTAAATGTTGCTAGGCTCAATACTTTCTGTAATGGCACGATCACAGGACGTGTAGCTGTCACCTTCAGATGACAAGAAACTTGGGAAGACTGACAGTTTATCAAGAAAACAGAAACAGATTTCATAGTGATTGTGGCAACCTGGAGAAATGCTCAGAAAAACGGGATAAAAAAATTGAGATATGGCACCTGTGAAAAACCAGCTGTCGAGGCACATAGCGTAAAATCATTAAGTAGTTAAGAAATTAAACCCTATTTGAAAAAAAATAGAATTCCAAATTATTTGAGGGGAAGATGAATTAGTAACAACACGCTGTTTCACAAAAGGCAGCCATGGCACAGGAACATAGAAAGTCAGGCCTGTAAAGGCCATCCCACCATCATTCTGCTCTCTTTGCTATACTGTCACCATCTGCTCCAGAAAGATGCAGACAGGAATCCACAGCAGAGCCCACTGTGTCACAATGTCAGGGGGAAAACTCAAAAATGTGACCAGTTCGAAGGGATAGGAAGAATTCCTATTGTTTCTGAAGAAGAGATACCTGGGAAGGGGTGCAAGCACTTAAAAGAAATTCCCACGTAAATAAATAAATAAGTTAATAAATCATGCATACAGGAAAGGACTGATTTATGCCCCATGCCCTTGAGAAGAGAACAAGATGCACACAGTGAATGCAGCAAGCAGGAGTCAAGTCAGACCAAGAAAAAACACAGGAGAGAAAAGGGCAGCAGAAAGGACAATGCAGCACTGGAATGTGGTCCTTAGGGCAGGCTCTGAGCTTCCCCTTGAGAACAGGCTTGGCAGGAAACTGCCAGCAGTGCCAGGATGGGCTGAGGGGTGCCCTGAGCCCATCCAGACACCCCAGTGGCTCCAAGCTGCACAGCTGCATCTCAGCCAGATGTTCTGCAGGCAAGAGAAACACACACACACACAAGATTTAAGCTGTCTCTGCCCAGCAGTGGAAAGATGACAGTGCAGATTTTTATGAAATACGTTAGTGGTCTTTCCCAACCTTGCAAGGATACTTGCAAATTTCTGCTTCCCTGAATGGGAAAATGTGCTTTCCCATTGGAATTTCTGAGTTAGTGAGCAATTCCAGCTATACCATCAGTGAGATCATGACCAAAATGGGCAGAATCAGCACTTGTAGATACACAGCTATGCACAAACTGTGGGACCTGGGAGCCCTTCCGAGTTCCTCAGTCCAATTCAATGTTTCATCCACCTCCTGACTCAATACAAACCAGGTGGAAAATGCTGTCCCTCACCTTCTGCAAGTTGCAGTCTCCATGGGGAAGGAATACAGGTGTACAAGCCAGGGAGAAATTTGCTTGCCATCCTTGCACAAGGCTAAGCCTGTAGGTAGCCAATATTTAACAAAGAGTGCCTGGCTTTTCAAACTCAGATCACTCACCAGAATCAGGTTATGATGTTTTCTTAGAAGAGTCTGTGACTTTTTGATGAACCATTTTGTTGCCATAACCTTGATGCATTGGTTCTTCACACCCAAGGTCTCAGTGTTTAGCTACAATAAATCTAGATCAGTTGTTCTGTTCTATTCATTTTCTGTGGGTCCAGTGCTAAATGAGTTGGTCTTGAGGAGAACCTATTTCACTGAGCTAAAACCAAAAAAAACCCTATCCTGACAGTATTTATTACAAATGAAATCAGTAACAAGTGAGGAAGAAACCCAGCAGAACTTATGTCTGTTCTGCAGCTGGACAGAAGAAAAGGGCATTTCACTTGCAAAAATTGTCACTCATTTACTATTTGAACAGAAAAATCTCATAATATAGTAACTATATTTGTAAAGCCTGCAAAGTCACAGTTGCATTGATTTAAACCAACAAATGGACTGTCTTAGTCATTTATTCAAACACTGTGAGAACAAATCATTTCAGAAAAAATGCACAGGATTTGACAAATAGTTAAAATTCCTTGGTTCCTATCAATCGACAGACTTATCTTGTTTACCCACTGAAAAATCATAGAATGGGTTGAATTGGAAGGGACCTTAAAGATAATTTCATTCCAAACACTCTGCCATGGGCAGGAACCCCTTACACCAGACCAGGCTACTCCAGGCACCATCCAACCTGGCCTTGGACACATCCACAGCTTCTCTGGGAATCCTGTTCCAGCATCTCACCATGCTCACAGGGAAGAATTCCTTCCCAACATCTCATCTAAACCTGCCCTCTGACAGACTAAAGCCACTAAGTACTACAGTAGGATTCCTGCAACCTACTTTTTGATAACCTTAATAAGGTTTTTTGGAGAGGTGAACAGAGGAATCCATGGGAGGTCTTAAATCAGTCCTTGACAATACCACAACGTTACCTCAGATGTGGCACACTGCACTGTGCAGTAGCGTGGGTTTCCTTCAGATCCCACACGTGTAAACTCAATACCTGTTTGTGCAGCAGCTCACTCTTAACAGCATCTCTATTAAGACTACAAAGCTTGTTTTGTCCTGATTAAGACATTTTTGTCATGTAACCATTTATTATTGAATATAAGGATGAAAAAAGTCACAGTACAAGGACTTAGACTGTGGTCTATCTTGCAATAATGCAAGGCTCCTGGTAAGACATTTTAGTTGCAGACTACATCACAACAAACCTTGGAAACAATACCTCCAAGGAGTGGTAGCAATAAGTTCTTTCTATTTCAATAAAAGCTTTCCATCTCGAGATCCTAAAGAGCTTTTTAAATATTTATCAAGCCTCTAAGCAGCCCTGGAGATGCTAAAATACTGCAGCCAATGATCAATTAAACCATACACAGTTTATCCACTTTATAGATAAGGCATGGCACAAATGCAGAAATATCTAAAGTTGCTCTACACAGAGCCAGATGAGGCTCTCCTGAGTGGATGGGAGCCACTTTGGCATCTGAAATATCCTCTTTACTCTGTCCCAAGATGACTGTACTACCCAGGCTTGTCCATTTATCCTGGGGATCCAAACCCCTATTAGGGGAGAAGCGACTGCTACTTCTATTTTATCATAGATGAGTGAATGAGGTACACTGAGATAAATTATTTGCCCAAGGTCACAGAAGGGACCTGTAGCAGAGAAATAGGGTGTTGCTCAGTACTTCTGTTTCTTCTCAACAACCTAAGTAGTCCTTTTTTTATCTTTTTTTATTTTCCTTTTTTTTTTTTTAACATCTCTTCTTCAGCCTAGTCCACAGGCAAGTGAACCAGTCTGAACGCATGTTATCTGGCAGTACGGGGATTTATTTTTTGTTAGAGTTTTGACATGTGTAATGAGTAAAACATTCTGTACTCGTGGCATTATTTATCCTCTAGCCTTAACTGCAGTGTTCAAAAACTCCCAGTGACTGCACCTTTCAGAGCCCATGCAAGGGGAGCCTGTTATTTGTCAGAGCTCACAAAGGCACTGCTGAGAGTGCAAGCTTTGCTCCTGAGACAGAACGCTCTTCCCCCTTTATGCTGCAAACTCCTGGGCAATGTCAATACCCGTTTAAGAGGTCTCCCACTCTCTGGGCTCTTTCTGTCATGTGTTGACATCTTCTAGGAATCAGCAGATTTTATGCCTCTATTCAATTCACTTGACCTGCCTCTAAATATGTTCCCGGCAGCTGAAAAGCCATTCCCCACACACACATATGATGAAGCCCAGATCAATAGCACAGGATAAAAACAAACAAGCTAACTAAGGCAAGTCTAAAGTCTTGAGAGCCATCCACAGATGCTGCTATCCGGACTGTTCAATATGATGTTCTGAATTGCACACAGCAGGATTTCATTTGCTACAAATAGCTTTGCACCAGCAGCATCTTCAATAATTTTATCATGCAGTGTTCCCTAGATAGAGCAATATTTCATTTAATAAACAGCAAATTAAAATAGCAAATGTAGTGAAAGACAAAGCATGAATAGATTTGCTTCAGAGTTTTAAAGGGAAACATTGATTTTTTTGTTTTATTTTATTTTACTTTTTAGCATTTCTGTAGTTGCTCATAAGGTCACCTTCATGACAATTCCAACAGGGGTTTATCTTGTAGTGCTCACTCTGACATACAGCCTGATGATTTATTATTGCTTAGTTCTTGATACTGTTCACTGCACAATCCAATCTAAGAGAGACACATATTTCTCAATTCAGGGACTTCTTTTATTTTATGAAAAATCAGCTTGGTGCTTTGTGGTAAAAACTAGACTTGGCATTTGATCTTAATTTTTTTAAGTATTTCTTTCTATTCTTTGTTTCTCTGCTACATCTTTGATGTATACCAGGATCGTTTTTGTTTTCTATTCCTTTACTTTTCTCCTCTCACCCTATTTTACTGTGGCTACACCCTAAAGAAAAATCTGCCACAGCGGCAGTTTCTTACGGACACTCTTATCTAGATTTCTGTTTCATACTAGTAGGTGACATGGTGATAGATTTCATAGGTTTTCTCTCCTCATTTGGGAGAAAGAATATAATTATGCAAAGGAGGGTTAGATGGACAGCAGAAATATATCACTATTAACCCACCAGAACACATGCAGATTCACTGTGGTTTTGTGCTTAGAGGTGGGGGGGGGGAAAAAGCACTTCATACGCTGGACAAGATTTTTTTCCTCTCCTTGTATTAATATCAATTCAAGGGTAAGTCAACAATTCTCATCATGTCGTTCCAGTGGCTCTGGTGTTGTGATCTGGTGCTGTTCAGGCTCTGCTTGGCTGCAAAGCTGTCTCCAGTGCTGCCCTAGACCATCTAAGCCATTTGGAATCGTTAACCAGCACGGACCAGGCTGCCCAGTGCTCAGAGATGTTCCTTCAAGGCTGCCAGTCATTAGCTGCTACGTTAAGTAGCTAATGGTGCTCTCACAATATCTGCTGCATCATGCAGGTGCAACAGAATAAACATTTTTTCCTGCTAGTGCTTTGTCCTAAATCATTAAGGACCCCAATCCTGCAAAGATTTATGTCTGTGAATAAGTTTACCCACATGAGCAATCCTGTTTCAACCCTCTTAAACACACGCTTGTAGGGTCAGAGTCTTGATGATCAAACTATCAGGTGTTTGGCTAAAAGCTTTATGGAAATGCAAAACAGCATCACAAAACAGCCAAAAAAAAAACCACTTTCTGCTCTGTATTTCTTTGTACCGAGAAATATTTGCAGAAGTCTCCTTCTCAAGAACAAAGATTAATGGTCACACCTGCTACCCTATGACCTCAATACTTCCCCACTAATTGATCAGTATATAAAAATATATAGATATACGTATATCAAAGCAGTATGAATATTCCCCAACTAATTGTAAGGGAGATTAACTGAGGATATGTAAATTATTAAAGCCATAAACTGCTTGTGGAGCCTCCTGGCTCTCCTGGGTGGGGCTGGAGGGATCAGCTGGCTGTCCCCAGTGGGGCTGAGCTGGAGCAAGGTTAAGTAAGCAACCCCCACCCCATTTCTGCAGCTCTCAGACACCTTTGCTGACTCGCTGGCGCCAAGAAGTCAGGCACCACCCTCCACCCCCAGAGAAGCACAGGAGGTTGCAAATGGTAAATTTAATACCGCAGCAGGAGGTGCCATTTACAGTCCCAAAGGATAAGTCTCCCCCTTCTTCTCTTTCATGCTCATATAAACAAATGGAGGCTGATGCAATTTTGAATCCTGTTGGCTTGTTTTGTTTTTAAATATGTAATTTCCTCTTTATTTTAGCATCTAGGCAGGGTAAAATTAAAGGATTTTCTGTGCACATGGCTGATGGTTAAACTACAATGAAGATTTGTATTTTATGAATCCATTAAAGCATTGACAAATGCAAGCAAAACAAAAAAAAATTTAAAAAAAATTTTAAAAAAATTAGAAAACCTACCAGCAAAAAATTTGAGACTTATTAGTAATATGCAATTGAAAAGAAAAGGAGATTAAAGTGCCTGCAAAACCAAGCCTTACATGGAATATTCTTTATCTTAGTTTAAAAGACAAACAAAATTTACTGCAGAAAAGACTATCAAATATTTGTATAATGCATGCCTGCTTTGCTCTATCTATTGTGACACAGTCATTCTTAGAACATCTCTAAAAGGTTAAAATCATGTAACATTTTCATTTTTTAAAGTTAGGTATTACCAGGCACCATTGGAAAGAATTAAATAACATCTAGTGAACATTGCCTTATCAATTCAATCCACTTCTTCTGCATGTTGCTAGAACAACACAACAAAACATCTATATGATCAAAAATTTTTAACAAATAATAATTACAGTTTATATTGCAAAGATATTTCAAATCAATATTTTTACAGAGGCTGTTTAAGACTGATGCATTAATTAATTAATTGGAAAAATGCAAGGCGGGGGACATACACAGCTTCTAAAAACTGATACAGAGAACAAAAATTATTGCATCTGAGGAAAAGACCGAGATATTTTCATAGGATCCAGGGATCATATCCATTCCTCAGTCCAGTTTCCTACATAATGTGGGCCAGAGAATTCCACTCAGTGGCTTCTGAGTCATACCTGGTCCTGTGCAGCTGGACTATCCCATCCCTTTCAGAAGGACACCAATCATTCTAATAAGAGAATCTGTTTTATTCCCAGGCAAACTCTTGCAGTCATCTGGTTACTCTCCCTGTTAAAATAAATGGGGCAGCAGAGGCAAAGAGCCTTGGCAGCTGTGAGTGACAGGGTAGGTGGCAGAAATGGGAAAGGAGAGAGATCACAGGATACCTCAAATTGGAAGGGACCTACAAGGATCATTGAGTTCAACTCCCAACACACCAAAAATGCATCTAGAAATAGCAGACCAGAGGAGTGGGCCAGCGCATTAGTAGGAAACACCAAGTATTTCCCTCATCAGCATAAATATCTGAGACATTTTAGCCATAAATTCAGTCCATGCCAGGCCGTGGGGTCCTGGCTCCTGTCCCACGATGGCAGCACAGCCATCGGCACCAGGTGGGATTGATCAGCTCAGCCTCCAGGATCCCACAGAGCTCCGAGCACTGCTCCTGCAGGAGGCAGAAAATGGGCACTGTATGGAAAACAGAAAATGGGGCCCAGCCACGGCACCATATAGAAAACAGAAAATGGGGCCCAGTCATAGCACCATATAGAAAACAGAAAATGGGGCCCAGCCATAGCACCATATAGAAAACAGAAAATGGGGCCCAGCCACAGCACCATATAGAAAACAGAAAATGGGGCCCAGCCACAGCACCATATAGAAAACAGAAAATGGGGCCCAACCATAGCACTGTATGGAAAACAGAAAATGGGGCCCAGCCACGGTACTGTACGGGAAACACGCAGGGCTGTGCACTCCGAATGCAGGCAAATGGTAAATAATTAAATACTGCATCAATTCAAATGAGGACGGAGGGAGAATCTGAGGACACCAGAAATGTTTTGCTCTCCTATCTCGCACACGAGCTCCCCAGCGGAGGTGAGGGCGGCAGTGAAGGCACGCAGCCTCCCAGGCAGCCTCGTGCTGCTCAGCACACACACCTTGGGCTCAGGCTGCAGCCACGGGCTCCCAGTCAGCTCTAAAGCCTTATCAACTCCACAGCCTCCATCGGTACTTTAGCCATGCCAAGCCCTCTCCCCACCCATGAAATATAACTCTGATTTTTTTTTCTTTTTTGTCCACAGTTAAAATACAAGATTCATCTCTGCGTCCTTATTAATATAAGGAAAGAAGGCCTGCATTTGGCTGTCTGACACATCACAAAAACATGGAACATTCATTAAAGATTTATAGCAACATCAAACATTCTGTTTTACTTTCAATTTTGTCACATAATCCCAATAAAACAGTGATTTAGTTGTATATGTTAAGGTTATTTGTCACCGCTGAGTCCTTCCTGTATCACTGCTGACACACAAATACGCAAGCCAGTAGAGTCAGCCTCCATGGGGTCTGTCTCTTTTGGGATCATTTTAAGGAGGCTTCTTCTGCAGGAGTATGTTCAGATTGGGCTCTATATTATTTAAGCTTTCCAGGAAAAAAAAAAAAAAAAGAGAAAAAACCCTCTTAAGTAATGCATTAGTGTTATTCTTATCTAGAGAAGGCTTGTGGGACTAAGTGAAAAGATAAAGGAAATAACATAGACATGTAGCAGTGCTAATGTTAATATTTGATTAGAAATATTCCAAACAAGATGTCAAGACAAATTCAGCTCTTGTTATCAGCACACACCCAGCTCATTGAGGCTGAAATAGTGTGTTCAGAGGTACAGTTTAGAACTTAAGTTATTTGAAATTAGTTTGTGTTCACAAAATGAAGATGGAGTCTAAAAAAAACAAACAACCCGCTAACCTTTCTAATGTAACGCTCAGAATTAATTAGCAAGGACAAGAACTACTGGAATCAAATTCGTACCTGTTCTTCTATTATTACATGTGGCTTAATTTAGAACACTGTGTGCAACATCAAACCACTTGACTTCGTCTTCCCAAAGTCTTATATTAAATAATGTAAGTGTCTAAAATCCTCACACTTAACATATTTGCAATCCTCTCTTTGACCAAAGCTGCCACAGGCACAATCTCCTGAATTTAAGTGACACAACAGGGCTATCCTCTGCTACACCATGTCAGTTCGCTCCCCTTTCCATACAGCTTCCTCTATTCAATTGTTAATTGTAAATGTTTCTATGGAGGACTTTTCTACTGCAGCAAGGAAAAAAACAATCTAAAAAAACAACCTGCCTCAGGTTGTAAGTCACCGTGATGGTGCCAATATTGTCATTGTCGACAATGACGTGCAAGGAGAAGATGGAGAAAGAAAGGCACACAATTAAGTCTAAGCTGATGGCATGATACCCAGAAGCAATTGTCAGAGAGAGAAACAAGAAGATGGAATTGGATGCAGAGCAGTCAGGAGCAGAGAAACAGAGATGTGTCTCAGTTGGGTAAGGATAGCAGGTGAAATTATACAACTGGACAACATCATCTAAAGAGAAAGCAGGCAAAAATTTTAAATGGTAAAATAAATAAAACAGGAAAACAGGAAGAAGAGGGAACTAAGGAAGAAAAGAGTTGCTAAGTAGGGATGGGAAAAGCATAGAGTAAGTGCCAAGGGAAGTTGGAATGTTGAGAAGACATAAGAACTAAACAGAAAGATCAAGAAGGCTGGATATGGAAGTCTGGCCAAGAAACCATGGCTTCAGATTTGGTAAAAGCCCACCAGAACTCCTGAGCCAGGGTGCAACTGCAGAAGAGAAATTCACAGCAGCTCCTGACTGTGCTGTGGCCTTCCCAAAACACACCTTGGTGGGACTTAGATTCCTAGGAACATCAGAGGATTCCCCCATCCTCTCTGTCTGAGCTGCCCATTGTTACGACTGAAATAATAATTGTTTTCTGCACGGTAGCTCTGTGCAGATTAGGAGGGGAGGCACTACTGGAGCCACAGAAAGGTACGAGATGTGTGCAAGCGTTTCAAGGATAGAGAATGGTTAAGGACACATTCCTTGATGATGGGTACAGGGGTCAGCAGCAGCCAGACGTGGGGCAGAGCAGGAAGGAGGGACACACCCAGGGCACAGGGCAGAAGGGCTGGAGGGGATTGTCAGGAGCATCCAGCATGGATGAGGAGCACTGGGGGCTGAGGCCGCGTTAATGTGCGTTTTAGAATTACCTATGTAGGGCCCCTTTGCCATTCCCCCACTTTTTATATACATTTCCTGTGCTCTTTAAGATATCTTTCATAGAAATTACAATTACTGTCATTTCAGGTATCTGCCTCTATTTCAAGATGTCTGCATGCACCTTAGGTTTTCTATCAAAGGTGTTTCACAGCAGTCTTAAGGAAAAAGAAAGGGATCAGAAGTAGGAATCTTTAGCCACCTAACTAATAAAGCTTACTTAGACTGAATACAATTATTTTATGATCCATGAGGTTTCCTGCAATAATTCCATCAGTGAAACAAAGTACATGTTAGATTTTTTCTTTCCACCACCTCTTCCATAATGTTTAAACAGCATTATGACCCAACAGTAATAAATGAATACAAGGCTTTCCAATACAGCTGCACAGGAATCCATAAACTACAGAATGCTTTGTGATGTATTTACTTCAGCTTGCTTCAAAGCAGGACTAGCCTTTCTTAAAAAAGAGAAAAGAAAGAAAACACAACATAACAAGGAACTGACCTTGGTTTTGCTGAAGGAAATCATTGACAAGATTTCATGGGGAAAAGATAGAGTGGTAAAATACAAAATCTTTTTATATTAAGACATGTCAAGTTACATCAGGAATAGTTTTGGACTATGCAACTGTATTTTGTCTCAGGCATTTGCTAAACTTAACAAGCTGAAATAGACAACAGTAGAGTTGTTAAGATTTATTTCTTATTTTCTTCAAAACGTCTGTGTTTGTTTCTGAGCAAGAGGATGATTTTCCCATCCTGAGAAACAGTGAAAGAGACAGTATTTTTCAGTGTGAGCTGGGAGATGGAAATTAATGAAAGATACTTGTAAATCATTCATCAGCCTTGGCAGTGCCAGGCATTTTGCATTTCAATACCTCCGTGGTTCTAAGAACAGCATAAGGTAAGTTTATAGAAACCAGACTATTTCTTCATCAAATGTATCACGGATTTACTGGGAGAAGGATATTCACCCCTTCCATCTCCTGATTAGCGAAGAACCGACCATTGTAGCAGTTCTCTGAAATGTTCCTGGCATGCTGACAGACTTTTTTCCCAGCACTACTGCATCCTAATGAGCAAAGCTCCAGCCTGCTGCAAGAGCTGCTCCTCTCACTTACCACAAGGTTTTGTGCACATGTGTGTGACTCTTCTGAGAATAAATTGTGAACACTCTGTTTTCCATGTACAAGTATTTCTTTTTTGAGGCACTGCATCTCCTCATTGAAGACATTCAGCTTCTTCCTAAGGCAGCAGGATCCTGGTTGTCACATTATGTTTCAATCTCAGCTGACAGCATATTTTTCAAGTGTCCCTGCATTTACCTCAAAGTTTCCTCTCTCTTGACAAAGTTGCTCCCAAACAAGCATGAAATTGTGAACTGGGGGATGATACCTCCTTTCTAAAGCCCTTAGCAGATCTTTGCTTTCTCTGACCTTTTGTCCTTTTCCTTCTTTCATAAAACCTCACATTGCTTGCCAATATCAACATTTAGAAAGTGTAAATTTTTTTTTTTTTTTTTTTTTTAAAGAAAGCATATCTGTTTTGGTAGAGTTACAACAAAAACATGAGGAAGCAGAAATACTTCTCACACAGCTACAAGCACTGTGGTAGGAGTCTGAGGGCTCACTTATCTGAATTACAGCATATTCCATAAACATGATTGTGCCCTAATGATACCACTGTCCTTTAGCAAAGCCCTGGGGCCACACAAAGCGTTCAGTGCCGTGGACAGCAGCTCATGTTTTGCACACTGCCTGAGGTCTAAATAGGCCTTTCATATACAGGCCAGATGTTCACTCTTTCTTAGGCCAGCTTAAGGCTAGAACAAACCTTTTCAACCAGGGTTTATCAGAGTTTCTAAATTACATGCTGGGAAGAAATTTAATTGGTTTAATTAAGAAAGTTTATTTCATGGTAATTCAGTTTTGTTATGCTGCAAGACTTAATGTGTCCTCTGATAGGAGTGATTTGTTATAAATATTCATAGCAATCCTCTTCTCATCCAAGCCAAAAAATATATATATATATTCAAGTGTAAAGTTGAACATTTAAAAAAGAGTATGTTCTATAGTCTGGAACATGACTGACCAAATCTCCTCACAGTAGCATCCACGCCTGTTTAAGTCAGGATAATTGTCATCTCTCTGTACAGATCACACCGTGCTCACAGATTCTCTCTATTTTCAACAGAAACGTCAAAGGCAACAAGGTCACATCCTGACTGCTTTCTTCCCGTGAAGTTTTAGTCATTATTTTTCTTGATCAATTGCCTGTGTGTTGCTGATGTTTGGGCATCTGTTTTGGATTTGGTGGGATTTTTTTTTTCCCCAAAAGCATCACAAGAAACAAAACATTTTATATAATATTATTTAATGCAAACATCACAAAGCTGTTTTATCATGTTTTGAAGCGAGCCCTGCCTGACTGAGGTGCCTGACACACCCAGGGGAAGGAAGGCAATGCAAACAAGAGGCCAGGCTACCTGGCAAGGTCATGTCTTAATCCTTCACACTGAGCAGACTCCACAATTTAGCTAAAAATCCAAGTTCACAGACATCAGTCACCACCATAATGGGCCTGCAGGTCAGGTGAGACAACAGGAGGAAAAATAATGTTGAGCCAGTTGGGCTCCTCTGAGGCTCAGGCACCCTTCACACTGCTCTCTTTGCCTCTCACCACCAATCACAGAACTGCAAGGGAAGTTCCTGTGTTGGATCCAGGGCAGATCCATACAGATCAATAGTGGGTTCATTCTTTCAGCAGCAATTTTAGCGCAGGCAAATGGTGCCCAGGGCCAGCACTGGTGTCCCCTGCCCCGAGGCCACAACCACTGCTGCCAATCTGGTCCCATCACTGTGTCCCCAAACCTACCAAAACTGGAATGAGGCAGTAGTGCAGCCCTGTCAATCAAAATTAGAGGAAAGGCGGCAAAAATATAGACCAGCTACCACAGGACAAATCCCTCAGCTGTTGTTATCTCCTCTGTAAGATTTTCTGTTACACGAATCCCTCAATGCCACGTACAAGATTCTGGCTCCATATTTTACCTGCTGTTTCAGGTAGAAACAGCATTTCCCAAATAAACAGGTAATCTAAAAGAGCATAAGGAAAAGCAGGGAGAAAGAGACATGCCAGAATGTTATACACTGAAGAGACAGGACAAATATTTTTGATTAGAGCAACCCAAAAGGTGCTCAGTACTTAATATGTTGAACTCTATTTATAAGTGTTTTTTCATTAAAAAAAAAACAACCAAACAACTAAGTAGTAATCAAGGCTTTCCAAAAACTTTATTTGCCACTCACAGAATGACTCTGAAAATCATTTATTTTGTGGGTCTCAGTTTGGCCCTGAGATAGAAGACATTCTTACATGTATTATGCAGATTTGCATTATTTCCTCAAGGCTTTTAAAAACTGCAACCCTCAGATATGAAGAAACACACAGGTGCATTTTCAAATATTTCTTTTCAAATATTTTCACATTTCTGGCAAGTTAAGCAATGAAAAAATACTGGGATTATTTACTAGGATCCACAGTGGTATCTGAAGTCAGGAGTTACTTAGAGCAGACAAAAAGAATATTTTTTGTGCTCCAAGTCTGTTTTTCCTTGTATGATTTGCAGCAGACCAAGCACAGCTCTTGATTCTGTATCTGAGGTGGGGGCTGATATGGCATCAGACAGCACAAAAAGACCCTTTAAAACATTTTAATAGATCTTAATCTGATTTTCATGTTAAAAAAAAAAAAAGAATAAAAGAATGATCTGTAGGAATTTCAGCATAGTATCTACAAAAGGGTTATTTTTAAAATCCACCAGTTAAAAACCCTTTATAGGAAAGGTCCTGAGCTGCCCTCACTCATATGTACAGCCAAGAGAGACTCAGAATGAAGAGCAAGAACAATTGTATTTTAAAGGCTGTGTGAGTTCCTTTCTTCTCTGTTAATACTACACTGTGCAGAGCGGTTTATCACCCAGTCCCCTAAAAAAGCTGCAGGGCTTTCAGATATTCATGCCAAAAAAACCACCCCAAACAAACAAACAAAAGAAAAAAACAACAACAACCAACCTTCAAATAACCCCCTACTCTTCAGCAAACAGATCAACTTTTTCTCAGCTGGTTAAATCAGGGAAGTGATGAGCCTTCCCTAGGTTACTAAAACACATAAATCAGATATCTTGACAACACCTCTCTGCTAAATCATAGCAAGAAAAACAAATCCATTTACAAAAAGATCCAATTGATACAAACGGTATTTTCTTTTCAGTTCCCATGGCTCTATGAGTATTTGAAGGAACAAGAAGGTAGAATTAACCTTCTTTAATACTGCAAGGAACATATTTCAAAATAAACAGTATTATCAATCTATTCCTTTTTTATCAAAACAAAATGGATAAAGAAGCAGCATAGCTGAGCCTTATTGTGAGAGACTGGCAGAGGCAGGAATGTGCAGCTGACACTACCACGGGGAAAGAAACAATCTGCCTTTTTAGGTTGCCTGCCTGCACTTTGAGGTTAGATAAGTGCACTGGAGGTTAGAAAAGTGTATTTTCCTTGCACAAACAAGATGTGCCAGCCTGTCACAGCCCTACAGACAAGAGATGGCTGGTGACTACTTGCCTCTATCTGATCTTCTCCAGCTCCTGATGACAGCTCTTTCTCTCAGGTTTACCACATCAACATTGCCATAATGGTTTATGACAATGGAGTAATCCAGGACTACCTGCACAGATGCACATTTATTCCCTCTGTTGACAGAAACTCAATTCATTTCTCAGAATCCACAATGTAGCTTCCTACAAAATTGAGCTGTGGAGAACTCTCACGCTACAGTGAATTGAGTGATTTTGAGAAACATTGGGAGGAGACATTACGTGACAAAAGCATCTCAAAACCAAATGTGCTCTTTCTAAAGAAAGAATTTTTTTTTTTTAACAGAATTTTTAAAAATCTTGACCCAGAGAACATCAGACAACATATGTGCACCAAAAAAATACGTTGCCCTTCTGAGTTTCCAGAGTCTATTTCTATATTTGAATGTAATTTTTTAATCCTCTGTTTACATTTGTAAGAATCCCAAGAAAAGGAAATACATGGAGAACCTGGTAGCTAGCAATGCCATATTCTTGGATGAGATGAGAAATCCACTGAAAGGAGCATAATAAAAAGAGTATGGGGAGGGAAAAGGATGAAAATTGGAACACACAGCTATGAGATCATTACATGAATTTAAAAGCATGGTGTAATGGACAGAGGCAGAGATAGTAGGTGTGACAAGAGCAATAAAAGGTTTAAACTTCAGTATCACGTGCAGAGAGGAAAAGCCCATCAGGAGCAAAGTGTTCCAGATGATGGAAGAGATCATTTCTCCCATGAATTTTTTAATACATCAGAGAGAAATGAGCTACGTGCCAAAACAGCCAGAAAGAAAAACTCACAGAAGTCTAACCAAAGACACCAGTACATGTTACCAAGATGAACAGAGTCGGGTTGCAAAAATCTTAGCTTTTATTTTAGACAAACTTTTCTGTTCTTCAATAATATCCACTTGGGCACCTACAGCATAATTTACTTAATTCACCTCTCTGACCACAGGTTAAGTCACTATATTAAAATCTTGCTGTTAATATTTTCTGTTCCCCTCAAATGCATACCTTTTTTACAAATTACTGCAAGTGTACTATACTTGAGCTTTAATTCACCTGCAGATTTTTCTGGGAACAATAAGATTATTTAAAAGAAGTCATTTTAACATTTTTCTGCAGTTTTACTGTTGCTTTCAATGGAATTTGCTATAATATATAGTTTTGGCTGTGCATTGTGTCACTCTGAGTACAGACACACCATTCAACCACAAATTATCTCTGCTTCTCATTACTAATGTTCATTCACTGCATGAGCTCCATGCAGGAACTACACCTTAAAGCAACATCATTCCTCTGTGAAATTAGAAATTGAAGACTGTTTCATTAGCCACCTTTTTATTTGATGCCGACATTGCACAGGCTTTAGACTGAAGTTCATAACCTGTTCATAAGCAGTATTTTTTCAGTTCACTTGCTACCATGGAAAAGAACCAAACCAATTAAGAATGCTAAAATTGCCATTTCGTTTTCACTAAGGAAAGAGAGAGATTCTGCTAAACTGACAATAAAGAAAAAATATCTCACTACGGGAATTATCCAATTTGACTAGATAGGTCATTTCATTAACTAAAAAGTAACAACATCTCTAATCAGTCTTTCTCACCTATAAATTACCATTTTTATCTCTTCAAATCTTTAATTCACTGTTGCTTTTCTTCCCATTTGCTAACAACTACTGCCTTTGAAACACTACCATCAACCACATCAAAGGCATTTTAAATAGAGGGGGAGTTCTCTTTGGATTGTACCACGAGTGGATCATTTTCCCCATTTTTTCCCCCACTGCTCTACTGTACCACGAATTTGCTTCAACTGCCATGACAATGTGTCATTCATGACATACACCAAGTGTCATGGGAAGTAAGCCAAGTAAAACCTGTCCAGTGGACTCCTCTCCAAGCACAAAGAGGAGCAAGAGGTGGAGCCGTTCATGAGCAAGATGAACTCGGTGTCAAAGTAGCTTGAGGCATGAAATTGTGCAAAGAGGTTCAGAGGGAAAACCACATCCATGAGGAAAGCACAATGCCCACAGATCTATGGATGCATATTTTGGTGAAGCAATATACATCCATTCCTATAGATGTATATACACACATGCATACATAGATAAAAGAGCAAAAAGCAAGTTAAAGCTGCTTCCAGAGAGTCTGAACTCATGGGACTGATAACTCATGCAGACATTCGTGACCCCAGTATCAAATACCAGGTGCAGGCCACTGCTGGCATCTCTTCAGATAGGTTTCTGTCTTGCTAATTGTCTGAAAGGAAATTAAGCTTGGTTAAGGTAAAGCTGAGAGCAGGGATTTTTCAGTTGAGGGCCCTGTCTGTGAAATTCCATGTGCTCAGCAAAGCCCCTTTGACCACCTTCAAAGCTCAGACTGAGACCTTTTACTGAAAGGTTTCATATCTGACTATTTTGCCTGCCTTCTCTTTTCTCCTTCTCTTTTCTCCTTCTCTTTTTGACTATTTGTCCCTCACTCTCCTCGCTAAGAAAGGCTGCTCTCACTGAAGCATTGAATCTTCCTCTTTTCTGAGGTTTTACTTTTAGATCTGTGCAGTGTCCCAGATACAGACAGTCAGACAATGGCAGAACAGATAAGGAACTTCAAACTTTCACCAAGAAAGTATTTCACAGCAGCCTCCAGCAGCACACAGACGTGGCAAGTTACCCCAGTTATCCTTTAACAATATTTGGAAAATAATACAGAAACAAGTCAGAGTCACACAATTACAACATTGCAAAGTCCAGCTTTGTACCATCATCAGAGACATTAACCATTGCTCTCAAGTGACTCTCAGGGCTTCATTTCTGTTTATGTTCGCTGCAGAAATCAATAAGTCCACTGGTGCTCTGCCCTCTGACTGAACAACTTCCTCTGGTAAAACTTCCCCAATGGCCTCAGCATCCTCTCCAGTGGTACAGGCAGCACTACCAAGCAAGGAAGAAAAAAGGAAAATTTCTCTAGAAAGGTGAGAAAAGCCTTTTTTTTCCTCCGGAAATGACTCAGGCAGAGGATACTACAATTTACGTCTTCATTGCAACAAATTGGTTCCTGCATATGAGTAAATATATTTTCCAATTTTTCAAAGTCCTGTAGAAAGAATGTGTCACTTGATTTATGCAGTACCTTAAGAAAACCGAGGAGAGGACCTGTGCTCCAATTACCTACATTCAAATCAAAGGAGATGAGGGTATGAAAATTTCAGTGGATTAACTAATTTTTGCATGTGATTTCTCTTTCACAAAAATCACAATGAAATCACTACCTGTACCAGAACTCATAAAACAAATACTCATAAATAGCAGCCTCACTGTGTAGGTCCTAGCACGCTCCTGAAATGACCTGAATATTCCAGTTCAATTCCCAGGTCCTATTCTCCTACTTCTTCCAGAAGTGTCAGAATGCTGATGAGTTTAATCACCAATACAATAGATCATACACAGGGCACAGTCCATCATGTGGGAATGAGTTTGGAAAAAAAAAATTATTTCACCTATCAGGGGTCATTTCCTAAGGCTAGAAAGCTGCTCAAGCACTCTCTGGCAGATCAAAAGTCTATTTACCCTTCAGCAAGGAATAATTTTTCTCTGGTCTTTAATCTCTTGAATAGTATATGATATAACTGATACTATGCAACAGTTTTTGTAGCCCTTACTATTGACCAGGTTTCCTTGTAGATATAAGGCAACTCAGGAAATCCGAATTTTTTTTCCTGCTTTGTCTCATTATCATTTGAATGGAAGCTTGTATGGAAATCATATGAAATCAAATGTTTTTGTTCTGTTGTCTCATATATAAACACATATTAAGATCCTTTTTGAGCAGCACTGGTGTGCTATCTTCAAGCTCCCACACCTTGTTAGCAATGCACCTTTTAATCTGTCACATTTTCCAATTGCTTTATTCTGCCAGCAGAAGGGTTTTTTTTCCTCTAGCTTAAAGTACTTTCTACCAATATCCAAACAATAATTAAAAGAAAAGCCTAACAATTAGGAATACCAACTGGTATTTGTTTCAGCTTTTTTTCCAATGTAATTCAAACATGTCAAGACACTGAGTAACCATTATTAACTGCAGTTTGTAACAGAGAGACAAAAATGACTGCTAGAGAGCTGAAGCGCTCTGTCACATGCCACACAGCCTGCCAAAGGCATAATGAGGAATAAAACACTGAATTCCAGCCTCCAAGATCACTGATTAATCCATGGCAAGATTGGGATGGTCATTTTCTGACCCAAAGTCTTATAAAAACCTTTATGTATCAGTTTTTTTGAGGAAGCATTAGGATGTCTGGGCTCTTTCCTGGCCTTTGGGGCAGATTTACTGTGATCTTCAACAGAAAATCACTGTATGCCATGGTTTCTCTGTCTGCATAACATGGATATCTACATCCACTCCCATACAGTCACATTTTCACCACAGGAAGCTGGTGAAATTGATGTTTTCTGCTGGTTTTTGGTATAGAGCATCATGTTAGTGTTACGTTTCTTTAGACTACAGTGTGAAACTCTTTAATTCACGTGGGATCCAGCAGGATGTGTGATACTTAGCTGAATTTTCTTTCAAATATCATTCAGTATTACAAACAGCAGCACCAGGCTGCTGGAAATTATTACATTTAAACAATGTCAATGAAAAATAAGGAGCCAGAGTTTGTCCTCTTGCTTGGATGCAGAACATGAATCAGTGCAGCGATACCTGACATTACAGGTCAAATTGAAAACAAATTTGCTGATGGAGTCATAATTTGCAGAAGATTTAGAACAAATTTTAAAACTTCAATTGTGTAAATATTTTAAATCACTCAGAGGAAGAAGGAAATTTTTAAGCCATTATTAAATATCAGCTAACATCCTTGAAATCAGGTAGAAATGTATCTTCTCTGCTTCTGTACTTCAACAGAACTTTCCAAAGGTACCTGCTCCTCTGAATAAATGAACTTTATTTCATGGTGATGACAGCAATCAGACAAATCATTGTATCATTCCAACCCTTCCTTCCCAACATAGCAGTGAAAGAAAGATCAAATCAGAGAATGCTGCCAAGGTAAAACCCCTTCACTCACGGAATAGGTAAAACACCAACTTTTTATGCAGCCAAACTTGCATTTAAAAACCTATAATACACCTAGTAAGCCACTTAAGTGGCATAGTCTTCCCCTGCCTTTAAGTGGAACAGTTTGTTCCAAGTGTGAAAGGACTTGGCCATTCCCTTGTTCTGTTCCCAGTTCTGTCCCTTCCTGGTGACTTTGTCCTCAATATTCAGTCATTTTTGCCCTCAACATTCAGTCATTTTTGCCCTCCTCCACAGGTCCATGTCAGCAATGTACAGCAAGCCTATAGAGATTACAGACAATTTTCAATGTGTAAATATAAATTATCATTTCCATCTTGATATTTTCCATAAAATTTTATCTAAGTACAAAAGAAATGCAGTGCATTACTTAGAAAACAGATTTCAGTGTTCCTTCCACCAACTAACGAGATAAAAATATAGCATGGGTAAGCCTAAGTTTGGGGATTTTGGTCCTGCTCTGGAGGCAATTAAATCACAGATTTTTAGACTACAATGTGGTCTCTCATAGACTTGTGTTAGAGTTGGTTTGGTTTGGGTGGGTTTTTTTTAAATAATAATGTCTTCCCTGTGATATTAGAAAGCTCAGTGTCACACTGTAATTTAGTTTCTGTTTGTTTCCTTTATTTTAGGATATTTTATACAGACTATTCAGAGATAACTTCTTTAATTTCCTGCTGTTGTCAAATTCTGTTTGGTACGTTCATGAAAAGCAGTGTCACTTTTGGGGAAAATTAAAAAACTGAGTGCACAGACTCCTCACGCTGTGTTTTTGTCTTGCCAAGATCTTGGTAGCTTTGCTTAGAACCCTGGACTGTCCCCATGTCATCACTCCTAAAATTAGAAGCAGTTTTCTATAAACAGGTTTGAAATGTTATATCTTTGTTTTATAGACATCAAATCCCTTGGTTTAACAGTACTACACTCAAGAAGAAATTTTTATGTTGCGTTTTTCAGTTTGTAATGCTATATTTTTTTGACTCATCATACTGTTTATGAAAATTTAGTTTGCTCTGTGATTTAGCACCCAGACCAACAACTTTTTATCCTTCTCATTTCTTGAAAAGCACTATGATTTTGCATTTTACAGTAGAATCCCTCTCTCAAGCTCTCTTGACCTTTCTGAATTTTCCTAACCACCATGGAAAGAATGAAAACTAAGCTTGGTGGTCCATCCTCTGGAAAAACCCAGCATAAGTTGCTTTTCAATAGAACTATAGACAGATTGTCCCCCAGTCAAGCTGCAGAAGTACATTATCCAGGCTGTATTTCTATCCATTTCCAAAAAGCAGCTTGCAAATATGTCCAGGCGCCGTAAATTTCTTGTGTTCCAATGTATTTATGGAAGTGGGCAATCAGCACTCGATTTTGAGCGAGCCCTTTTTAATTTGTTGTCTTCCCCCATTTCAGTCCAGCCTGTGCCAGAGAGGGAGCCACCCTAAACAGCATCATTTTGTCACGCTGCATCTGCCAGGGACTCAGTGGTTTAAAAACTTGCTGATGGGGAGGGAGAGGGGGATAGTACCCACAGAGCGTGGGGGGTTTTAGATTGCATTTTTAAATGCCACAGGGAAAACATTAAAATTACAGTATGAGGTTTTTTTAATATTGGAAGATATGCCTATATTAGCTCCAGTTGCTCTTTCTCCCATCACTCCTTTACTTTCACTACCCTGCAATCATAAAATAAGGTTTTGCCTTCCTCACATGGGCAAAGATGGGTTCACTGGAAGCTGGAGATGGACAGGACCTGATGCCGGTTCCCAGCTTGAATCCCTGTCCCTCGAGAGCTCATGCCCTGACCAGCTTGGAGCAGAGACATCCTGCACTCCACAGGTGGAGAATTCCAGAGGCACAGCAAAATGCCTCAGCTCTGCCATGCACAAGAACCATGAGAATACAGAAAGCACCTCTGTTTCATGGGTTGTCCCTAAGGATCCAGAAAAGGGATGCACAGACAAGAAACTGCAAAATCCTCAGGACTGGGGGAACAGCGAACAAAAAGTTGCAGCTTCTTCCAGAAATGATGAGCTGTGATACAGAAATGCCCAGAAACAAAGTGTTCTTTCCTCCACCCACATCCCACGAATCCATTTCACTAACCTGTACTGCTGACTAGGGGTTTCATCCTTAGCTTCAGCTTTCAAATTCATTCCGAACAATGGGAATATTGCCATGGAGTCCAGTGTGTGTTGGCTGAGGCCCATCGTGCACAGGGAATGACTTTCTGAGGGAGATGGCTGGGCCCGTAAAAGGAAATGTGCATCAAATATAGATTGCTATGAAGTAATGGGACTAGGAGCAATTGACCAAAGCGAGAAATCCATATTAAATGGAAAAATTATGCAGCATGCAGCCAAAGGAAAGGACTTAAGGACAATTCCTAAAACCCATAATCCTAGCTTGAAGAGGCAATTAAAGGAGAAAAAAAATTAAAAATCAAAGTGTGTTGGGAGACAGGAGGCAAAAATGCATTCAAAGAGTAGAATACAAATCACGTAAGGATGCTGGACCCAGATTTGGAGCCGAATTTGTCACCAACTCCTAGAGAAGCCTCTCCCAGCAGCAGCACCCAGGCAGGGCAGCTCAAAGGGAGCGAGGCTGAAGCGCCCTGTTCTCAGACATCACCAGCACAAACACAACACACATCTCCACTCATACAGCACTGGCACTTTACTTCTTCATCCCAATTCTTCCAGAACCTAAAACAATCAGGATTTCATCCAGAACAGAGAAAATAGGGCTAGGACCTCTCAGACTCTTTCTATACCTGACCGAGATAAAAATAAAAGAAACAACTCTGTGGAGCTAAGTGGCTTTTCCATTCTAACAATCTTCGTGCCCTTGAAATTCAGTTTGAAATGGAGCAGCCTGCTATTTCCACATCAAAAATCAATACAATCAACAGGTTAAAACATTCTCACTTACAATGAATCCGTATCTGAGGAAACAATACACGATACCTTCAGAAACATCTGAAAGCTTAAAGACCATAAGAAAATAGAAAATCTCTTTGTTTGCCCAAGGCAATGACATGGAACTGTAGATGAGCCCTGCAGAGAAACTTGAGGAGATGGGGTGACTGTTCCCAGCAATGCCAGCTCTCTGCTCGGTGACCTTGGGCAAGTCACTGAACTGTCCCCTGCCAGAATGAAGTAAAAATGCTTCTTTAACTAAAGTGGCTCAAGATCTGCATGAAGAAATTGTATTTCTCTTAATAATCCTCTAAACATCAAAGGAATATTCACAATATAATAACACAACACCATTTAACATTGGGCTGCAGCAGAAGAAAAGATCTTACACAGACTCTATGTCTGACTTGCACCAACTCAACCAAAAGACATTCCAGAAAATATTGTGGACCTATGGACCTCAGCACGTGTGCAGTCAGGTGAATCAGAATGCACCTTTCCATAAACAAATTGAGAATTAAATTAAATTCATTAATCTCATGCTAAAATATTGATGAAAGCCTGATTTAAATGTCTTTCTTAATGTCTATATTCCCAAAGCATGCAGCTTCCTTAGAGGTCCAGGCCAACAAACAGCATCTCTTCCACTGAGCATCAATTCCTGGCCACAGGATGCAGGGACACGTTAGTTCCCTCCTCTTGCTTCAAGATAAGAAGCAAAAGAAAATCATATTTTAGGTCTGTTTTTTAACATGTGTTCATTTGACCCCTGTCTTTATGAAATGTCTGGCATGAGGATATGAGAGAGAGACTTTTCAAAGGGCCTGATAAGGTATAGATCAAAAACTCCAGGAATCCCATATACATTTTTAAGAGGGTGAGTGTGTGCATGTGTGTAAATAAAATGGCCTAGTTTAAAATGTCTTTAATAACCAATATTTGCCGGGCTGAAGCACACGGCTGTGAGCTCCCCCTGCTGACTCTCGAGCTCAAATAAACGAATCGTCTTCAGATGCTTTTGCAAACACTTTTGATATTGGCTCAAGGTCAAAGGAGTGGACTGCTAAAAAGGACATTAATTTTAGTCTCACTAGCACCACAGACCAAAAACTAGCAATAAGGACATTATGTGTTTTATTCTGATCCCACCGGGGTATTTTACCGTGGGTACCAATTCACATTTCAGTGCTACTGCCCAATTTGCTGGCTAATAGAATAAAGCCATTTGATACAATCTCTATGCTTCTAAAAAACATACACCAAGTAACAGATTAAAAATTGAATTGGTATGAGAACCAATAGGCAGAACTGATGTTCTGTCTTTCACCTCAGATATGAACACTTGAAACAGTGTGTGCCCAGCTACAGGCAGACACCAACCACCTCTTTGATCAGCCGTAACACATCTGTATTACTGTGCCACCTACGCTAAAAATGAACAAAAATCATGATTTACAGCCCTCACATTTTAAAGGCTATAGCAGGCTTCCACAAATGTGAAAGCCACATCATGCAGTGGCCCAATAATCCAAGATTACACATTTAAAATCGACCCTGTTTAATATTATCAAGACCATGTTTTTCTGCTTTTCTTTGTGTCACTCTCACCAATAACTTGAAGGACACTGTTTATCCTCATCTGTTGGCTATATTTTGTACAGTTCCAGAATTTTTGGGCAAATGTTTTTATATCACACAGAAGTTTGGATGTGAACAAGTCAGTTCATTTATTGCTGCATTTCCAGATCCATTTCAAAAGGAATTGCTGACATCTACTGGTCCAAATTATAAAATACTCAAATTACAGTTTTTCCTTTCAAATAAAATCGAATGGCTCTGACTTCTTTCTCAGATGATGGCAGAAAAGGCAATTCTGTTGAAATTAGCAGAAATAAACCCCTTCTCTCCCATTTAGCAGCTCATCTCCTCTCTGTGCTTTCTGGCAGACATAGATGTCTAGAATTATATCTGCCGGGCACCAACAATTTTTTGAACATGAAAACCACAGGGAGGATTTGACTATTATATGAGGCTGCTCCACCCAGTACAACACAAAACCTTCCCATTTTGTGCTGAAAATTCTCAAGCAATTCTTTGAATCTGATGCAACACAGGATACCCAACCTCCTCCTTCTCAGAAGAGACCCAGCTCGCACCCAGTGCTGAATTTCTGAACCTTGAGGCTGCTGCTCAGACACTCCAGTGCCACACTGGGCGCTCCAGCTCTCCCTGCGATGCCAAGGATTTGGGGAAGGTGTGGAGGAGAGGAGTGGGGCTGAAGTGCTCCAGGGATTTGGTGTTTCAGACTGAGGGGCTCTAAACAGACCTGTTCTCCTCTCCCCTTTTTTGGGATCATGCACTCCACCCCCATCCTTTCCCAATTCAGCCCCAAGCCAACCCCTCTGCTGCAGGTGGCCCCATCTCAGCACACACAATGCCCCTCTTAGCCCTCCTCTGTGTTTATCCGTGACTTCCAACTCTTTCTGAAGCAGGGAGCAGCAGGCACAGCTGTGCTCTGAGCACACCCCTGGAGTGGCACATATTCACAAGACAGACCTTTCCATGTGGCATTCCAGAGGTCAAGTTTAGGAGCTCTGGGGCTTCAGCTTGAGCAGGAACAGGAGGTAGCATGGTGGTGGTAAACTGGCATCACTGCACAAACAGCTTTGCAGATGCCAGCCTGGGAAACTGGAAACACTCATAAGGCCAGAAAGCAACTCTGACTGCTTTGAAAATGTTTCTTAGATGGAAAACTGTGGCAATTAGAGAGGCAGACAGGTACCTGAGGGCATTTGGAGACATGGGTCAAGAGCAGTCCATTTAGCAGGCAGTAAAACTAGATATATGAGACAACTTCCTACGCCAAGTCCCAAGGTTTTATCTCAAAACAAGCTTTCTCTTTTTATGCTCCTAAGGGCAACAAACCCAATTTTTACTTCTTCTGCAGACATCCAGAATTGTACTGCTGTCAACTGCATCACTACTGGCAAATCAGTACCTTTCACTCTCATTGCCAGTACCTGGCCAAAGCATCAGACAAGCAGGAGGGCAATTAAAATATCACTCTGCTCCAAGAAACAGATAGAGAGCCCACAGGCTTCAGTGATAACATTTCAGTAGGCTCACATCAAAATGCTGCTGCAGACCTGGCTAACAACAAGTATCAGGCAGCTAAGCTGGACTTCTTTTTCCACAGGATCTTTTACCTCTTCACAAATTAAAATACAGATCTACTCTGCATAATGCAATTATTGTTTCAGGTTTATGAGATCCTTACTTTTGTGTAGTCTTTCAAAAAAGCATTCGAGACACAAAAAAGTAGTTTTCACTGCTGTAGCTTCCAACACTTTGAACAAAGTCTTGAGACAGTGCATTAATATAGGAAAACAGGAAAGCACCTGACAGCAGCAGGAATGCAGCAGGGCGTGGGATGACTGGAAAACACAAACAGAATAACCAAAATCCCACACAGAGCAAGATGTGAAAATAGATGCTGGAGAGGAGGAAGAAAGCTCTGGCATGTCAGATGCTGATCACAGCCAGCAGAGAAACAGGGCACTGTGTTCCCGAGTCACTTCCTCAGTACCTGCACCGACAGCAGGAACGTGAAAGGCTGTGGCCAGCAGCCTTAACTCACTTTTTCAGAAGAAAGCTTTCAAGAGAGGACCTGGAGGATAGAAGCTATCACTGTGCAAGGTTACTACAAATGAGAGAAACTAGCACAAGGATCCATCCATTTTTTCTTACATCCACATGCAGATAAGATGAAGAAACGGTAGGGTCAGCACTGGCCCTCTAGAGAACTAGGCTCTATTCGAGATAGGAATGTGAAAGTGTCTCTGAATATTTTGTTGCAGAATTGAACCAGGAAGTTGGCCTGGTAAAGAGGACTGAAAATTGATGGAAAATGAGAGTGTAATTTTGGGTCAAGGAGAACTGAAGTTAAAAACAGTAAGAGATAGGCAGATAGACAATGAATGCACTTTAATGACCACACAGAGACCCATTTCAAACAGAGCTTTATAACCTTCCTGCTACCCATCAGGCCTCAGCCAGCCCTTAGAGGATGTGCTTGACATGCTGCAGTGAATGGAAAACTTCAAACATTAATTCATCCACACCGAGGTGTGCCCTGCCCTAAGGGCATGCAGTTTAAATTGGATAGATCTAGAACACGAGAGGAGATACAGAAAAACAACAGAGACCAGACAAATGTGGAGTGGTGTTTTCAAGGCAAGCCATACACCTTTGGAAGTGTTTTATTTTTTAATTTCTGTGGTAGAGCACGGTAAAGAATGGGGTAACACTGAACCAACAGAAGGACAAAGAGATGCCTGAGATGCCTGACCACATTACAACTCCAGGTGCTTTTGATCAGAAAAACAAGTTAGCCACAGAAGAGGGAAAGGTATGGGAGTAGTCATTTTAGATGGTAAAATTACCTTTTTTTTCATCATATTGTTTCAATAGCATTGTGGGTTTTGGTTTTCCTATGGATTCAGCTAATGCAGAGATGCACAGCCATGCTAATTGAGATGTTCAGTCATTCGTGACTCGTCTGAGTAGGAAGAAAAGGCAAGATGAAGTAGATACAGATTTTTCCAAAGTCAAAGTCAATTTAGAATTTATGAGTTAAAACACTATACAGATAAAAGAGCAGCTGTATAAAGTAAAATGCAGACTTGCATTGTCCAAGACTTTGATTCAAACCCATTCAAAATTCCAGGGTATTTGCTGTATGTTTCTGTGATAGCAGTAAGAGAATATGGCTTAAGATCAGCCTTTAATTAAATAGATTGTCCTCTGTTCGGAGGCCCATTAAGCACAGATGCTTTTGCCAAAGACAAAAGCAGAACTGCTAGAAATTTTGGAAAAGGATGAAGACGGAGGCCTTAAGAAATAAATAATATTTTGGAAAACTCTATTTGGATTTAGTTAAAACAGATGCATATCTCCTTAGTCTCAATGTACAAAACCTTGAGAGACTGGTGCATGCATGGCCAGGATGTAGAGATAATGTCAAGTGGGTGTTGCTATTAATTGGTCATTTCTGACTTTTATTCAGTTGGTTTTGCAGACAAATGTTCTTGTGGCATTTGGCTGCATCCAGGGTAAGGATAGAAGATTGTCATCACTTCATCATGCTAACAAGGCAGTAATAAAACAGAATTGGCAGTCTGGAATGAAAGTGTAGAAAATGTTAATGGTGGAGCCACAGCACTGACGCCAAGTATTTCCAGTAAAAGGATATAATTATTTTCAGGTACTTACACTGTGACAGGAAAGAAATGGCTGAGAGCTTTTCTCTTTGGCTCTTTACCCCTAAAGCTGCAGAGACAAGTTGTACCAAACACACAGAGCAATGACCCAGCCTGGGAGCTTCTGCCTCTGGCATCCATAGCTGAAGGGACTTTAGAGACCAGGAGATTATAAAGCTGCTGAGCTTTTCAGTTTGAATCACCTCGTACTCAACACATCCTTTAAGGCCAAGCACATGGCTAGGAAAGTCTGAGCAACTCAAAGTTTTCTCTCTTAATCCTTTGCTTGACTGGTGACAAGTGTCTCAGGATTAATGGAACAGGGCATTGAGGGAGAATCCACTGAATACAAATTACCTAAGAAAGGCTACCAAACATTTCTCCCCACTTTAAGTGCTCAGCACCAGTGTTTTGGAATTTGCCTGACACTTCCCTGATTCACTGAGGTGTTCAACTTCTACAAGTATTTAACAAACTGGGCGTCTGTTGGTGACATCTCTGAAGGAGGCGAGTTAACTCAGCGCCAAGTAGACATTCACTACTCACCCCAAGAGGAAATATATTCTCACAGCATGAAGAATAGCAAGCATTCATATAGAAAAGAAAAAAAAACAAAAAGAGGGAAAATACTGAACAGCAAAAAAAAAAAATTACAAAAGGAAAGAAAATCTCCTATAAGAAATTCACCCTTAATTAGATAATACAGGTTCTTTTTCTGGAGCACATAGCATGAGGATGAGGGGGTACTTTTCTAGTGTTAAGAACCTTTCCAGTAGTTTTCAACAAGGTCTGCATTCATTTGCCTCAGCAAGGAAGTTCCCACACTTTGGGAGGACAGGAGCAAACAGCCAAGTGAGTGCAGATCATTCCAGCAGACCCAGCAAACCTCACTCTGATGGCCTCGGGCTTAGAAATGGAAAAACTCAGATCTCACCCCAGTGCAGCTCACATTCCCTGAGAATTCTCTGCTAGGGAGAAGGTTGAGTCTATCCTATTTTTAGCTTTGTTAGACTTTCTGAAATGCTGGGCAAACCACTTGCTACACTTCTCACCACTAAAATGGGCACTTGTCCTTGGCATGGCCCACCTCAAGGCCTTCACACATTCACATACAATGTTAGAAATCCTGGTGCTCCATTCTTTCAGAGCACTGCTCTGTCTTTAAACATTCAATTTCCCATTTATTTCCGGGCCATCTGCAAAAAGATGCCTGGCCATAAAATTTACTTCTAAATAGTGTGAGAATGGTTGTGTTCAGAAATTCATCTGCAGTCCTTTACTTGTTCGCCTTCCTCTACAACTTCCTGGAATAAGTATAGACTATGCCTCAGGAAAACAAAGCTATTTGAAAAGAGAGCAGCTGCCATGGTGCTGAGTCAATACAGGCAGATAAATAAAATAAAATGAAATAAAATAAAATAAAATAGCATATAAAATAATATATAAAATAACATATAAAATAACATATAAAATAACATTATAATATAATATAATATAATAATATAATAAAGTATAAAATAACATTAAATATAAAAAATAAAATAAAATAAAATAAAATAAAATAAAATAAAATAAAATAAAATAAAATAAAATAAAATAAAATAAACACACTGCATCTGTGTCAATGTGGTTTTCCCCCCTCCATCACAATATCCCCAGTGCACAACGCCTTGGCAACAGTTTAGCAAACAACAGTCCAAGCATGCGCTTCCAAGAAATGCATCCAAACCCTGAGATCATTAAAACAACACACTGATTCCTGCAATGGGGCATCCACCGGGCTGGTATTGCAGCATCTGCTTTAGAGCTCTTTCCTCTGCCCCAGTCAGGCTGCTCTAAGGGATGAGCTGTGAAAGGTGCAGTAGTTATTTACGGCTGTTAGCAGCAGCAGTAAGTGCAGAACGCTCCGAAAGCTCTGCCATCTCTTGTTAGGCATTGGCAGAGAGGTGCTGTTCGTCTTTCCTGGTGACAAGAGCAGGTTTAGAGTGAATATTCACCTATGATTTCACAGGAGAGGATTCTCCCCACTGCAGTTATTTTCACAGCGTGGTGCAGGGTTATCTACGCTTGGCGTTTGTGCTGGGAAATTTTAACCAAGAGAATGCAAAACTCTTGGTCTTCACAAGGACCTCCATGACCTAGGGGAGATGCTAGAAATGTTTGCTCAGGGTTAGGATGTTAACTGTGACCTTCCTCATTTACTGTTAGTTGCATTAAAACATACAGTGACCTAGAGGATGTAAAGTTACAGTAAATACAGCCTTGGAAGGATCCAGAAATACTGAATAAAACAAACAAACAAAAAAAAAATGTTGGCATCCTGGCCAGGGAATTCAGGGCTTGGATAATCCCTTCAAACTTTTACTTCAATTGAGGCTGAAGAGTGTTCTGTTTATTTAAAAGACACCTGCAGAAAAAAAAAAAAAAGAAAAAGAAAAAAAGAGAAAACCCACCCCTGCTTTTAAAAGTGGGAAAACCATGCCATGTGTTCAAAAGCAAAGTTTAAAAATGGCAGCTTTGTGAATGTTCTGAACCGTAAACTGGTTTTGTGAATATTATGAAAAGCAAAATGTACATTAGCAAATTGCAGCATTCATACTCTGTGAAAGAGAATTTGTACAGCTGTAGACTGGTACATTTGATCTGCAAAACTTCACTAGAACAGTTTTTCATAGGAACAAGCCAAATTCTTTTAAAATCTTTCTTTGCTTTGGGATGGAGCCTTTTAGAAACGAATAAGCTCGTTTTTATTGTCCTCCCCGCGTTCTGAAAAACATTCTCATGGATGTAAAGGACTTTTCACTGGGGCATAAAGCAGAACTCCAGACATGGCTGAACTAGCACCTCATAGCACTTCCTCTTGTGCAGAATTTCTTGTAACTCTGTACACGGCCTTTTATTCCCTACGCCGCTGAAAAGAAGGCAGAGTGCTGCTCCTGTCTTTTCCCAGGAATTTGTTTGGAAGGCTGAGTCCTTTTTTAAGGTTTCCACTCTGTTCCTCTGCTCTGCACCTCCTGGCAGGGGGAAGGGCGGATGGGACCCTCCTCTCTGCAATTTTGTGTCTCACAGCACGAGTGAGTTTTACTCAAAAATCAAATTGAGAAAAAAAAATATATTAGGGAAATATATTTTATGGATACAGATTAGGAATCTTGACACTACCCATCACCACTTTATGGGACAGGATATAATTAAGATGTCAAAAATAATAAATTAACACCAAAATAGAGCATATTTAATAATAAAGATTTCTTCTTCATAAAGAACTTTTTCTATTGCACAAAAAGCTTCTCTAATATAAAAGAAAAAACTACATTAGACTTGAATTATCATTTATATCAGCTTCTTTGCACTTTTCTAGCAGCATAAATGAATCTATACTGGGTACAAGTAACCTACATTTAGTCTTATCTGTTGATATTGCAGAATTGGTAAAAAGAAGCATTGTGATAAGGATCATACCTGGTATGCTCACAATAGTTTTATCTAGGGAAGAACTTTATTAGCAGCATGAAACTGAATATTATGTATTATAATGAGAGGAAATCACAGCAAGATGTTCAAATGCGCCTTTGTATGCATGTAGATCAAGCACCTCTGAATTTTTATCATGGTGTATTTGTCAACTGCTACCTCCTAGGAGGCATTCAGTGGTGAGCACTGTGGGATCTGCATTCCCAGCTCTAACCATAAAAACAGAAATCTTCATACCAATGGAGTAAATGCCCCTTTCCCTGAGCCCGTCTGACTGAAAACACAGAGGTACTTAGGTAACTGCATCTTTTAAGTCCTTTTTGCAGACTTCTGTAACTAAAAATGTGGATTACAGTCCCAAAGTTTTACTTTCATTTTAGGAAATCACCAATTATCATCATGGCTATTTCAAATAATAGGATTATACTAAAATATTTGCTTAACATTTTTTGTCATTGGTCATCTATAACTGAAATATTTCCTTGCGTCTTACTGCTTCATCTAGCAGAGAAATATTTTCCTTGCATGCTAGGTCTCTCTGCAGCAGGCTTGTTATAAATCAGCAACATTTCTGCGTTTGCCTTACACTGGAAGTATGCAAACACAAGTAACTTTACTCATACAAGTAGTGCCAAAAAGTCAAAGACTATTCATCAAATATATGTACTGCGCATCTAACGCTTGTCGGACTGAAAAGCTGACGTAAAGTATTGACTGAAAATAGCCAGCATTTCTTTTGGTTTGAAATACAATAAAGTAAATAACAGATGACAAATCATTCAGCTATTTTATATATGGGTTTTCAAAAATAAAAAATCAGATTTTTGTTGTATATCCGTTATTAACGTTTCTATAATTGCATGAAAATTCTGGCTAGGAACATATTTCCAAAAACTGAACAAATAAAAAGCCTTCACTGACAGTACCTGAAACTCTTAATTAAACTTGACCTTGAAAGCTGTGAGAAAAACACACTGCCAAGAAACCATTTCATCATCACAGGAGAAGCAGATTTGCTGTTTTACATTCCTGCTCAGATAACCAAATCAGTGTTCTTTATGCACTCTTCACAGCAATTGCAAACTATTCCACATAAGCCAAAAAGCCTGGTACCCCTTTATTTTATGAGCAGGGTGAAAATATTTTAGCCATTTTCTTTGCATTACTTAAATGCCATCTTGTAGCTATCACAACTTAAAAGACAAGAGTGTGACCTAAAAAGGCTGGCTAGAAGTAAAAGTACATTATTTAGCTACACAGTCACTACCTAAACGATTCTAACAAAAATCTGAAACATTTAGACTCATCAATGCAGACAGAATGGAGCTCTTCCTACCAGCTCCGGGCTTATTCAAAGGTTAGGCTCAATTTAGTGTCAGTTCAAACTCATTTAAAATCCCATCCATGGATTGAGTTTTCTGTCTGTGCTGCTGGGACAGCTAAAGAAGGAGAAAGACGAGATCAGAGCAGTATTTCAGCAATCTTGAATGAATGTCTATATTGTTATGTATAAAACTGAATATACTCCAACAATTCTACAATTTTTTTTATTTTTTTTTTTTTGCAGTAGGTTTCTGTTTTCAGAGAGGAACGTGTCTCACAGTGAAGCTAAATGTAAGACTGCCATCACAGAAATCTTGGGTCAGTCCAAAACCTCGCTCTGGTGTTACACATCCTCACAGACTAAGAAAAATTATCTTCTGCTTTTTTTTTTTCTCCTCCTTTCTTTCCTTATTGTTTTGCATTCTCAAGAGCACAAATCCTTTCTAGCAGATGCCTCAGCAAGGCAGAGGCAAAGCTTTAAGTCATTCTCTTTCTTTAAAACTAAAACCGTGGAGCAAGAGGCATCATTAGCATAAGTGGAAGAGTCAACATCTTAAAGTAGTTTTAAAGCCTTATAAGTTCACCAAAAAATATTTCACAGGGAAATGAAAAAGGCACATAAAATACAGAAAGCCATAACAATGTCTGCCAAAATCTAGATGCAAATATATTTAGGATTGGTTCCACTTTATGTTTGTTTTAGTTCCGCTGTAATGCTTAGCTTCGCCCGGAGCTGACTCATGGTGCTTCTGAAAGCAAACAAAGTTCAACATCTCACTTGAGGAGTGCAATCCGCCCAGAGACTGGATCTCCACGGCTTTTACTGACCAAAGAAAATTATCTGATTTATAAAATGCTCGACATCTCTAAGAACTCCTCCGCAGGCCCAAATGCCTTGCCTAGCCCAAATTAGCTGTAGCAGATAATTCTGCAGGAAATGTTTTGCAAGCTTATTAGGCCTTTGCATATTAACACAGAGGGGAAAAAAAAAAAGCCTTTTGCCATGGCTATTGAATCCTGCATGTAAAATATTTTTCAGTAAAAAGATGACAGCGAAGTGCCTAATTGCTATTTGCTTCCGTCATCAGCCTCAGTTTAATTCAAAGTTTAGTAAAGTAAATGGGAGTCAGGAATTTAATAAACTTATAAAACACCATTATTTTATACATTCCCATGAAAGGGTGCTTCAGGACGTGGTAGAGACTCACAGAATCACAGAATGTGAAGGGGTTGGAATGGACCTTAAAGACCACTTAGTCCCAACCCCACCTCGCACTGGACCAGGTTCCTCAAGGCTCCATCCAGCCTGGGCTTGAGCCCTGGATGGAGCAGCCACAGCCTCTCTGGGCAGCCCATGCCAGGCCTCACCACCCTCGCAGGGAAGAATATCTTCCTGATAACTCAGCTAATTTTCCTCTCTTTCCACTTGTACCCATTATTCCTTTTCCTACGGCTGCAGTTCCTGCCCAAGATCCCCTCTCCAGCTTCCCTGCAGACCCCTCAGACACGGAAATGTCTTCTCAAGGGATGGTGTGGGCAAAGCTGCACTTCTTCCCTCTGGAACATGCCTCGCTCTGAAGGGCTCTATCTGGAAAAAAATGGTACAAAAATTAGAAAGAAAAACATACAAAATGAGAAAGGGGGAAAAAATCATCCAGTTTAAGGTGTAAAATAAAACCTAACCAGACTAAGCCCTCTCCTACAATTTAGTTGCAGCGATCTCAGCTGGGCTCAGCTGTGTGTGTCAGGTCCCATCAGAAATATTCTTGGTCTCTGTCTCTTCTTTTCAAGTTCGCAGAGAGCAGGGCCCCCCCCAGCACCCAGGTCCGAGCTGTCAGCACCCAAATTCAGTGTGCGTTGAACCAGCCAGGGTTAGATCTTAAACAGCCTTGATGCCAGGCCAGGTGGGAAGCCCTGATCTATAGAAAGGTTTCCAGAGTAACATGAGGCTCTTTCACAGGTTGTCTCTTCCAAACGCGAATCTTTGCTCATTTTTATTTTTGTCAAAAAAAAAAAAAATGGGACTATTCAAACTTAGGTGATAATATCTGAAGGTGCAGATGGGTGCATCTATTTGTCTGCCATCACCACACCAAGGTTTCTTCTCCTGCTGAGGAGCCCATTAACATGTAAATCTTCCCCATTCTTGCCTGACACCTGAATTTTTCAAAATAATTTAACATCCCTTTTTCTCACCTGCAGGGCAACTCTCTTCCTTTTAAATGTTAATTAGACATTTGGTGGCTTAGCCTAAAGTGTTAAATCCAGAAACATTTATCAGTTTCCCTCACCTCCCTTCACCCCCATTCACCTCTCAATCATCACTATGGAGAAGATGGAACAGTTTTTGGTTCTTCTCCGTCCAAACTTCTCACCAATAACCAGGGATGTTAAGCGGGGTAAAATATCCCATGGACAGGTGACAGGAAGATTTTGCTGGTGCTCTTTGGAGAGGGCCTGCACAATTTCATTTCTGGGTTTACCATTCACAGACACCAGGAGAAAACTTGGATCCTGCTCTGCATTTGTGAAATTCCAGCAGTCAGGAAGCTCCACATCCAAGCAGGCACCACCTCCTGCAGACCAGGCTGCCAGCTGTTCTTTGCAGACCTTGGAGATATCTTGGTTCTAGTCCTTAGCAAACACCCATCAACACTGACAGAATCAGGATTTTATCCTGCATGGCTTGTGCGTTGCCTACAATGCCCCACTGCTTCAGAGTCTGGATGGTTCCATTTAATATATTAACGTATATTTATTGTGTTTACACTTTGAACCAGGAGATGCCAGGAGCTCTCATAATATCATAAAGCCTGACAGCCTGAATTTGAGTAGTGACAAGCTTATGGATGACTCTGCTGAAAAGCCTTGGGTAAGGCTTCCTTCAGCTTCAGAAGTTTCACTGCACCACAGGAAGATTTGGACAGCACAACTCTGGCTAACCAAAGTCAATGTCATCCAGCTGCTCCTGCCTGGCAGGGGCTCTCCTGCAGAAAACAGTATAAATTGAACAGAAAAACTAATGTTTGTTCTCTCAGCTGCACCTGCCCATCAAATCATGCTGCCCATTAGAGGTTATTTTCCAAAATCTCTTAACATAATAAACTGAACAGACACAATGATATTTATGCTGCTATGAAACACTGCAGCCTGTCAGCGCTGGAATACTTAACTATCAAATCTACCAGTTAGTTCTCCTCTCCAGGGGATTTTAACTCATGACAGAAGTGAATTGGAAAGGCAGATGTTTTTATGGCAGTTTTGAGAGAGAAGCAGATCCCACATCAGAGAAGAGGGTTTGAAAAAATTGTCTCCTCTCTCCCAGTTAGGTGAAAATAAGCATCTCCATGAAGTGAGTGCTTACAAACACCATGATCCAACAGGCACAGAGCAATAGGTTTAAATAAACAAAAACAAAGGTTTGTGCCATTTAGTATCAGCGTACACACACATATAAAGCAGGTTTGTTTTAGTCTATTACACAAAATAACTGCCTCAGATGCTGTTATGGGCACTCATCTCTGACATGGGACATTTAATTCCCCATCAGAATCAATTAACTCATGGTTGAGACTACAACTGCAGGGAATACTAATTAATAACTATTAATTAGTCAATTAAAGGTTGGGACAGCCTGTCAGCCTCTGTCTCAGGTGAGTGTTACACAATGCAAGGCTCACTGAAACAACCAGTTTGAAACTGAGCACATTTTTCTTTTGAGGAAAGCAATTAATCTACTGCTTGTAATTCTGCTCAGTTTCTTCATTAAAAGCAGCATCCATCCCCCTTTCATATTGCAGACTCTGCCCTGCAGAGAACCATCCTTGCTATGCCCACCTGCACCACAACACCTTGAGATGCACGACCCTGGCCATGCTCCCCTGTGCCCTCATTAGATCCTGCAACAAGGGGAGCTCTTGCTTCCCATAGATCTGTGCCAGGCTGCAATCCTGGCATGGCTCTGGCAGCCTGGCCTGAGCTCTGGGAGCAGGATGGGCTGCACCAGGAGACACTGGTGTCACTAAACTGGAGAGGGAATCTGCTTCCCCTGCTCCAAGAACCAGCTGACAGCTTGGGAATTCCAGATGTGGAGCAGGAGGTTGAAAATCTCCAAGTCCCAGGTGAGGCCACCAGCACCTGGAGCTGCTTCTAAGAGTAGAAGGCACCTTCCAGAAAGCTGGGAGGATGGTTTCTGTGCAGCCTTGCTCGCCGAGCTGCTGAACACCTGCAGAGCAACTGGAATGGCCTTCTCCACAAGGGTATTGAAATAGCTCATCAGCATCTCGAAATAAAGCGAAGCGGTGATATAAGGATAAGTTTAAAGATAGCCAAGGTTTACAACTTGGGTGGGAGGGGAATGGAACAGAAATAATATATAGCCCAAGAATATATTCTTCAAAATTTTTCCTATATAAGATTTCAGTAAAGCAGCCCTGAAAATAGTCTCTATGAAATCAAGCTGGAGAACAAAGGAATTAAAATGTAATTCTTGCAGAATTCTGCTCCTGCTAAAAATGTATGTCAAGAAATTAGAGAATAGAAACTAATGAGTTCTACTAATTCTTTAAGAAGATATAATCCTAATAAATTCACTGGAGAAAGCCATGTCAAGTGCAGGCAAAGAGGCTGAAACCCCTGACCCTGGATCAACCCACGTAAATACACCTTGAACCTCTGAACACCATTACACAATTACAGCACAGGAGAAAAGACACCAAAACCACTCCAACTACAGGATCCCTTACGCGCTTGTTCTCCTTTTTGAAAGCGTCTGTGCTGCTTCTGACAAGGAAAACCAGTAAGGAAAAGGCAACCTCTAACTCTCGGTGTGTAAAGGGGACAAACCAACTCGTAGATATTTTTTTGCTGCGCATTATTTGTCTACTCAGTGTTAACTGTATAAAAAGAGAGGATTGCCAAGCTGCATGCGTCACACCATTCTCTAGGGCCTGTCCTAGGATATATCTCCTCCATGATCCTGATCACCTCCGATGTCCAAGTGAAGAGTACACGTTCCTGGTCCAGACCTTCTCTCCAAAATCAGGTCAGAGGTTTCTTCACGTAATCTCCAGCTTCAAACCCTCACTGCTTTAAAATGCTCTTTCTCCATTTAGTCTAGCCAAAAATCGCACCTCCCCAAAGTTAATAACTGAAAATTTCAGATGTACGTAAGTGTGGAACCCACCAGATCGGGAGCTCTGCAATTATCTGTCACAGAGAAATGCGTCATGCTTATTTGGCTACAAAATAGCTAGGACTCCTCAAAATTTCTGGAAGTAATAAAACAAAAGCCTTTATTTAAAGCACAGAAGCAGAAGAACAAAGGGAAGAGGAAATTAAAGTAAATCTTGCACCACTGAGCTGGCACAGACCACTAGATCAATGCCAGCACGCAGCTCGGCTGTACGGGAGCTCTGCATGCTGATCACCAGCAGTCTGCATGCAAATGCATCGCTAAAGGAAGAACAAAGAACAAAGAGGGAAAGCAAATACAAAAGCATGTGCACAATCATTCCATTTGGGTTTATTCATAAAAGGAATTTCATTCCTTGCTTCTTCCTCTGAAGGGTTGCTTCTAACGCGATGGCTCTTTCTGCACTTGCAATGTAGCAAATTTCAATAATCCAAATTACACATTCCCGTGTGTGCAGCAAGGGTGCTGCATCCACCTTTACTGACAAACAACAAAAATTAATTTTATGAGTTCAAAGACTTTTCTCTAAACGTGCATTCAAAGGAAACCACTCCTAACAGTGAGCTTTTTTCTTGTCAGCATCACAGTATACACAGGTGGGCTGGGGTGGAGGAGAAGTGCTACATGTCTTTGTGAAATTTCTGAAGGATTTCTGCCTCCATTATCATTAATAGCTGGGCTTTCTGGTATTCCCTAATGTCTGCAAGTCTTTCTCAATCACTCCATCAAAGGCCACAGAGCGTGATTTCTCAACAAGTTGTCAGCTTTTAATAGTCTCTCCACAATAGCAGTGTTTTTTAGATTAATAAGATTAGGGAGCAGATTTTTAAAGGTTTGGCAGCACCAAAAAGAATAGGTAAGAAATGCAGTGGCATTTTCAAGATACTTCAGGGAATCCCGCCACCATTATGAAATATACAACAATGCCTGAATGTAAAGATACAGAAATGTAACTCGTGTACTTATAGTCAGGAATGAATGGGACCCGAATGAAAAAACCCAGCAGTGCAGTTCATTCTCTCCAGTGACCTTCAGGCCAGGTCATACCTTTCCAAGGGGCTGAAAGGAATGCAGATTTCCAGCTAAAGCCCAGCCCAGGCTTGCTGAGTATCTGTGCTCCGCTCCAGCTCAGGCACCAGCTGGGAAAACTCTTTTGGGTCTCTTAGCCACAACCTCCCGCCTTCAGGGATTTTTCCTTCTGTGCCTGCTCACAGAAATATCTGCAGCAAAAGCCTTCCTTGCTGCATGGCCACAGCCCATGGTAGCAGCTCAGCATCCTCAGATTCTCTCAGATCCTTCGGACACAATGCCAATCACACAAGGATCTGCAGGGCACCCTTTGGAAAATGTGTGGGGAATCCCTTTCCATAGGGCTGGAAAGGAAACCATCCAAAAGCAAATGTTTACTGAGGAGTCTTAAACAAAGTCGGTGATTAAAGCCAACCCAAACAATCAGACACATTTTGTTCTTTCTAATCATCAAACTGCTGTCCGCATTATCCCCGACATGTGAAAAGATTGAATGTTGAGTTTATTAATTTACTTCTTTAATAACTGCCTGTGTGATGCCTCATTTGTTATATGTTTCTCCCTCGCACTCTTCCAAGAGCAAATACAAGTTTTAATATTGTTTATGTTACTATCATCTGAAAATTAATAGCTTTTCATATATCTTTTGACTTCCTAGTGGCTACAAGGAAAAAAACCTTAAATATATTCAAGGCTAAGTGTCATTTAAACTGCCTCTGATATACATGTATTATAGTAAATTACCATAAACATGCTATGCAGTGATGGAGACAAATGCCCAAAGAGAAAAGCCATGTAAACAAGATAACTAAAACTGTCTTATACATATTTAAGGGATCCATAAATGAGAGCTAGTCATAAACTTGACAAAGGTAATAGAAGATATATGTTAAACTTCATTGCTATAAAATTCAGGTTAAAAAGGTGATATAAATATTTTAGTCTTTTATCTAGGACTCTAACATTAAAGATTTAGTTCCACTTCAGCTGCTTGGGGGGGTTGGAAGGGTTTTTTTTTCCTTTTTCACCTTTTTTTTTTTTAAACTTTTGCACCTTTTGTTACTTGATTTGAGTACTGATTAATTCTATAATGGTTTTTAGGTATTTGGTATTTTCCCTGAATTCCCAGGTACTCAAATACAATATTTGCAAGGGAATCTCACCACATGCCATTTCTAGGGTTGCAAAGGAGAGTTAAAAAACGTGGAAGAAAGAATGCCTTAAAGGTCCAGAAAAATGTAAAAACATTCTTTTCCAAAAAAGAAAAAAATAAATAAACCCCAAAATAAACCACTTTTATTTGTTCTAGTCAACCTCAAGAACTGTGACATGGCTTCTAATCTTTTATAAGCTGGGCACAGCAGCCAGCACTGGACACAAACACAGAACCTCACCATGGGTTTGAGTGCTCAACATCCTCACCCAGGAACAGAGCTGTCACTGTTTTACACCAACATCTGCCCCAGCACAATTCACTGACAAATATTTACCCTTATACAAAAAAATATATCCCCCTGAGGTGCCTGAAATAGCTGTTAATGCTCATTACATGCACACCGAGTTTTAATGTCATGTACCTGTTGATCGTGGGCTTAATTTACTGTAGCCACCTTTAAAAAAAAAAAAAAAAAAAAAAAAAAGTGAGATTTATTTATTGAATCCAACCCAAACCCAACAGTATGGGTTTTCCAGATCAGAAAGGTGTAGGAGCAGCAATGTTGGGGCCCTGCTGGGATCACCTTGCCCTGCACCTTTTCCAGCCCCGATGTTCCTGGAGCTCTTTGACTCTCTCACACAAAAGCACGTTGGTATTTCAGGTCCTGCTCTTTTGCTCGGTCTCTCAGTGATTTCCTCATGAAGGCAGCTCGATTTTCAAGCGTTTCCCCCTCTCACCCCCAGCAGCCACTCCCAGAAATTGCCTAACTGAAAGCCAGGCAAGGTCTTTTCTGGCTTGTACATCAGTAGCAGCAGACTGTGAAATCAAAGGTTAGCTAATGAGCCACCAGGACAGTCTGGACTGTCACTACAGTCCTGGCAGAAGTAATAATGCTGATTTAGTCAGCAGAGTAACAAAATGTAGCTCCGAATATGCCCAGGTGGCAGAAATCTACAGATTGAAAAAACCTTCCATTCATGAGCAATTGATTTTGAGTCTGAAATCACAGGGAAAGATGCAAACATTAAAATTGTCTGAAATACTTTGCCAATAGAGTTAAATTTCTAGTGTTTATTTTAGATTCTATGCCTCAGAGAAACAGATGAATTTTTTCACCTCTTTTCCTGTTTTGGGCTTTTCTTACCTTAAGCAAAGATGGGCCAGACCAAAGGTCCTTGATCTGAATATTCCCACACATTCTGCTCTTCAAAAATCAAAATATGACTTTGTGCCTGCGATCCATCTCTCCCCTCAGTACTGCTGTGTACTTTCCTACATTCCCTCTCTGAGCCTGCTTGCCATTCTCTGTGCCTGCTCGCCAGTTGTTTATTTTCTCTTCATCAACTTTTTTGGGAAGAGGCCATTTCATTTTCCATCAAGTCTCTTCTCTCTTTCATTGATTCTCATCTGTATTTTTCCCTTCTGCCCTCGCCCAGCTCTACACACATTTTCTTCTCCATTAAGTTAACTCACAATTCATCAAGACTGTGTGCTCCAGAGCCAAGCAGATATGGAGCGTTTGAGAAGAAAAAGAAGGGATTTCTCCGGCTCGCTAATAAAGGGTATCAATCTTGCTCCCATTTTAATGAAACAAGTTGTAAGCTTCTCTTAGTCACACTAATGAAAGTATTTTGCCAAGTTTATCCCTAGCATGAATCCCAGAACAAAAAGTAGGGGAAGAAGGGGGTACAGCATTGAGAAGAATAATGGACGTATATTTTTAGCTAATGGATATTATGTGTTACAAAAACTAAGAAAGTTTTGGGGCTAGGAATGGGATAATAACATCCACTTCTGTAGTAAAATGTAAAATCCATTCCCCATCCCCCAATCAAACTCTACTTTCCCAGTTTCATCTTTATCTTTTTCTCCCACCAGCACTTAGTGAGCTTGGATAGAGTCTGATGCTGATGGTGCAGCCGTGCCTTGCTCTGCAGTCTCTGGGTATTCCTCACATTTCTCCAGACAGGAACTGCAGAAGAGCTTTTCCCCCTTTTCCAGCTGAAAGGGACACTCAGCAAGGGCCCACTAAAGCCAGCGTGCATCCTTTCCTTCTCCATCGACAAATTCTGCTCCAGGCCACCTCAGGGCCCTGGCAAAGGGCTCGAGAGCAAAGGGACCAGGAAGGGCTGAAATAGCTCCCCACACACCTCACTGCTCTTTGGAATCTATCCAGCACTCCATTCCCAAATTAAAAATGCGTTATCGTGAGAAAATGCAACCACCTCAGTCTGGGGTTTCCCCTCATCTCATGCTAATCTTCCATACCATTACAATATTACACACCAGTGCAAATACTGCTTTTAATGCTTTATTCTGCCTTATTCCCATGAGAGATCTCATTCGCCTTCATCCTGAAATAATATGACAAATTATCACCAGTTATCACAAATTGCAATTGCTCTGTCTCTCCTGGGAAGTGTATTTTATACCTGCCTTCTCACCAGGACAAATCCTTAAGAACGACTGAAAACAGAGAAAATCTGATCTACCTGAGCCTTTGTACTACAGTGCGACAAAAAAAAAAAAAAAAANTAAAAAAAAAAAAAAAAAAAAAAAAAAAGACGGGAAGGGAGAAAAGCCAGGTCATCATCAGAATACAGGATCTTAGCATCAACAAGTTGACAACTCTCGAAAAGATCAACTCATCCTGACGGGGCACTTCTTGCTCCCATAAGTACAAAACATGAGCTGTGATGAAGATATAAGTTGTTGTGGTTGGATTGGGTTTTGGATTGGGTTTTTTAAATGATAAATGAACTCCTTGGTTGTTTTCTCTCTTGTGATAGGTCTGAAAGGAGAGACTGTACAATAGCAGGGCATAATTGAATTGTAAAGGCAGAGGCACAGATGGATAACAACTCTCTGTCATTTCTTCCTCAAACTTCCTAAATGAAACTCACATCAAAATGTGAAAATCCGTAAAGCATCATTAATTTCAAGGGATCAGAGTAAGATTTTAAGCAGGAACTATGAAATAGTTTCTGTGTGTACTCTTCTGATGTCTTTCCTGTTTCATCTAATTAACAATAAAACAGATGTCCCGTGACAAAATCGGCTTTTTCATCCAATAACACCCTGACAATCTAAAAATGCCAAACCCTTCACATATGCAAGTTAAATGTCACTGGAGACAATTGATGCAACTTCAAGATAAAAGCAAAGTGAATATTAACATTGGCTAACTAACTAGAGGGGTGCAAAAAAACCCTTTTGTCTGCTTTTCGAGGTTAGAAATTTCTAGTGCAGTGATTTTTTAACTAACCCTGTTCACAGTTCTTTACATGTAATCTTCCAGTACTTCAAAAAGTTAAATTGGTAAGTTACAAATCTTAAGATATATATATAGTTATACATATATATATAATATATGGGAATTCTCCATTTGTTTATGTTTTTCTTAGGAATTACACATGGAGGAAAATGGTCAAGGCTGCTTCAGGTGGAAAAGTCTAATACAGAAATATTCACAACCTTCAGTTTAAGAATGTCTCCTGCTCTTACGTCCCCTCAAAGCAAATTAAGTTATTTTTGGCATTCAGAAGATACCCTTTAGAACAATACAATTATTCTGAAGATACTACCTCTCTTTATGAAATGTGATACACAGCACTCAGAGCGACTCTGGAGAAGTTAATCACAGTTGCAATCATGTGTCTTTTCCAATTCACGCAGTTGTGTGATTGACAGAAACTCCCAAAGCAGAATCCAATTAAGTATAATTTTGATTCTCATAAGACAAGTATGCCTTTGTTGTAACACCAAAATCAGTTCTGAAACACAGATAAAACAGATATTAAATAATGTAATCTGAAGCTTCTCAGAGAGAATAAATGCCACCAATAATAATGCTGCCTCTGTTGCCTTCTGCAGAATTCAGTGTCTGTTCTCTCCACAACTGGAATATAAACATCTCAAGTTATACTAGGGGGCAGATTTTTGAGGTTTTTGGGTACCTGAAAGTGCAAAGACTCGCAGAGATTTTCAGAAATACCAGGACACCTACTCCCACTGAACCAAGAGAAGAACCTAATCCTCAGAGTATCAGAACTATGAACAGATATTGCTGTTGTGTCACCTTTAGCAGATTGTAATGTCTGTGATTTATCTTCTTCTGTATAAAGGGGCGTTTTGATGGTGCTGGGTACAGGGGTGATGGTACAGCAATGCTCTGATCTGTGGGAATAACCACCATGATTTGTCCTCCAAAAACCTCGAGGACTCCTGCATTGCCATAATAGTGCTTGTTTTAATCCATTAAATGCTGTCCGAAGTGTGATCAATTCACTCACTATAATCTTTCTTGCCCCACCAAAACCCTCTTAAGCTGTGTTCAGTTCTTCCACACAACCCATAATCTGCCAGTGCTTTTTCTCCCCCTCCTCTCACACACTGAGCAATATGATAAAAGAGCCCTTGAGTTTGTTGCTTGCAAAGTGACTTCTGCCAGACTGGGGTCGGAAATTAACACCATCTTCTCTTTCAGTGCCCACATCACACCAGACATTGGATTTTCCCCCATTACCTGCCTTTTTTCATCTACCTGCTGCCTCTTGTTTAGTGGTTGGTGCCACTGGCAACCACTGCAATCACAGCATTTCACAAGTGAGACAGATTCCCTCCTTTCCAGCTGTTTTGTTCTACTCTTTTTACAGAGTCAGCAGAAAGGACAAAAATCCTTGAGGAGTCGTTACAGACTCGCAGCAGGAATGGACTGGCTACCACCGCAGGGAAAGGGAAATGGGAAAGGAAGGGGAAGGGGAAGGGGAAGAGGAAGAGGAAGAGGAAGAGGAAGAGGAAGAGGAAGAGGAAGAGGAAGAGGAAGAGGAAGAGGAAGAGGAAGAGGAAGAGGAAGAGGAAGAGGAAGAGGAAGAGGAAGAGGAAGAGGAAGAGGAAGAGGAACCACACCACTTCTAATAGAGAGCCAAATTTAAATGTCCGCAATTGCAGGAAACGGGAGCGGCTCCGGCGGGGCCGGCGCTAAGCGCAGTCTCTGCTGCCCTCTCGTGGCCGAGCGCGGCATTCCAGGGGCATCTCCGCCTCCTTTCCCTAAACACTGGAAATGCGCGACTGGAACCTTTCGTCAGCTCCTGCAATGGTTCAAATTAACAGCTGGCTTTGCTAGCGCTTACAGCCCAGCGGTAACACAGGGTAACATCCCTTGCACTGAACAACCGTGAAATGGAAACTATTTCACAGGAGATGACCAAAGCTTTCTTCAGGAGAAAAAAAAAAAAAAATCACCACAACCAAAACCACCCAGCCTGTAGTGATCCATGATAAACTCACTTTTCTATTGCCTTACCCATCTATATCGCTCATGGCCACAATAAATTAAAAGCATTTCACAAAATTCTGTGAAAGTACAACCAGGGTGCAAAGTAAACACATTGGCGCAGAAGCAGCATGAGCAGCTCAGCACACCCGTGAATGGGCAAAAAGCCTCCACCAGTTATGACAGGCAAGTTTGGCACTGGAAAGGGTTTCTATTTTTAGCCCAGCTTCCAAAGGAAATGAGGTTTATGCAATCCCAGTACACACAAATGTCGTGTACCAGTCACCTGCACTACTATCCTACTGCTCTGCCCGAACAGCCAGCTGTAACCTAAATCTCACAGATTATGGAAATGCATTGGAACTTGGTTCATAGAGCAAGTCTAATAGGAGAGAGATTCCCTGGAAGTGCTCTGACTGCAGAGCTTCTACCCAACTTTCAGACCCACACAGAAGGCTGCAGGATTTATTGCTAACTCCTCCTTTTGTCTGGGTTGCGATAACCAAAGGCAGTCAAGAGTTTCCAGCGACGGTCTGCAGTCCACTGCAGGCTTCAGTCCACGAGCCATATTAGTGCAAAATATATAATTTAATTTTTTTAATCCATAAGAATAAAATTTGCCTGTTTGTTTTGACCCTGCAGAGTAAAGCAAGGAGAGTGAGACCAAAAGGGTCAGCAAGAGACAAGATATGACAACACGGGTCTGAAAAAGGGGGTGGAAAGGACCTGTCCCCAAAGCACTGGGGTTTGGTAGCACAGAAAGTGACAAAAAAGGAGAGTCACTTGCTGTTGAATATAAAGCTGAGACTGCATCTGAGGTCATCAGATGACTGCAAGTCAGTTTAACATTTGTGGCATATTTGTTTTTACCTAAATTAAACAAGGACTTTGGAAAACAGCAGAAATAGGCCTTTTTATTTATTTAAATTGCCTTCCGTACTATGTTAATAAAAGTATTGCATGACATTCTCAGCTGCTGTTCCCTCAGTAGCTAGAATTTCCTCCCTCTGTGAATTTCTAGTGCTGACATTTTACTTTTTTCTAATCTTTGGGCTCAAGGCAAATTTTTTTCACCCTGATTTCTTTACAAATATTTGGGGCTTGCTCCTGCATTCCTCAAAGCCAATGAAAATCCTGAATGTGCAAGGAATGCAGAAGCAAACCACAGAGTAATTTATGTTTTCTATTTCACTTGCTTTGAAAGTCCCTAAAGAGACACATCACTGTTTATTACTACAATAAAACTTCCCTAATTCACTCAAGTGAGTTAATGACTGAGAAACCTCCTGGATATTACCAAACTGGAAAAACGTAAACAATTACTACATTATTTTCTAAAAAGCAAACCTAATATAAGCTTTTTCCTTGTTAAGTACACCTGTATTTTATTACTTGTTACAGTGCTTTACTGCTGAATAGCGAAGCTGCTGTGGTTTGCTTGAAACCTCAACAATGTGCAAGGCTGCAGGAGATCTGTGACTCTTTAACCTGAAAAACACAAGTTTTCACCATCTGGGCACACCCCACCATCTCGGGGTGTGTGTGAATTGTGGAAATTACCGTAATTGAGATTAATGAACTCACACTAAATGGTCTTCCCTTTTTGCTTGCATTTCAAACAGGTCTGTCAGCATCAAGATCAGGGCCCTGATTTCAAGCATGAGATTTATCCCTGCCACGTCACTTTTATTTACCTGTCACATACGGGCACACTGTCAAATGAAGAGCTGACTCAGGGGCTGTTTGTTCTTTTTTCCAGCCTAAGACCCACTCAGCACAACAGATCTTTATTGCCACAGGTGCACCTGGCTGCTGCTCTAACACAAATAAAAAATCCCTTAAATTCAGAGCAGTCACTGCTCATTTCCAGCGGCACAGAGGAGAATCACGTGTGGAATGCCAGGACTCTGCTGGCACCACACAAATCATGGTAAAAAACATGAATACCTGAAACACCAGACCAGCTTTGACCACACAGTGGCAGCAGAACCAAGACACTGCTCAAACAAGTCCCGTGTCAAACCTGCCACAGGAGCAAACTTCCACTTCTTGGCTGGGAAAACAGGAAAAGGCTGCTGTGAAAATGCACTAGGTAAGATGCATAAGTGGGAGCTGTAGGGAATTTCCCAAAGTTTAATTTCTCAGTTTTCCTGTTCTAGCTTGAGCCAAGTAACTTGGGGATGCCTCGTTTTGCTGGGATGACTCTGCTGTGTGCTTTGTCAAGGACAAGCTCTGCCACTGACTGACCTCTGAGAGCTCCGGGGAAAGGGTGAAGAAACTGAGATTCCTCCCTCGCAAACTGCTGTAAACACAGGTGGCAGCAAATCCTGTCAGGATTGTGCTGGAAGCCTTCAAAAAACATTCTGGAGCCAATGGTTCCAACCCGTCAATTGCAAAAGGCAGTTTAATGGGGGTTTTGCTCAGCCAATAGAAGCAAAATTATTAATTAGTTAATAAACAATAACAACATGATTAGAGGCATGATTAGAGGGCTTGATCTGCTTCCCGCTGCAGTGAGTAATTCAGGAACAACCATCTCAGTGTCTGAATATTTTTGTTTACCCCACTCTCAGCCAGTGGGATGAACAAACCAGGTTGGAATGGCAAAGGAGCAGAGTCAACCCTGTCCCATTCCTGGCTGTCACCAGAAGAAAGAAAGCACAGATACCATCAGAGAGCGATTCCTGCACCGTGGAGTGATATCCCATGGAGTGTGGGGTCCCTCTGTGCGAGGATCCTGAGCCTCAGCCGCAGTACAAGAGCAAGAGCTGATGGAGCTCCTCCCCGGGCATCCACTCGTCACAACACCCAGAGCAAGACTTACAGGGTTCACATGGAGCAGAGGCAGCACAGGAAAACAAACACCAGATGGAATGGAGGAGCAGGGTGAGGAGGAAGAAGAAAAAATTTCGTGGTCTGCAGACTCCACAAAGCCTGTTCGAGGAAACGGGGAGGGGTGGGAAGGAGGAGTGAGATAAAGATGGGGGATTTTGCCTCTTGATCCAGACCCCTGCAGGGATCCTGCTCCAAACCAGCACTGCCCATCTCTGCACACCCCTGCTGAGCTGTTCGAACTCCCACTGGGATGGACTTGGGGGCTGACGGGAACCGGGCCAAGGAAACTGCCCCAGAGCAGGCAACAACTGCCCACGGGCCAGCAGGGAACAGCACATCAGCATCCGCAGCAGTCAGGAGGGAAAACTGCGGTTTCTGGGGCTCCGCTGCACAAGGGCACAAAACGCTGTAAATTAATTAAGTGCCCTTCTCTAAACCAGCTGCATTGCTGCGGCCAGGTGTGAGGCAGGAGAGGGTGAAGCTCTGTCTGAGGGCAAAGTAAATCATCCACAGCATTAAACAAACTTGTCAGGGGCTGAATGCTGCAAACTTCGAGGAGGAGAGCAGCATGTACGCTCCACACACATTTTTCAGTTGGCTGTGACCATTTAACTGAACAGAGAGTCATCTGCCTTAATCATTACTATTAAATTTATTATTCATTAACCACATGAATTATTTAAATTTAAGACTGGATTCTGGAAGCCATTGAGAGACACTGGCTGCCTTCAGTCTCTGACAGTTGGCAAAAGCCTGTCTTCTGGTACTGCCAACCTGGCCTCCTGAAAAACAAGTCAGATCTGGTCTTGGACTGCTTCAAACATAACATTTTAATAGTTCTGTCATTCCCTTCATTTCATCGAACCTTTAGAGCTGATGACTTTAAGTTTTCTTCCTCAACTAGGTGGCTAAAAGTTTGCCTTAAAGCACAGCCAAGTTCCTCGTGGAATTCCAGGACTTCAAGAGTCAGCTGTGACAAAAATCCTTTCAGTACTAAAGATCCTCAGTGAGTCACCAACCCTGGCCAGCACTCCCAGCTCACTTTTGCCAGGCTCAGCAACTGTTCTTCCTTCTCTCTTTCAAACTCCAGCCACCTGCTGCACCTGAGCAAAGTCTGGGCAGAGAAGGGCACAGGGCACCTTTGCCCCAGGTAACTCCCTGAGCCCCCGGGAGCTCCGGGCAGCGCAGGAAACTTCACCCCAGCCTGCCTGAGTCACAACGAGGAGCAAACCACACCATTTTCATCTGCGTTTGTTTGTGAGGGGGACAACCCTGAACCTCTGCACTTCCACTGCTGGCATTTGAACAAGAGCTCGGCAGGCACCTTGAAAGTTTTAGCCACGATTGTTAAAACAAAGAGGATTAGGAGACACTACTGCTACTACAAACCTCCCGCATCCCCCTAATCGCCTCTTTAAGTCCCTCTCAGGAGAGAAGCTGCTTTCTGAGCCCTTTCAAGCATCCTGCAACACTGCTTGAATCTCAGGAAACATCACGCTGAAGAAACAGTGCCTAGCGAGATTTTTTTTCAAAGGGATTTTAGTGGCACAGAGGTAGAAGGTGATTTGAAAAGTATATCACGTGCAGCCACAGGAGTCTGCTACACAACTTAAAGAGAAGAGCTGGAGGTTGGAGAGCCAAAGCTGAGGACAGAGTTGATGAAGAGATTCTATTAAAGATGGATGTGCCAGTTAAAGTAAAAATATGTGGAGAAAAAACAATAGTATTGTTGTAGGAGGACAAAAAAATCCTTTTTTGGTCAGATTATGAGATATTCATTAAAAGTCTTCTGTCCAGAACATGGCATACACTTTCTGGATAGAATATTGTCGTGACAATGACATTTACATAAAATACTTAACCTTGGATTACAACTAAAATATTCAATTTTATGTGTTTATATATATATATAAACAGTCTGAACTATAATGCTCAGATTCAAACTCCTCAAAAATTCTGGGATTTTGGTTCCCTTGGACCTCACTCCCACAGAACTGTGAAATATCTAAAAAAATTTTAAAGGGGGCTTATAAGACAGATGGGGACAGACTTCTTAATAGGACCTCTAGTAACAGCTTTAAACTAAAAGAAGGTAGATCCAGACTAGATATATATTCAGATATCATTTTTTATTTTTTTTTTTACCATGAGGGTGATGAAACACCAGAACCGTTGCCCAAAAAATTTATAGATGCCCATCTACATGGCTGGAGCTTTGAGCAACCTGATCTAGTTGAAGTTATGCCCCTGTTTATTGTAGGGAGAGGCTTGGACTAAATGACTTTTAAAGGTCCCTTCCAAACCAAGCCATTCCTGTGATTCAAAGATTTTTTTTTCTTTAGATTTGGCCTTCTTTTTTAAATTATATTATCCGAGAATGCAGTTTTCTAATTTTGTGATTCTTTCATAAGGGGAAATATGTGAAATTAATTTGTAATAAAAATACATTAAATTGCTTTTTAAGACAATAACACTGTATTGGAAAGCTGGAGACAAATATGTGATGTGAGGTGACTTTTAAATCTTGGTTAAGTCAGAATTGATAACTTATAGAGACCAGATATGTCCAATACCTTAATTTTATACTATTCATGACCACATGACTTTTTCAGGTTATTGGTAGATAACCTGAGACTTGTAATACCTGATCTGTCTAAACCATTACTGTTCCTCAGTGAGGAATGGTCCCCCCTAAATAAGCCAGCTCTCATTTTGACAGAGTTCCAGCTAATAAGGTGAAATTCAATATGCATATTGTGCATCCCTTTTGCAAGCCCTTATTAACCAGGGTACATTTCCTGAAGGATGAGGAATCCCTGGCTTGCCTTTGTATAAACCTGCTTGGTCTTCAAGAGAGAACTGGGTGAAGGAATGGAAGGAAATTGAGAGAAGTGACTTTTGCTGGATGGTTCTCAGGTCTTCATCAAGGTCACTAAAACATGAGAGGTCCCAGGAAAGCTTATTAAACTAAACCCCATGCCTTTTTCTCAGCTATATTTCTCTTAAATACAATTACTTTCCTCTTGGCTGGCAATTCTGCTGTGCTGAAATCACTAAAGCCTTTCCTTGTTCAAGCAGCATCTTGACTATGCTGATACTCACCTGCTTTTCAACATCAACACGGAACAATTTCAAAGTGAGTTGTAAAGCATTATTACTGAATTTTTGGTGAATGCTCAGAGCTGTCCAAGGCACACAGGACAAAAAAAAAAAAAAAAAAAAAAAAAAAAAGAGGTAGTTTTGTATTGCATAGACTACAAATTTTTTTTATATATGTCAGTATGAAAGTCACTGAGACCATTCACGTACATGAAATAACACAGGATTTCACAAGCTCATTTCCATGTTTAAAAGTGGATCTCAGCCCTGTGGTTGACTCCCCGATTTCACATCTGATCTTTGCAGTGTGGATTTCACAGAGCTCACACACGATGATTTTGGTTTTAGTGTCCCATTCTAATCTGCATATGTATCATTACCTTTCTAATCTACACAAAACAAACTTCATCACAAAACATCCATTTCTCATTGATCTCCTGAGAATAAGTTTGCCATCATCAGCAGCCCTGCTAAATTACCCTCAACCCTAAATCAGCACATAGTCAGCATGCGTGACATGATGCAGAGGGAACTGCTGTGTTAGAAAATTTAATTGGTAAAGAAACTACAAATGGCAAATGAATTCACAAGGGTAGGAGATGTACAGAAATATGTGCATACACTGACATATTTATGTGTGGATCCATACACACACAGAGATTACTGCCCCTGAACTCAGCCAGGATTTCACACCCAGATCTGTGAATTTACTGTTTGGTTAATGGTTAATTTATTTAGACATAAAACAAAAGCCTATAATGATTAAACAACTGCCATGTGGCTTAGTCAAAAAGCTGGGGGGGGGGGG
>VZTX01011820.1:1859542-1873131 GCA_013400915.1 Pardalotus punctatus
AGGGTGGGGGGGGGGGGTTGCCATCCTATAAAAAAATTCTACCACACGAGCAATTCATTGCATCTCAAAATAGTGAGGAAACATTGTTTTGAAATTTCTTCCTTAGTTATATTGAACACAATCCAGGAAATGAGAATTTCAGCCTTCCTCCTCCTCAGTGTTTAGACATACAGCACAAACACCTACAGAACAGCCACCAGGCTATAAACACCAGTGGTGTCCTAAGAGTAATTTGAATTTGTCGAAGCATTTCCAGCATTTCTACTGGGTCATCAAGCTTTTTGCAAGGTCAGGTGTTACATGGATGGCATGGAGAAACTTGTGATGTTTATAAAACTAGGGGTAGGCCTAAATTTAGGACCCTGTTCCCATTTAAAAAAAAAAAAAAAAAAAAAATTGGCACTCACATATTGGCCTTGTTTTTCCCATGTTTCATCATGAGAGGCTGGTTGGCTGGTTTGATTTCTCCTTCAGTCTCAATTTTACCTGCTTCTCTCTCAATTTTACCTGCTTATGAAATATTGAGCCATCACAGATTCTTTCCCCCCTACCATCACACACAGGATTGTTTGGATGAGACAACAATTGCTCCACATTTTCTTGTCACAGACCAAACTCCACCTTCAACTTTTGGATGATGTCCCAAAGGAAAAATAGGATTTGGACACCACTGGCACACAACAGCCCCATATCCTCACTCTCTCCCTGTCTTCTGCAGTAGTTTCGCAGTGTTCCCAGCACCAGGGTGAAGTTTTAACAATGACTCTCGTGTTTCCACTTTCTTACAGCACTCCCTCATTTCCTCCAGGCTCCAAAGCCAAGCTAGGTAGGTTTGCTAGGCTGCCAACAGGATTTTCCCCTTTCCAACAACGTGAATGGTCATTAAATGCTGTTCTGCAAACACTGGCCAATGCTATTTCTGTAGCATTAATGTTAGAAACCTATGGGATTCTGCAGATTATACAAAAAAACTATTTCATATTTTGGTACTCCACTACTCCATCCTGTTAACTCTATTGATTTAATGAAACAAGCCATCTAAAATTATTCAGTTTTTTTAATCACAGCAAGGAATGCCAGTAGGAATAGCTTTTCTCACTGCAAGTTGCCTGCACAGAGAAGAGCTCATAATTCATTGTCTGCCCAAGAAGCTCTCTAAGGAGAGGATTTTTACTTCTTCCTCTTGTTTGCTCTGTGGGTTGATTGGCATGTATCTCTGTATATAACTATATCTATGGCACAATGTTATAATAGCAAGGAAAACAAAATTACTACCTCTGCCTGACATTTCATCAGCACTGCTTGGGAAATATCATCCCTGAAAAACACAGAACAGGGGGTTACAATTAACACTAAGAAGTGTTAATTAGACAGAGCAGAAATGACTTATTATAAAGCAGAGGGTATTTTACTTTTCCATGTCTCACAACAGTAGAGCTTCCTGAGTGAAGTCAGGGGCTCTGCTCGGGTGGCTGGAAGTGAGGAAATGTAAAACCCCTTGTTGCTGTACTTTATCACTGCACAAGGACTTATTAACAAACGTCTTCTTTGGCACATGTTCGTATAAATCCAGGACACAGGGTCTCTTTTGCCATTGTTAGAGCTCTGCTCTAAACTCTGAGGAATTTGACACATTTTAATGAATGAAGACAGAGTCCAGGAGAGCTTTCCTGCTACAGAGATTGCACACTTAATTAGGACCCTTATTAAAAATAAATACTCAAGTAGTACAAAAGTCTGCAATTCAAGTCTCGTGTGTCTCTTGCTGAAACTGGAGACTGTCAATATTAGTAGTCACTTTTTAAAAAATAATAAATTGTCTTCAGTAGCTCAAGGTCACACAGTGTTGGTAAATCGGCAGCAGAATTTAGTACACAAACCAAATCTTCAGAGACCCATGTGCAGTTTTCACTACAAAACCTTACAGCTTCCTTCATTTGCAAGGGCCCAGTGCTCCTCTGAAACAGCAATATCTCATTCTTATTCCACGAGAACAATCCAGTGAAAGTTAAACAAACCAACCTGCAAAGATAAAGGATAATTGTACTTTTAGAAAGGACTGGAGATAAGTTAGCATGCCTGACTTTCAGTGTACCACACGTGGCTGAAGCATCCGTTATCCCTGCTTCAAGAATCATTTCATTTTTGGATCAATCTCAGAACTGACCCGGAGCTCACACCCACTGAGCACCAGCAGCACTTTGCTACCACAGCAAGCACTTTGGGTCATGGGACTATGAAGAAACAAAAGCAGCTTTTGCCCAAGTGAGTCCAAAGTCTGTAAATGTAACATCTGAGAGCCCCACTTACACCGCAAATTAAACTGAGAGGGAAAGCGACTCTCAGTTCATTGACACATGTGGCAAAATAAAACCCAAATACCACCAACCAGGGTGACATACACATATTTTCATTGTTATTGTCACTCAAAGCCTTCAAAAGCTTTAAGAAAATCAACAACAACCTATTTTTCCAAAACTGGTGAGTAACGCTCAGAACTCAAATTTAAAAACTGTCAAAAGTAGTCATTTGTATGAAAACTTTAAAGAAAAATAAAGAAAAAAAAACATGACAGTAACCTGAGGGTCGAAAGTTTTCACATATTCCAAATTTAACATATAATCTGAGGAGCTGTCAAAAAAAAGTTTTCTAAGGATAAAAATTTCATACAAATTTCCTTTCTGTTACAATGAAGTTAACCTTTGAACTGGGGGAGCATGTATTTCAATTAAGGCTGAAAAAAAAGAGATTCATGATACCATAAACATCTGCAAAACAGTAGAGACAGTCAACAAAGATGGCTCTGTGCGAAACATTTACTGAAAATCACCAACATGATCCCTTTTGCTGTTGCACTTTGGATGCCAGATGGCTGCAGGGAGCTCCAGCAGGCAATTTCTTAATGAGAGAGCTTCTGCCCGATATCATCAGTGTCCATCAGATGCAGCATCCACCCTGCTGAGGCTTCCAGGAAAACCAGACATTTTGCCAATGACTGCACCAGGTCAGCCTGAGCTTTTCAAAGTTTACAGAGCATCATTTGCTGTTGTTCAGTTCAGCCCATCTTATCAGGACTAACTTCCCTGAGACGTTCCAGTGATGATCAGTAAAATAAAAAGGCCATGAGGCTCCTCGATCAGCCTTAGCTCCACTTTTGACCCTGTTTAAGAACACACGTGTCACTCATCACCTCCATCACCACAGACTTCCAGCTGAACGGAGCCATTTCCCTCCCAAGAGCTGAGTAGAGGTTTTGCCAGCCCTGATTCTACAGTTAGAAACAAACCTTCCAGCCAAGCGTGTTGGTGTCCTCATCTCACACAGGTTTCCAGGTCCAGGGTGTGCCCGTCCTTGCTTGCCAAGGCAACACAAGTTCTTTTTCCAGTGACCAAGGTACTGAAAACTAGCTGAGCCCTCTCCCGGGAGGGAGATTGGTGAAAGCTGCACAGGGCACGTTAACATTTCAGCCTGGCATCAGAATCCAGAGACCTTTCCATGTAGCCCTTAGGAAGTCACTCAGTGCTGGTGACACACACGGCACTGCTGTCACCAGCTTCTCCAAGTGCCTGGCATGATTGTGAGGTGCATCCTGAACATTTCGACAGCATTATGCTCACAGTAAATTAGAGTTGGGTTAACTCATTCATCTGGTGTACCTTGGGCAACAGATTATGTTTGTAAGACACACGATGGACTAATTTTCCCCAAAATCCAACAAGTTTTACGTTACTACCAATTCTTACATTGCCAGATATTTTTCAATGGATCTGAAAATAGGGATTCAATTAGTGTTTTGAGATCCTTTTCACCAGTTGAACAGGAAGAATGGTATAACATAGTTATGGTAGAAAAGAGACCCTGAAATCACCTTTCTGATCCCTTCTCATGCACGTGAAGCTTTCATGAAGAAGGGTACAGATTTTTGTGAGAGGCTGGAGCCATGTTTCTCTGCCAAATCTACTGGAGTAGTTTTCCTACTCTTGGCCCCACTGCATCAAGATTACTTTCTCTGTGTCAAAGTAAAGCTTCAATAATGTGGATAAAAAGAATGATTAGAGAAATCAAACATAACTCATCCCTCCAAGCAGGAAAAAAAGCCAGGCATCTCGTAGCTCACATTCTAGCACACTGGACTGAGAATTGCAATTTTAGTCCTGTGTGCCTGATCATTTGACATTTACTCCTATTGAACAGGCCCTTAATTAGATTCTCCTGCCAGAATAAGATATCTGACTCTCCCCTTACAAAGCAAAGGCTCTCCAAGTTCTAATCTCCACTACCTGCCCCATTCATTTAGCTGTAAATATCTATGGCTAACCTTGCAAGCCGGAGATTTAGAAAACTGAGGAAATCCATAGGTTGTACCCAAGGTAAACCATGGGTTTCCCCAAGCCATGAGAGGAAATCAATATCCCATATCCCACTTACAAGAAAGCGAGGCAATGTTTCGATACCTTTGTTCCCTATAAAGCTCTTTCATCGGGAAGTCCCTCCCGCACAAATCCGAGCTCATTCTCGCTGTCTTCTCGTGCTGCTGTTGCTACTCCTGGTCAGAGGCTCGTGATCCCTGTCCAGATCCAGCTCCCCTTGGCAGGGGTCACACCCTCCTCCCTCCCCTGACTCCAGGTCCTGCTGCCCTTTAAGCCCTTTTCAGGATCTGCTGAATGGTTTATAGGGGCCCTGCCTTGCTGGCCCTGCTCCAGTCTTGTTGAATTTCTGTGGACATCTCCTCTATTCAGGTCCAGGGCTAGCACCCCATTTCACTTCCAAACATCTGGTTTTAGCAACAACCTCAGCATTTTAAGGCCAGCCAGTCTTGTTAAATCTCTCTGTAAACATAAACCCAAAGCAGATCTTTTTAAAAGCCTTTGTAATTCATGGTTTCCATCTGCCTGTCAGACCACAGAAAAGATCCACTCTGTTTCTGGTTTCCTTTCCATTTCCCTCTTCCCCCCAGGAGCCTGCCCTGCTGTCTCAAATGTGCTAAAATTTGCGTAGATCCTGCCCATCTATTATATTTTCCCAGTTAAACAGGCAAAAAAATTTTGCAAGGATATGTATAGCAGATTTGCAACTATTGATGGGTGATAAGACTTTGGACAACCTGCTTTCAAGGGATTTCTATATCCCTTTTCTGAAATTTATCCATGCTTTTACCCACTCATTTTTTAGCCACTTATGTATTGAGGGGGGAAAAAAATAATTTTTTAGAAACAACTTTATCATAACTCTTGCAAGCTTTACAGCACATTAATAAGAGCCAAAAGAAGAAATGAAGGAATATAAAACAGAAAAAAACCCCTCTCTGAATCCATATGAGCTGCAAGTATTCTCACATTGAGAACATGCCTAGGGATCCACCTTTACCCCTCACAGTCCTGCATTACAGAGCTCATTTAGGCAGAGCTCCTGTGTGAAGTCAGGCATCAGACTGCATCCCAAACATCACCAGCTCTTACAGAAAATTAATCCACAAACCAGTATATGACAAGACTTTGCACTTCCAGGCCATCAAAACTGGGCTGTTGGGAAGCAATGCTTTCCCCCCTGTTGTCTGGAATTTGCAAGGATTTAAGATAAAACCTAAGATAAGATTTTAGTTCCCACATACAGGTAAATCCAACACTGCACAAAACAGCATTCCAAACAGAATTATCCCTCAGGCAGGTGTCTCATCATGCCCTTGTCCACACCTGCCAAATTCACACCTGGAGTGAAGAAGAACATGTGCTTATGCCAGCATTTGGATGGAACAGGCCTCAGACCAGACTTTGTTATGGTTAGAAGTGTTTACCAAACACCCAGTTGCAGTTAAGGCTATCAGTAATAGTCCTTTAAGCATTTTAAGCAGGTCTTTAAGCATTTTCATCTCTCTTGATGCACTTGCTCCCACATGAACAATCACTGTAAAAACACCCATCACATTTCTACACCAACAGCCACTTGCCCAGGCCTTGGCCTGCGTCAGGCAGTGCTTGAATTTGAGCCTTCTGACCTCTGTACAGCACCTGATAATACTAACGACCTCATAACCTAATCTGAAATTATAGACTTTTCACCATTTCCATGAAAATGTAAATCCCACCACACAGGACCACCTTACTCAGCCTGTGCAGAGCATTATCAAGCCTTAAAGGCTCCCTCAGGAAAGGCACATACATATATATATACACACACACACACACATATATATACATAAAATAGATATTATTATATTAAATAACACACAGCAAGTGACACATTTTCCTCTTACTCTGGTAACACAGACACGAAGTTCTTATTTTAGGGAGTCCTAAATATTTCTGCTGTCTCCCAGTTCTTCTTTAGTTCTTGTAAGCCTAAGAGCCCTTCAGCATCTCGCCCCATTCTTCTCTTCTGGAATTCACCCCTTCCCTCCTCTCCACCCTTCTTTTACCTTTAGGCATTATCCAGCACCAGAATTTCTTGCCAATAGACCTTCTCCAGTTATTTCAGCTCACCCCGCTGTTAGCCAGGGTGAACCAGCTCATCCCCACACCCTTTAACCTCTTCCCACCCCATGGCAGGTCCCTCTCATTAACACCACCTCCCCCGCATCAGCTCCGCACCCTCCTTTCCCGCCGCACTCAGTAATTCCCACCACGTCCCGCAGCCGCACAACTGAACTGTGAATCCAAGGCCAAGGTGGGCTGCCCGGATCCCGGTCCTCCACCGGCCGACCCCCGGCCGCTCCCGGGGAAAGGCAGCCGCAGCTCTCGCTGGACATCATCCGCTGCTCCAGCAACGCGCGTGGCTCCCTGGGTCAGGAGCATCTCTTCTGTTGGTTATTAGATCCCTTAATAACATCAAAATGAGGGGTAGTGGCTGAAAAGGAATAATTTTCAGGTTAAAGCATGTGTTAAAATTAAATCTATCCTTTTCTTGGTTGTTTTGGTTTTGGTTTTTTTTTTTTGACTGGGTGTTCTTTTTTTCTAATAAGCTCGTTTTGGAGATGAAATACAAACCATCTCTGTGCAGTTTCAGGGGTTTTTTTTGTGCCTTTTATTTTCCGAACTTACGGGTAACAGGGGGCTTGTGGTGTTCTTTGGGGTCTTTTTCCCTCATAAAAAGGTAGAGAAAAATAAAAGGGAAACTAGAAAGGAACAGTAACAGGGGGAAAATGTTCTTTTGCAACAGTGCATTAGTATTTCCGTCGAAATGCGAGAGATGGAAAACGGAATGAATTTTCACGTGCCTCAGTTGGTGCTAGAAGCAGCAGGAAACGGTAAAACCCTCCGTTCCTCTCCCGTTGTAACTGTGCGTCCCTCGCTCGCTTCCATCTGTTGAGCTCCAGACGCTCCGCTGCTGCCCCGGGCGAGCTGCAGCCCCCGGGGCTCCCGGGAAGCCTCCGCCGGCTCGTCCTACGGAGCTGCTCCTCCTCGTTTCTTCCAGCTGCTTAATCACGTTTAAATATATTAAACACTTTCCTATTGTTGTTCTGGCACAGAAGTAATTGCCGCAGTTGCCATGGGGATGTTATGACAACACGAGGGCGATGCCCGCGCCGTGAGAGCGGGCAGAGGTGTCCCCTCGCCGGGGGACGTGGGAAGTTCGTGCGCCCTGGGAACGCCCGGGCCGGCGCTGCGCTGCCGCCGATGAGATCCTGCCGGGAGCGAGGGATGCTTGGGCTGGCCCCCGCCCCAGGGGAGCACGGAGGAGGGATGGCCGGGAGCGGGGGAGAGGGGTGGGACGGTGAGAGCCGCGTTCGCTCCAGCGGTGCCACCGGCGGCAGCTGTGTTTGCTCAGCGCTGGCACAAAGGCCGCCCCGCCCGGTGAGGGGCAGCCGGGGCCGCCCCGGCCCGGCCCATCCCCTCCCTCCCCTCCGGGCAGCGCCGGGCTGAGGGGTGGTTTCCAGGTTGGGAAACGGGGCGGCGAGTCCCGGGACGGCAGCAGTAGCGGGGCCGCGGGAAAGACAGAGCGGGGTCGGGACACGCTCCTCGGTCTCCAGTAAAACATCGCTGTCCCTGACATCTCCATCGCTGTCCCCGCTGCAGCGGCCCCGGCTGCCCAGGGCGCCGCATGGAAGCAGGACCACCACCCTTCCCGGCCGTGGGTGTGCCCCTGGGCCCCAGCAGAGCATGGAGGACACTCCGGGCTGGAGCCGAGGAACCGGCACGACCCCGCTCCGAGCATCTTCCGTGCCCAGGGCCTCGGCAGCAAACCGGGTCGGGGAGAGGCGGCTCTGGAAAGCTACGGATGGTATCGGGGATTCCCCCTTCAGGCTGAAAACTAAACTGGCCAGCCTGGAAAAGTCCCCCCCGTTCCCCTCCCCGGCCTCGCTCAGCCCGCGGGGCTCAGCCACAGCCGGGGCCCCGGCGCCGGCCGGCCCGGCCGGGCTGCGGAGGCAGCCTCGCAGCGAACAGGGTGCGGGGAGGTTCATTTTAGGTGAAGGAATGTCATTTCGCTACTAAATGGTTAGTCTAATTTGATCTTTATTATGCTGTGGATTAGGGCTGATTCATATTAAACACGAGTGCAGTTAATATAACTCCGGAACGTGTCCCGCTCTATGTACAGCAGCCGCTGTTACAGCTCCGCCGCTTCCTGCGACCCGTGGATTAAGATTTAATTAACAGGGAAGTTTGCGAGCGCTCGCCCGCAGCCTCTCTGCTTCACAAATAATTTATACTCGATTCACCCGATTTTTATTCAAGTGACAGCATTTTATTTTACTCCAAAAGGGACCTGAATATTTTATGTTCTGCCAGAGGCATCTGTATACGAACCTCTCGGAGGCAGCTTCAAACCCAAGGGATTTTTTTTCTTTATTTTTTTTAATCTAAGGGAATTACTTCAGTAGGACAATTTATCAGATTCTTTTACTCCCCTCCCTCCTCCTACTCCCCCCAATTTAACAGCCTAAACTACCCATATGAAAGTTAATCGTCGTGATCCCCATTGTCGGTTGTATAAATCCAAGCTCAAGCCAACCTCCAAGACACGGCAACAATTCTGATAAATTGTCCTGCTCGCCTAACTACACAAGAATGGCTTTTATAATTAAAAGGGGAGCTGAGTTAAATCAACAGCTCCTAAGCCCTTCTCAACAGGGCTAGAATGGGAGAAATGTGGCGACCTGATTTCTTTAAGTAGCAGCTCTTTGTAGCCCGTTCATAATCCTAGATATGGAAACCCATCCTGCACAAAGTCAGCTGCCAACCAAAAAAGGGGGAAAAAAGGGAAAAAAAGTTTATTCAGATGCTCAAAGTCCATCCTTTTTTTTCCAGTCTAACATAACCCTAGCACTTTATAACCAAACAGACAACTCCTTTTCCAATTAAAGTGGAATTAGGAAACTCAATCAAATTAGCTCACTATTAAAGCCCTTCTTTATTAAACCGTTTTATTGTAGTAATATTAAGTTTCACCCGCTGTTGGAACACGAGACTTTTAAAAGTTTCCCTTGTGATATTGATTTGGCTGCTCCCAGGATGGATCAGGGTCAAAAGTATTTGCCTAGGTGTAATCTGTAATATTTACTTACTTTTTTTTTTTTTGGTCGGGTTTTTGTTTTTTTAAGAAAATCTTAAAATTGTATCCAAGTTGATCAATCGCGTGCGAGATGGAAGAACTGCATGTTGATGCAATTTGATTTTAGCCAGGAGCTTCCTTCCATAGCTGCAGTGGGACTCCTCTCCTCCCAGCCCCACCAGTATATTAACTGGTTGGTAGGAGCCTCGCTGGCAGCTCCCAGCCAATGTTTACACAGTTATATTTGAAGTGAGAAAGTAAACAGTCCAGCTGTGCCACGGAGCGGTTCGGTGGGATTAGGTTTCCATACCAACCAACTTTAGGAGCTTTTACAGTCTTAATTCAACCATGCACTGAACTTGTTCTTTGTGAGTAATAGTTTTCCTGGGCCAAACACTCCCAGGACTGGCAAGAAAGTCACGCTCCGGCCTTCGGCGAGATCGCCTCTCGGGATGCACGGGGGCACGCCCGCTGCCCCCCCCCTCACCCCAATACAGAAATAAATAGAGCAGGAAAGCCCTTCTTACTTTTTGATCTTGGAGAACATTTGGACACCGTTGCCAAAAAAAGGAGAAAACAAAAAGAAAAAGCCACACCAGTAGCCTTTACTCTCAGATGAGTGTAAAGGACGCACAGCTCCGAGAAGACAGAAACCTTCCCTGCACATACGCTCTTCACTGATCTTAACTCATCCACATCTGCCGCGAGCACATCCTGAAAAAAAGTCATTATTACAGACGCCTTTGCTTATTTTGACACAGAAACAATTACAACGCACAATAAAATTTCAGATACATGGGGGAAGTACCTTCCCACTGCTACACAATCCGCGGTCGGCAAGGTGGAATTTGCTTTAACCAGGCTTCTCTTTGCGACAATGCCATATTTCCTAAATATGACCCAAAAAAATCAAGATAGTGAAGGGAGAAATCCTGCTTAAATTTATACCTCTGTAGGTTTCCCCCCACCCAGGCGTAAATAAGAAGAAGACCAGAACAAGAAATAGACATATTTGACAATTTCAGTTGATAAGGAAATTGTTCTTGCTTGTACACTTCATTTTTATTTATAAATTTATCTGAAGAATATCTAGTTTGACCATGATAAAAATGTAGTAAACATGTTTGTACTATTTGCATAAACTTTAAATATTGACTGTACTTGTCAAATTAATTTCCCAGAACACACTTCCATCATCTCATAAAATACCACTTGCCATTCATAAGACCGATTTTTTTTAATAGAAAATAACATTTATTTCTATGAAATGGAAACACAGAATTACCTGTTAGAAACAGCAAGAAGTTTGCTACATTGGAACAAGAAAGCAATTTTCTTGCAGATCACAAATGAAGGAGGCTTATTAAACCGTCATACACCATTGGCGCCGGAGTCCTACGGACAGTTACAAATATATCTACTTTCCAATGTTATATACAGACCATAAAGTTTCTGGGGGTGGGAAGGAGAAGGTTTTCAATTTGACAATGTTTCATCTATATGCCTGGTAAGTATTACAATGTGCTGTCTAACCTTTAGCTTAACGTTAATACCAAGTTCACCTACGAGTTACATTAATAACTTAGATTTCCATTTTATAACATTATACACTTGCTAGTATACATATATATATATATGTATGTGTGTGGGAAAGAGCGTGTGTGTGTGTGTGTGTGTGTGTGTGTGCACCCCACGGCGCACTGAGGATATCCATGCTTATGGCCATAAGCAACAAAGAGTGACTCATGTCTGGACAATGAAAGTGCACCTTTATCACCTTAATACACCTACGTCTGTCCGCGCCGGGCTCTGCACCGCCTGCACGGGGGAGAGAAAGCCACCCGTGTCCGTCCACCCGTGCCTACCTAGCTACCTCTACACAGACGAGCTTTAGGAAGCCGCTATTGCTTCTCGGGGGTGTTGTTGACCATGGGCCCGTAGAGCCCGCTGGAGTACACCTGCTCCTTGTGCACGGCGGAGCGGTCCCGCATCAGGTCGCTGAAGGCATAGTCCACGGGCGGCCGGAAGCCCAGCGTGGGCATTAGCCCGGCCGTGGAGTAGGGGGTCATGAAGGCCAGTCCCCGGCTGTGCGCCGAGTAGGCGAGGCGCAGGGGGTTCAGTCCCAGGTGGGTGCCCAGGGGGTAGGCGCCGGCCTCGGCCCCGAAGTGCGTGGCGTTGGGCTGCAGCGGGGAGAAGGCGGAGCGGCTGCCCAGCGTGCCGATGGCCGGGGCCATGGCGCCGGCGATCAAGGGCCGGTGGTGGGCGGCGGCGGCGGCGGGGGTGGGCGGCAGGCCCTGCAAGGCTCCGTCCCGGGCCCAGCCCTCCTCGGGGCCCTTCTCCGGGCCGCGGTTGTTGAGGATCTGCTCGATGGCCTGTACCACGTCCCCGCCGCAGCCCTGCAGCACCAGCTCCAGCACGCTGCGCTTGTGCGCCGGGAAGACGCGCGTCAGGATGTCGATGGGAGTCCGCTGCCGGCCGCCGGCCGAGGGCGACGGGTCCTGCTCGTCCTTGTCCGCCTCCGAGCCCGAGTCCGAGCCCAGCGGGCTGATGGAGCCCGGGCTCTCCTCCCCCTCCTTCGGGCCCTTGGAGACGGGTGAACTCATGAAGGACTCGCCGTCCCCGTTCTCCGAGCCCGAGCCGTGGCGAGCATCTGGGGAGGAGGTGCCGGGCACGGACTCGCCGTCCGGGGAGAGTGGCTTCCCGCCCGCCTGCTGCGGGGTGACGGCGCGGCTCGGCAGCAGCGTCTTGGGGAACAGCTCGAACTTCTGCATCTTGGACTCTGCGGGCCGAGGGGGCAGAAGAAAGAGACACCGTCAGTGCGGCTGCCCCCGGCGGGCCCCGCGGAGCGCCCCGGCCGTCGGCGGGGCCACCCGCCCGCGGTCCGCACCCCGCTCATCTCCCACCGCCTCTCCAGACCCCTTCCCTCCATCACCACCTCTCCGAGGGCGCGCAGCGCGGCCTTACCTGAGGCGCCGGCGCCTCCCTCGCCGCCGCCCCCGGCGCAGACGGAGCCGAACACCTCGTACGCGGGTCGGGGCGGGATGATGCCGTTGGCGGCCGCCAGCGCCAGCCCCTCGGCCGTGCCGTAGAGCAGCTGGAGCTCACGGGCCTCGTTCTCCTCCTGCGCCTGCTGCCGGCGCAGCGCCACCTGCGCGGCCATGACGCGCTGGCGCTCGGCGATGAGGGTGCACTTGGCGCACATGCAGTCCTTCCAGCGGCAGTACCGCTTGTGGCCCTTCAGCGCCGACACCACCCCGTGGTTGCGGCAACGGGCGCACTTGGGCGTCCGCGGGTACTTCTCGGCGGCCCGCAGCAGCAGCGGCGGCGCCCGCAGCAAGCTCCCGGCCACGNCGCAGCTCCATCCCGGCGAGCCCGCCCCGAGAGAGCGGCCCCCCCTCCCCGGCCTCCCCCAAAGCGACGCGGGGCGGGGGAGCCCCCGCGCCGCACCCGCGCCCGGCCGCGGAGAAGCTCCCGGTGCCTTCGAGCGCGATCACGAACGGGGGGCACACGGAGCCCCGGGAGCGGGCATGCAAACCCCAGCGCCTGTCCTCTCGCCTCGCTCGCGTCCCCCGTCCCCCCGCACCGGCACACGGCCCCGGAGCGGGGTTCAAGCGAGAAGGGGCCCGTCGGGAGCCGCTCCGCGCCCTCCTCCCCTTCGCGCCCGCTAACACAAGAAAATCCAAGAAAACTTAGATCACTCTCGCTTCCTTGCTCTCCGTGCGCATCTGGCGGGGCAGCACCAAGTCCATCGCGCCAGGCTCAAAGCCGAGCTCTCCCGTCCACGCTTGCGGGGTGGCCGCTCCCCACGGCGCCCCGGTGCAACCCGAGCTGCTCCCTAAGCTCCGCTCCCCTGTCCCCCTGTAACTGCAGCCACAGACTAGCAGTGTCCTTTCAAAGAAAAATCCGGCACCTTCAACGATAGGATCCCTCGCCACGAACCGCAGAGGCTAAAATCCAGCAGAGAATAGGGGGGGGAAACCAAAAACAAAAAAAAGACCGCCCCGTCTCCCGAGCAGCAGCTCCGCAGCCGTGCGGAGGGGCCGGGCTCATCCGCCGCGGCGAGCCCCTAGCAGGCGGCCGGCGTCGGGGCGGGCAGAGCG
>VZTX01011824.1:1529-21281 GCA_013400915.1 Pardalotus punctatus
CAACTGCGCTTCCAAACTTTGGAATGAGACCCTGAGATAATAAAATCTGCACTATTGCAGCAGATTATTATTATTATTATTATTATTATATTTATTATTATTATTATTATTATTATTATTGCTGTTGTTGTTGTTGTTGCTGTTGCTGTTGCTGCTGTTATTTTTATTATTATTGATGTATTAATATTATTAACATTAACGTTATCGATTTTATTAATATTATTTATAACAATTATGCCATAACTAATAATACAAACCCGTATATTTCTATTAAAAAGGGATCTAATTGATTTACATTTAATACTGCAATTAAACAAGTTTAGACCCAAAAGTCAGACCTAACAACAACAGAAACTGGTTTTAAGGGACAAAATATTTTGTGTTAAAATATGGGGAATGCTCGCTTTGAGTTCTTTGGAATAGAATTGACTCATTTCATTTTATTATGGAATTTTTCACATTCAGCACCGTGAGGAACTCGCAGTCTCACAGCTGGGGAGATCCACGGGGCTTCCTTGGGGTTGGACATCTGTCAGTCAAAAAATTCCTGACACAACCGGTGTCGGGGCCAGGAGGAGAAATAAAATCTGACAACCCCAGCGCTGGGAAATGTCCTTCCCCAACAACACAACTCCAGCTGCTGCGGGTGCTGGGGGGTTGGAGGTCCCTGGAGCGTCTCACATTCAGCTTTTCTTTTAAATCAGTTTTATTTCCCCGGGGTGGTGTGTGAGGAGCGTCCTTCACCGTGGATGTGTCACCTCATCCCATCCTGCTCCTATTCCCACCTGACTGCAGACAGCATTCTGTAAACATTTTCAAATCTATTTACACATTTTTCACTTCGTTCCCCCCCATTTTTCCACGAACAAGACAGGATTTTTAAAAAATAATGTTCCTGGGCACTGGCTGGGAGTCGGGAGTCTCGCTCTGTCAGCCTGGGTCAAGTTCCCGTGACAACAGGGCCATGGTTTGGTGGGACTCGGCAGTGTTTGGTTTATGGTTGCCCTCCGTGACCTTTAGGGGTCTTTTCCAGCCGAAATTACGCTCTGGTGCCGGGGATCGCTGCAGGTTGGCCGCCTGCACCAGGGCCCTGCGGAACCTGATCGCCCAGCAGGCGTTTGGGCTTTCCTTTCGGAGACACAAATAGTTTAATTCGCTAAGCTCATAATGAGGGCTCTGCTTTTACCCAGGAGAGCGCCCTGATTTCAAGGATAAACCCTGGAAACCCAAGCTCTGCTGCTGGGCAATGTCAGAGCTCCTTGGATTTGGCAGCCCGGGAATTCCGAAGGCTCCCTGTGCCTCGGGATGTGCCCGGGAATGGGCACACGCTGGAGCTGTTTATCTGTCAAAATTAGCCCTGCCCCAGGTTCCACATCTTCAGGATGAGAGGAAAAGACCTCGAGCTGTGCCAGGAGAGGTTTAGGTTGGATATCAGGGAAAATTCCTTCGTGGAAAGGGTTGTCAAGGACTGGGACAGACTGCCCAGGGCAGGGTGGAGTCACCATCCCTGGAAGTGTCCCAAAAATGGGTGAATGTGGCACTTGAGGTCAGGGCTCAGTGGGGAGCACGGCGATGGTGATGGTTTGGTGACTGGACTCGATCTCAGAGATCTTTTCCAACCTGACCCATTTCCCTGCCCATTTTCCTCCTGCATTCCAGAAGGAACCATAAATCCTCTCCAGAAATGACTGTATTTTAATCCTCTCCAGAAATGACCGTATTTTAATCCCCTGCTCTGGCCAAGGTTCATTTTCTTTTTTAATATTTGCAATATTTGCAACGCTGGAGTTTCCAGCTCTTCCCTGATCTGTGCTTTGTTATCCTGAAAAAACAATTGTACAAAAAACAATGAACCAGCAAGGAAAGCTTCAGCCTTTGAAGGGACAACGGGCCTTGGCATTGAGGAGAACACGGAATTCTTCGCACATTTTTTCCCCATTTCATGTGGGATGCAGCACCTCCCCACGGGGAGGAGATGGTGTTCCCATAGATTAGCAGGAATTGCCATCACAGGCATTTTAATGAAATATTAACAGCCCTGCTTTGAATAGGAATTTCAGCACGACACAAACGAAGCCATGGAAGGGAGATATCGTCCCACAAAGCCCAGTAAAACCCTAAGCTCCTGTCTGGAGCAGAAGCTGTGGGCAGTGAGAGTGACCATCAATTTCAGCAGCTGATGTTCTTTACAAGTCTCTGAAGTGCGAAGTCCCAGCCTGGCTGATGCATTTCACTTTAATTTCCTTTTGGAAAACAGAGCTGTGGTTAGTGGGGAACCTCCTGCGCGTGCGAGGGGAGCCTGAGGAGCGCAGGGAAGGAGGAAATTATTTAACCCTTTCCAAAAGCTATACAATTTCTTCAGTTAAGTAAAGAAAAATAAGCAGGGATGGTTTCTCCTTTAGTTCCTGTGCAAAAATAAACAATAGTTGTGCATAGCTAATAACCAGATTAGGGCCCCTTGCTAATATCTGCTCCAGCTCCCGAAAACTCACGCAAAAATCTCTTTTCCCCCCATTTCCCTGCATTTCAAGCGAGTTCTAAGTCAGCAGCTCGTGCCCTCTGTAGGGGAAAAAGATAAGAATCGTGTAATTCCATCTGATTTGCCATTTCCAAGCTGCTGCTCTGACACCAGACCACACAGGGACACGGGGGCTCCTTATCAGATGGAGCTCGCTGTGGGCTTTGGGTCAAACCCGAGCTTTTTGAGGTGGTTGTGCTGCCAAAAGGGCTGGGAAGTGTCCAGAGGATAAAGCAGAGTCCAGGGAACACAATGAGAGATGCAATCATGAAAATATCTCCCTAAATAATGTTTAAAAGAGGAGAAGTGCTCCCTATTCCAGCTATACCATGGATACACTGATATATTTTATATATATAGATAGTGATTGTTGCAAAGAGATTGAGAAATAACAACAGGAATGAAAATGTTTTGGGGATTTTCCCTTTCGTTCTTGGAAATCAATAATTTAGGGATTAATTAATATCAGGAGCACCCTACTTGCCGAAAAAGACAAATGATTTGTGACCCCCTAAGAGAGGGACCTGCAAACAAACCAGCAGAATTTGAGCTTGGAAGTTGACTAAACGCATTTCTCACTAATTGCAGTGCTCTAAATTATTATTTTAATTAAAAAACAGCAAACTGGCCTCTTCCAAGGTGCTACAAAGCCGCGTCCATCGCTGAATCCCAGGGAAAAATTTGTAAAAAACTGAATCAGAAACACACATAAAAAACCCCAGCTGGTTTTTTTATTCCATCTGCAGGATCGTGGTGCCACTCCAGGCATGCGCTGAGCCCCTGATTACCCCAATTTCCTGGGAAAACAGACAGGGATGTGCTGGGGGCACCTCCAGGGCCTCAACGAGTGTCCCCCAGTCCTGGCAGCTCTGGAGGAATCCTGCAGCTGAAGGAAGCTCTGTTTATTTGCTGTCGTGGGGTGGAGAGAGAAACTAAACTCCTATTTGTTTTGCATCTGGATCTGGGATTTTCTGGCACGAAAGGAGGGCTCTCTGCTTGGCCAGACCGAGCCAGGAGAAGGTTTGAACGGCCTAAACATCTTCCTGCAGCTCTGGAAGGCCACACAAGGTCCCTTCTTTCTCTTGGGTTCATCCAGGTGTGGAACTGTCGTCTTGTTTTCACACTGTGCTCTGTTTTTCACTTGGGTTTCACAAACAATATTCATTGTTTGGCTATCCGGCTGATTGTTTGTATTCCTTCTCCCAAGGCGGAGAAAATTGATGGACTGTGTCTTGGACCTATGGATTGGAGAGTTGATCACCTTATTGTCCAGTCCGTGATTGACTGTAAATATGGATATAAATGTAAGAATAAACAAGGGCAGGCCTTTTGCCCTCTTGCCTGCACTGCTCCATGACCTGTGTTTGGAGTTAGACTGATTTCTCGTGTCGAGCCCTGCAACATGGAACAACGGGTTTGTCCTGCCCCGAGGAATCTGGGAGCAGGGGGATCCCAAATTCTGCTTTTAGCATTGGTGCCCCTGAGCTGTAGAGCCCTGAGGGGCTCCTTCAGACAGAGAAAATTCTATGGGATGTGGAGACTGAGGTGGTTTAGGAACGCTGCCTTCAGCTGCTGGGGAGGTGGTGGAAAATGTGGAGCTTAAAGATTAAGGCAAAGAGGAGGAAGTTGTGCTTTTTTTCGGGTGTAAACCCAAAACAAAATGAGGGTTCAGGGAGGCAGGGCAAATCCAGGAGCTCTGTGAGCCATCCCGATGGAAAATCCCCAGCTGCATCCCTGTGGGGAGCGCCAGGAGCCACTGCCCGTCCTCACAGGTCGTGAGGGTACAAAATCAGCCTTAAAAACTCAGAAATAATAAAGGCTGCAATTCCAAGGATGGAAAATCCAGCTTGTGAACTCATCAGCTGCTCAGGAAGAAGCCAAAGCACCGCTTCAAATCCTTTAAATTCTCTTTTGAAGCCTGGTTTGTTTGTTGTAGATCAGGAGTCACTCCCAAAACATCACCTCGCCAACCTGCACGTGAAATACTCGGGAGGTGAGTGCAAGCATGAGGGACAAACCTGCACTGAGAGTTTCTACTTTGGGCAAAAATCTGAACCCTCTTGGTGCAGTAAAACTGAAGTTTTACTGGAGTAAAAATATAGAGAATAATACTGCTAGAGGAAAAGAAAAATCAGCTACATCTATCTAGAAATGCTTGTTCTTGCTGTTCTCCTGCAGTCCTACCCTTAAAAATCCTCAGAATTGGTTTTTTGGTGAAACTCTGTCAGCCCATGTTTTTTTCCTGGCCCTGGAGCGATGCTGCTGGAATATTTCCTGTGCTTTGTCTCTTGCAGGGCTGTTTGTGAGCCCGGAGAACGATGTGGGTGTAGGAAAGCAGAAAATGATAAAGATTTAACAACTTTCAAAAAAAAGTTCGCCTGAGTTGCTCCTTACTTTGCTCAGTTTGGAGATGAGATGTGCATCCCACGGGATCCCTGCTCTGGGCAGCCGGAACATCCTGCGATAGCAAAACCCAGGGGAGCATCCCGCCCCTGGAAGTGGAAAAAAAAACCAACCCCCCAAAGGTGTTAAAGCCTCCCAAATCCAGCTGAAGTGGGGAGCAGAGCGGTGGGCAGGAAGTCAGGAGCCTGGTGAAGCCCACTGAGATGGAAAAAGTGAAGTAATCGAGCACAGCGGGCTATTGAGGGCTGCGAAAAACGGGAAAGGCCAAAAGGAGATGGAGCCGGGGAGATTGAAACTCAGATGGAACTCGGGGGCTCCGTGCAGCAGCTGTAGATCATGTCTGGCCAAGCAAGTGTTTATTTGGACAATAATAGCCTTGAAGCCTCCTGATAAAACCATCTCCTTGCACTTCCATCCGTAACACTGCCAGAGCTTTCCTTCAGCATTCCCTTCTACTGGGACGTAAAGCAATCCCTGCTCCCGGCGTCGTGTGCGGGGAGCGGAAGGGGGGGATGAAAATGATTTCCCTCAGAGTGAGCAGGCAGGGAGATTTTTTTTAAAAAAAAAAGTAAAAAAAAAGTTAAAAAAAAAAAAGGAAGGGTCAGTCTTTTGTTCTGATTTTTTTTTTTTCTTTTTTTTTTTTTTTTTATCTGCTACTTTAATTATTTCCTTGGAAAAACAACGGCGGCGATGGATCGCGGGCTCCTGAGGAAACACCGGAGGAAGGCGGCTGTTTTCCGAAGCCCCCTCGCCATGTGGCTGCTGCTGGGTGCCTTTTGTCTCCCTGGTTTCCTGGACAGGGATGGAAAGCGTGGCCCTTTCATAATCCAGCCCCGCTCCCTCCCCTGCGCCTTTGTGGAGTCGATAGGAGAAAGGAACCAGCTGCAAAAAAAAAACCTTTTCATGTCTCCCGTGCTCCCTGACCCCCCTTCAACACCTCGGGGTGCCCGCCGGGATTTCCAGGATTTCTTAGGTTACATTACGGCAGCCTCCTCCTCCTTGAACTTGATGGCAGCTTGGGCCCACAGGAACAGCTGCCTCCAGGATTTTAGCGTGGATTTTAGGGAGAAAAAAAGGAGATTCCAAGCCGTTTCCTTCTCTTCGGAGCGGTTCGACTCTTCCCAAAAATAAGAGAACGTGGAAATGGGTGTTGAGTTTAAGATGTGAAGGAATTAAAACAAGACTGACTTTAAAATCCGGGATTAAACTCAAATATGGGAATTCATCAAACCTGTGGATGAATGTTGAGGGCAAATTCCACACTGGATTTAACTGCCCTGTAAAGTACTCGGTGCTTTCAGATCCTTGAGGCAACTGTTAAAACCCCAGCGTAATCCCAATTCCAGTATCCTCATCTCATGGAGAGGGGTGAAAAATGAAGGAAATCAAGGTATTGCATGCCAGGGAAGAGATTCAAGTCTGTTCTCTACCTTTCCATTGTGATGCCACTGGAAAAGGCCAGAAAATTCCATTTTCAGGAGAAACTGCAAAGAACAAAGTTACAGACTTTCCTACAGCTGCCAACTGTCCTTCAGGCTTTACCTGAATTTATTTTATTTTAATTTCCAACAGGAACATATATTAAAAAAAAAAAAAAAAAAAAAGGAGAAATTGCTTCTGCTCAACGCAATTACATGGAAAGGCTTTTTCTTTTTAATGAAACCTCCCTGTCCCTGTGCCACTTTCTTGATAGATGAATATAAAATCTATTTAGATGTTTTTACAGATAGATGCAAAACTAGAAGACGATCCCTGGTTGTGTAGTTTGTCATCAAGAAAATGAAAATCCACTCTGTAACCTCTTCCCAAGAGAAACCATCTCTTATTTAGCTAAAACAGCTGCTCTTGACTTGAAGGCAATGACACCTTGAGAACTTTCTGCTTCCTTAAAAATTTGTTCAATTCCCTGTTGTTTTTGTTCATTTTCCCTCCTGGATTTCAGCTCATTCAGCAACTGCTGCTCTCCTTTTGTGAGAGATTTTGGTGATTTTTTTGTGCTCCTTCAGCCCCGCCTGACAAACCTAACCAGGTCCCTCTCCAAAGCTCTTTCTCGGGGTCTCCGGATTTTCTTTGCACCTTTTCCCTGCAGCTTTTTTCCCCCCCCTCACATCTGTTTTCCAATCTGGAGCCCAGAATGGGATCAATCTGCCCAACACTCGCCAGGAATGCACATCATAAAAAAGACAGAGGCCACATTGCGGGCGAGCCGTCAGCACGGCGCGGTGGCCGATATATAAAATATCGACCCGAGAGCAGAGATCCCGGCCCCGCTAGGGACCCTTTACGAGCTGCTGCTCCCAAAATGGACCTCCCAAAATAAAAGCCGTGGCCAGGGATGGTCCACGCTCAGAGAATATCGGGGAGGTTGTTGTGAACGTGTGTTTTTAAATGCAGGAGTTGAGGGTAAAAATCTGTCAGGTCCAGGGTTGGGATTTGGGCTTGGATCAGCTCAAAAAATTCTGGGATTCTGTAAAAGCAGAAAGGCTTTGGGGGGATATCATCAAACATAATTTCTTTGTATTTATAAGCTGCTTTAGCATATTTTTGATTAATGAGGGATTCAAAACTCATCTGAGATCTTTTGGGACAGCAACTTTTGCGCAGGTTTGACGTTGTTGATATTTTGCAGTCTGGGTTTGGCTGCTCTGCCGGGTCTGTTGGCCTTTTCCGGGTATTTTATTCCCAAGTTTTGGAGGGATTGGGCCAGCCTGGAGCTGGGCAGCACCGTGGGGCTGTGTTCAGTCTGCTGGGGGAGGACTGGGATTTGTCTTTACTTCTCTTCCCGTCCCCTAAATGAGGATTCCAAAGGGGGATTCCAAAGGAGGATTCCAAAGGAGGATTCTAAAGAAGGATTTCAAAGGATTCCAAAGGATTCCAAAGGAGCATTCCAAAGGGGGATTCCAAAGGAGGATTCCAAAGGATTCAAAGGATTCTAAAGGGGGATTCCAAAGGAGGATTCCAAAGGGGGATTCCAAAGGATTCAAAGGATTCCAAAGGAGGATTCCAAAGGATTCAAAGGATTCCAAAGGAAGATTCTAAAGGAGCATTCCAAAGGAGGATTCCAAAGGATTCCAAAGGATTGCAAAGGATTCCAAAGGGGGGATTCCAAAGGGGGATTCCAAAGGAGGATTTTAAAGGATTCCAAAGGAGAATTCCAAAGGAGGATTCCAAAGGATTCCAAAGGATTCCAAAGGATTCCAAAAGAGGATTCCAAAGGATTCCAAAGGAGGATTCCAAAGGATTCCAAAGGATTCAAAGGATTCCAAAGGCGGATTCCACACGATGCCGCTGCTCCCTCGGACACCCCGGGAGCTGGGTGGGCCGGACAGGGCAGGAGGTTTCTGGCTTCCTGCAAATATTTCCGGCCCCTGAGGATTTATTCCGTAGGTAAAGCACGAACGTGCTCGGACAGCTCCTGCCCCATCGAGCAAAGGCTCTTAAAATTCACTTCGTGTTTCTGTCGCAGGATTTCCCTGCCTGTTTTGGCTGCTGACAAAAATATTCCATCTGAAAGCAGGGGAATGTCCTTCCCTTTCCCAATCAGCTACTGCTTTAGATCCAATTAGTGATTAAACCTAAAATAAGGGGAATAATTGTTGGTTTTTCACGATGAGGCGTCGTCATTCCTCTTGTGAACGTCAAGGTTTTGACTCAGAATGTCCCAATATTTGTGTTGATTGAATGTTCATCTGTACAACCCCTCCAAAACTCATTTTGTTTCCATTCTCACGGAGATAAAAGATCAAATCAGCTGCGAATACAATCAGTACAAGAAAACACAATTTAAATGGGAAGATTCAGTTCTATCAGGCCTGGATTTTCCAGGGTTATCAAATCAGCTGCGAATACAATCAGTACAAGAAAACACAATTTAAATGGGAAGATTCAGTTCTATCAGGCCTGCATTTACCAGGGTTATCAAATCAGCTGCAAATAGAATCAGTACAAGAAAACACAATTTAAATGGGAAGATTCAGTTCTATCAGGCCTGCATTTACCAGGGTTATCAAATCAGCTGCAAATAGAATCAGTACAAGAAAACACAATTTAAATGGGAAGATTCAGTTCTATCAGGCCTGAATTTACCAGGGTTAAAGCAGACAGAAAATTGATGTTACTTCTGCCAAAACCAGAAGGAATCACAACGTCCTGTGCTTTTCTTAGCAACCCAAACTGAAGCAGAGACAAATAATCTGCAATTTTCACCTTCACATCATTTGGGGAGGGTGGATTTGGCCTTTGCAAATTACAGCAAAGCTTTGAGAGCATCCGTGGAATAATTCAGCGAAGAAATTGGGCCCAACCATCATCAGAGCAGTGAGAAAACAAACACGAGTGGGATTAACATAATTGCTTCATCAACAGCATTCACTGAAGGGCCTCGAGTGTGTGGAATTAATCATCTCCTTGTGAGGAGCGTTCTGAGGAATGAACAGAATGAGAACTTTGCACAGCTGGCAGCTATTTTAATCCATTAACCAGCAAAATAAATAGGTCTAGAAAAACAACATTTCGTATTGGTTTTTTACTCCATAACCAGGCTTGATAGCGAATATTGGGGTTAATTAGAGAAATGAAAGAGAGAATCATCTTCCAAACCTTCCTCTCCAGCTCTGAATGACAATTCCCTCCATAGGAATATTTCCCTCAGTCATAATTCACTGTTTTCCTTGCCCATTGTAATATCTTGGTGGAATCAGCAGGATTTTTGCTGGGAATGCTGCAGAAAATATTCTGGATGTTGGCAGCCTACAGCCAAATCCTTCAATCAGGCACCAGGAGTTGGTGCAGAGCAGTGCAAGGCTTGGGGACCGTTTTTTCTTCCCTGTGTGAATCCAGCTACAAAGCTGGTGGTCTCCACCTTGACCCCGCTGGAAAGGTGAATTTGGAATGCCTCAGGCACCGAGGAACTGTTTGTGGGGACAGGGAAACCCCAGGGGGAAAATAAACCGAAATTCCAAATGGGAGAAGAACATTTGAGGTGTTTTACTTTTGTTCCCGAGTGTTGGGGTCAGTTTGGGTCCCCCAGCCCCTCCTTTCACCCCAGCTGGGCCTGGGGAGGTCCTGCCTGATGTGCCCGAGCCCAGAGGGCTGGGATTTATTGTGCTGCTTTCCAAAGGTTGACGTCTTCCAAGGAAATATTTATCCGCAGCCATCGGTGACCTGTGATGACTCAATCAATCGCAGGCTGGCAAGAAAAACCAACTTACAGCCAGGGATTCGGGAGACAAAGTGCTCCCTCCTGGCTCCAGCCAATCCATCTCTGCCCCGGTGCAAGGGTCAGTGCTGGAGAACCGGGCAATTCCAGCTTCCCTCTTCCAGCTGGCCAGATTTCCCCGAATTCCTCAGGAAACATCAAGCATCGGTTGATGTTTCTCCTTCTCTCCATTTTTCTAAGCGTGGTTTTCCCCTTTAAGAGCAGGAAAACGAAGAGGAGACGTCAAATAAAGCAAATAATCGGCAGCACGTTCTGAGGTTTGGCAAAGAGAGCCACGGGAAGCTCCTTATCTGCGGCCATCCTCCTCCAAATCCAGGCTGTCTGCTGTGTTAAACACGGCAAAAATCCTCCCAAAACCGATAAGGGAAATGTCAGAGGGCTTTTTCCCCCCTTCCTGAAGTGGGATGTTCAGACAGGGATGTGATCCAGCCTGGAAGTGCTTGAGGGAAAGTGCTTAATGCTTTGAGAGAAAACAGAATTACATCGTGATCGCCACAGGGTTTTTTTGGGTTTTTTTTGTTTGGCTGTTGAGATCAGGAAGGGGGAAAGGACTTTTCTTATTTGGGAACAGTTGGCAAAAATAATAGAAAATAAATGGCCAGATAGCTAAAATAACCAGAAGACTAAAAAAATTTCTCAGTGACAAATATTAACTCCTAATAAAAAAATGAATTTTGGAGAAAATCTCTCCACTGTTTCTCCTATTAGAGATAGGATAAGAGGGGATATTTTCTCAGGACATATTTATGGCTATTATGATGAATTTCATGAAGATCTAGATAAAAAAATCACCTGGAGGATAAGTTTGAGCTCGTAAGCTTAATATAATTACTTTAAAATTGTCTACAAATGGGCTCCTGTGTTTTAAAACCAGCATAAAATGAAGAAGGAATAAAAAAAGCTGGTGGATTCCTAGAATCCTTCAGGTTGGAAAAGCCCTCTCTGACTGGAAAGGCAAGGCCATATCTTTTCCCCCATGGTGATTTTAATTAAACGAGGATGTCTTTCCTAAATATTTAGAATTGCAATTCAGAGTATCTTGGTAAGAGGACATCAAGCAAAGGATGAAATGAGATCAGCAGGGACACAGAAAGTGCAGTTATGGGGCAGGTAAAAGGGTTTTGGTCAGCGTGAGGGTTTTTTCTGGTGTTCCTAAAAATCTAAGGCAAAAATCCATCCAGTTTTCAGAAGGGCTTGACTGCTGATAGGAAGGATATCACATATTTTGTTTAGAAAGCAGTAATTTTTTGTTTTCTTTGCAAAGCAATGGTCAGTTCTGGGAAAAGGAAAATTCCAGGGAGCCGAATTATGAACCTGGCATTGGTTGAATCTTTTTTCTCTGTTCAAAGGACTTCACACCTGCAAGAGAGCGATATTCAAGCATTGCTCACGATGGAGAATAAGGTCTAAAAGCTGAACTTGGATTTTTTTTCTCCCAGTTGTTTGGTTTTCCTCTTTCTCCAAGCCCCAGCTGGCACCTCCACAGCCACCAGGACAGTCAGGGCAACCAAATCAGATCCCAGAGCGACCGGGAAAGCCCTGGCTCAGAAAGTCTTTTATTTTATTTTCTGAAAGAGACCCCAAAAATTCCTTCCTCCTGCTGGCCCAAGGCACGGGACAGCCCATGGATGTCTCTGGAGGCTGCAGGACCACTCTCAAACCCATTTCCTCGCTGTCAATTCCAAGTTCTCCTATCCAGGACACTTTCCCAGACCTGGTTAATTGGGATCAGGACACCCATGACAGGAAATCCCTGCCAAGGCTGGGACATTTCCTTCAGATGTTCCTGCAAGACGGAGATTTGCTCAGGACCTGGCTGTGCTCTGATAACCAGAACGGGGCTGAGCTGCTTCCAGCTCCTCCACACCATTCACACTCCATCTCTCTTCCCACCCAAAATCCTCATGTTGTGCTTTGGTCCAGTTTAACTCGGGCAATGCGGGTTTGGGACGACCCTAAATGTGCATTTTGGGGTTCAGCACAGGGGAACTGTTCCAGTATCCCCAGGGCCACCTTCAGGACATGTTTTGGAGGCAGAAGATCCCTGGGAGTTTTTGTTGGAATAACCTGAAAGAAAACGGTGTTCTTTCCCCCATCCCCGCTTTGAGCTGATTTCGGGGTGGATCCCGAAGGGAACTTTCCCCCATGGCACATCCCAAAGATCACCCTGAGTGCTCAGGAGCCTCTGGCAGATGTGTTTATCCCAGCCCAGCCGTGCAGAGCTCCCCTCCCGCTGCCCTCTGCGGATTCCTCACACGGACCTTTCCACACGGCAGCCCTTCCCCGTAAACCTTTGGAATAAAAATCCTCCCCAGCGTTTTTTACCCCTTTCCTTTTCTTTCTGCCCTTCCTCCTCCAGGCTTTTGGGGCTTTATCTCAGCGCTGGGGCTGTGCCTGCTGGGGCCTCTCAGGAGGCTCTTTCTGGCCCAGGTTCCCCTTGGTTAAAACACGTCCCCGCTGAGCCTTTGAGCCCAAGGCGGAGATGAAGTCAACAAGTAAAATATGAAAATAAATAAAACTCCAGTTCAAACAAACCACTCGCCTCAGTAAATAGCTCCTGGCCCCTTTTCAGGGCTGGCCAGCAAATCATCTGGGCTATCTTGTTTTCCAACAGCTTGAAGGCCTTCAAAGCTTACCTTGTTTTGGAGCACTTAATTCAGCTCGCCGAGGAGTGACTCAGATATTGTTGTGTATCGATGATTCATGATGGCTCTGCTGCGAAATGAAAGCTAAGGAGTCTAATCAATAAAATAATTGAGGCGCTTTGAACTAGTTCCAGGTCAATTTTTCTTGGCAATTTTTGCACTTCCTGAATTATACTGACCCAAGGCATGAATAATGATCTAAAATGACACAATATACAGAAACCATCTGTTAGATAGACACGGGCAGGGTGATGTCATTAGGCTACTTCTAATCTGGAGCTCTGGATGCTGCCAGTGATGATGTCACGGCCTTGGCAACCCTCGGGCGGAGCTGGTTCGGCACGAGCAGCGATGTGATTTTCCCCCAGGTTTTATGGCAAGGATTGACTGGTGCTCGTTTTCTCCGGGAGAAATGGAAGGGCTGTGGGCTCTCATGATTGATCCTGCCTGGAAGAGGGTGTTGATGGACCCAGAGTCCATTTAGGGCCAGCTCATCGGGAGCCCAGAGCCAAAGAACTTCGGGCTTTCACAGCGTTCTCCCTCCCAGATCCCATCCCGAACTCCCAGCTCCTTAAACCAGCTGGATTTCACTGGCCAGCCTGCTGAGGTGTTTCAGACCAGCCAGATGTGTCCAGGAGAAGCTGCCAGCTCCAGATGGGGGCCTGGATGCTCTGGTTTAATTCCAGTGACAGCCCCGCTGAGGAAAACAGCAAAATTCCGTATAATTGGAACACCAGGGGCATTCTGGGTGGAATTCCTCCCCCATCCCAGTGATAATGCAGAACAGGGTGAGCTGGAGCAAAGCTTCTCTGCCAGGAGTTTTATCAATATCCACTGGCATTTGTTTCAAGGAAGGATTCAGGACTTCCTCAGGGTGCAGAACCTTGGAATAGCTTATCCATGGAGCAGCTCAGCCTGCTCTCCAAGACTTTAAGGACTGAAAGTTGAAGTTTTCTGTCCCTTCTGGCTGTTGGTGGTGACCACCTTGACCTGCTGGAAAAGTTCCTTCCTTCCTGAAGTACAGGGATGGTGTCCCCCACACCCAGCTGGGCTTGGTGGAACAACAAATGAACAAAAATTCCGTATTTTTGTCTCATCTTTGCTGTAATTAAACAGAAACCAAACTTCTTGTGACTTCCAGGAGAGAACACTTTAATTTTCAGAACATAAAGAACCATTAGCGGGTGGTGTTTCACGAAGTCTCCCAAGACAGGCTCGAAAAGATCTGAGTTTCATTTAAACTTTGTATAAAATTTCACTTAATTCCTGCTTGTTTATCGGGATGTGTAATTTAATTGCCCTAAGTGACTGAAAATGTATTTCTAGTTGGATGGAAATCTGTAAACAGTCTGGAAGTTTCTTATTTTAACATCATTTTCATTCTGCCTTTAGGGCTTCATAAGGTAATCAAATGTTAGTTTTTCTTTCTAAATGCAGTAGTCCTGTGCACATCACTTGAAAAGAAAATTTAGCCGTGAAATTCCAAAGTTCGGCTTTCAAACCCAAAGCAGCCACTTTGGCCTTGCAAGCACAGCCCCACATCAGCTTAAACGCAATAAATTGTCCCACAAAATGCTGGTTGTCAGTGGGAAAAAAACTGGAATTGTGTTGGAATAGATTGACTCAGAAATCATGGAATCATTTAGTTGGAAAAGACCTCTAAGATTGAGTCCAGTTGCTCAAAATTCAAATTCAAATGAATGCACAATTCTGTGTGCAACAGCTGGAATGAGGAAATTTTGGATATCTCTCCATTCTCTATTTGCTCTGTCAAAATCTTCTGTATTTCCGCACAAAAATGCTTTCAAGCACAAAAAAAGGCTCTCAGATTATAAAAGTATGTGATTTTGTACGTAAAAAATATAGATGTAACCAGTTTCACGCACAGGCAGGCTCTGTCCTCTGAGATCACAAATATCAGAATGTGTGAGGGATTTTTGCTGTGTTTTAAAGCAGCAATTTTGGTGAGGTGCGAATCCAAACTGATCCCCTGATCCTACATTCAGGAATCTCTAATGGAGATCTCTCCAAATTAACCATTAATTACATCTGACTCTTAGGGCCAGCCGTGTTGTTTCCCATTTTAAAGGGCAAGAAAGAATTTAAAAGGTCACTGTTGGACCAGAAATAAAACCAGGGCTGTCCCTTCTTCCCTGAAGGAATCATGATTTGGAATTTCTTAGCCAGCTCGGGAGTGAATTCCCCATTTTTTAGCTCCTGCTAAAGCCCAGGAGCATCCCAGCCCCGGGCTGGCCACTGAATCAAGGCTTTTGTTGAAGTCCTGTTGATGGAAATCTCTGCTCCCGCTGCCCCGCTTGCTCCATCGCCATGGCAACAGCACAGTTGATGCCTGCCCGTGTTTTCCTTGGCAATCCATCAAAGGAGTCGGGAACGTGCGAGCTTTGGGGCAGGAGAGGCGGCCTGGATCTGGGGGCTTTGCTTTGGGAAGTGCCAGCCTTGGCCAGGGAGGATTTTCTCTCCTTTCTGGGTTATTCCAGCAGGCAGGAGTTACAGAATAGTGTTTGCCATGAATCCTTCCAAAAAAAGAGGGATTTTTTATTCTGTTTTTAATTTGATCAATGAGAAATGCTTGGAAAAGAAATCTCGATTTTTTATTCTGGAGGTCCCCAGAGCTTAAATTCCCTGATTTCCCCCCAGTTCCTATCGAGGGCTCAGTGCAGGAGATCCCACTGATATAAATCCCAAAGAGTTTTCCTTCCAGAGCTTAAATTCCCTGATTTCCCCCCAGTTCCTATGGAGAGATCAGTGCAGGGATTCCCACTGATATAAATCCCAAAGAGTTTTCCTTCCAGAGCTTCAAGTCCCTGATTTCCACTCAGTTCCTATCGAGGGCTCAGTGCAGGGAATCCCACTGATATAAATCCCAAAGAGTTTTCCTTCCAGAGCTTAAATTCCCTGATTTCCCCCCAGTTCCTATTGAGCTCTCAGTGCAGGGATTCCCACTGATATAAATCCTGAGGGATTTTGGTTCCAGAGCTTAAGTTCCCTGATTTCCCCCCAGTTCCTATGGAGAGATCAGTGCAGGGATTCCCACTGAAATAAATCCCAAAGAGTTTTCCTTCCAGAGCTTCAAGTCCCTGATTTCCACTCAGTTCCTATCGAGGGCTCAGTGCAGGGATTCCCACTGATATAAATCCCGAGGGATTTCGCTTCCAGAGCTCCCCAGAGCTCACAATCCCTGATTTCCACCCAAATCCTATCAAAGGGAATCTCACTGATGCAGACCCCGAGGGCTTTGGAATAACAAACCCCACCCAGCACCTTTTGAATCCAAGGAAATTTTGACAGATGAAAATATTTACGAAACAACTTTCCCTGACATTCCCACCTTTACAAGTTGCTTACGTTTGGATGAGATTAATGGGAAAGATTCTTCCATTACTTCCATTGAAACAACCGAGCTCTGCCAATGGTTTTGTGTTCCATCCGCAGTGGAATCAGATTGGAAAAGGACCTGGGCTAGGGAAGAAGCCCAGATTTGTTTTAAAGGCTGGCAAATGTGAAAGTCCTGCTTTAACAGCAATGGAATAACAAACACCTTGCAAAAACATCATGTATTTTAAGGATGCTGTCAAGTTATTTAGGCCGCAAGTTTAAGTTTTCTAAAACAGAAGGAGAAAAGAAAAATGGGATTATTTACAAGGTAAAATTGTGATTTATCAAATATTTAGACTCACATTCTACAACAGCTTCTCCTTCAGTCACTCGTGAGGGAATAAATCAAATTTGTCCCTGGGGCTGCCCAGGTAGGTGAAGTTTGGATTTTATGTATTTGGCCCCAGCGTTTCATGTTAAGTAGAAGGAAATACTATCCCAAAAAGTGTGTTCCATATAATAATTCAGAACGTCAGACTGATGGATACTCCTGAATGCTCTAATTTGCATAATGCTGATGTCCTCAGCGCTGCCAGATAATCAGATATTGATTAATTAAAACAACCCCCTCCTCTGCAAAGCCAAGATCATTTCACTCCATCCCTCCTAACAGAGACAGCACCATTATTCTCTTTTTTTACCCCTTCTCTTGATTCCTACCACCCAGAAAAATGGGCGAAAATGCTCATCTTAATTTCCCTTTTCGGGAGGAGGGGGAGACAAATCTCCATCCATAAATCTGCAGCCCATTCGGGACTTCAAACGCTTCACTTATCTGGCATTGTAAACTCGGGGCTGTGGAGTAATACTCACCAGACAAGTCATAAATCATGACCAGAGACAGGTGCAATAAATACCAGTGTCAAAAAGTTACAAAGTAAAATTATATTGTTTTGACAAGATGTCCAGATGCGTTGACAACGGAGCAAGTAAATGGGCTCGCTCGGAGGGGCTGGAGGAGCCCAGAGCAGGATCGGGGAGGGGGAAAAGATTCTGAAAGACCCAAGAAAAATAACCCAAAAGCTTAGGGGCTTATCAGGAAAACGATGTAACTACTGCAAAACACCTACAGCACATTCATTTTCTCGGGGACTCTTCCTCTTCTTTGCCCAGCCTTCAATCGAGGGCGTCTCCGAGGCATTTTTGGGGTTTGCTTTGCTTTTTGGGGTTTGATTTTTAGGGCAATCAGTGATTGACAAGGAATAATTCTCTTTTTTGCAGAATAGTTCTCTTTTTTGCATGATTTCCCCTTAGAAACTGCTTGGCTGGGTTTTCCTGTCACTGCAACAGCATTTGAGCAGCTTTAATGTGTTGAATGTTCCTGCTCCTCATCACACGATGTTTTTATATAAAAAGCCTGGGACAGGAACCCTGATTCAGCTCTTCCTCTCCACTGGAGAGTTCTGACATGTGCTTAAGTACCTTTCTGAAGAGACTTGAATTTTATGTTAATATGGGGTTTTTCTGTGTTTTTCTGAACGAGGCCGGAAGGTTCAGCAACTTCCAGTTTCAAATTCTGAGCAATTTGTCAAAGATCAGGGAGAGGTTAATGCGGGAGGCACAGCTTTAAACCCAGCCAATTTCCCCAGCCATGAGCCCACCCCTAATTCCTTGTTTGTACACAATCCTCCTGACGGTCAAGATGCCAGATTTTAAAAAATTTTTTGTAACTTCCTTACATTTGGTTGAGCCCTTTTGTGATGTTTTCAACAGAGTATCCTCGCTGAATTCTAGTTTTGGAATTAACCTCAGAACGTGCTTGGATTTCTTTTTTCTGCCTGGATTTTAAATCCTCAGGAGCAGAATTCTGTTTGTGGAAGGGACGAGCGCTAAAAGTCTTCCCGTGGTGTGTTAATTAGTGGGAATTCTGTAGGGAAACCCCCCTAATTTAAATTAGAATGTGCTGTGTCACTGGCCCAGCAGAGCCAGCCCTCCTCAGACTTTTGGTGCATTAAACTGGGGCAATCATGGAATGGTTTGGGTTGGAAGGGACCTTAAATTTCATTTTTTGCCACCCCTGCCATGGTCAGGATACCTTCCAGGTTGCTCCAAGCCCCATCCAACCTGGCCTTGAGCACTTCCAGGACCTTTCCACCACCACAATTAATCTTTGCTCCATTCCCTGATTTAATCAAAGTATCCCCATCCCTTCCCAATTTCTCAAATTCAGCCACTTTCCCTGACAAATCAGCATCAGAATCTTAACATGGAAAAAAATCTGTGTATTTCTGCTCAGGTGAAGGTTTCCTGCTGTTTAGGAGAACGCTGGGTGATGCTTTTGGCTCCCAGATGAGGCTGCTCCATGGATGCTGCTGGATTTGGAGCTTTGGGCTGCCAGGCCAGCCATCAGCACCCCGTAAAACCAAAGCCAATATGTTTCTGTTGAAAGGAATGTGCTACCATAAATGAAGGCACTTGAAGGTCAAAGGTCACCGGGAGTAATTAGCCCAGGCCATTAAAGGAAGAATAAAAATCATGTTTTACAAGCTGATAGAAAAGAAAGTCGAAAATATGCCTTGGAGAGAGAAAAGAAAAAACAAAACAAAACAAAACAAAACAACGGCAACAAAAACGCAGCACCACATGGTGCAGCAGGGACACGCACACATCTATTTTCTTTGTGAAAATCTGCTCCTGGCCCACGCTGAACACGTGTTCCCCAGAAAATTTGGGGGAAAAGTCAATTCTCCTGTGCTGCGTGTAATATTTTAAAAGCTACCTTTAAATTGCTCGAGCCTTTTTATCATCACGTTATCTCCTTCCTCCATCTTAAAACCTGCTTGACGTTGGAAAAATACACAGAGTTTGACAGCCGGGCTGCGGTGAAAGCTGAAGATTTCCTTGGAACACGTTGGCCATTTCCCAGCAGCTCTGGGGAGAGCTGCAGGGTCTGGTGTGAGCACAAACAGCCCACGAAGCTGGGCAGTGCTGGCCAGTGAACTGATGGATGGGCAACCCAGTAAGGAGCCTCNTTTTGTTTTTTTGTTAGATCTTGTGGCTGCCCCTGGATCCCTGAAGTGCCCGAGGCCAGGTTGGATTGGGCTTGGAGAAACCTGGGATGGGGGAAGGTGTCCCTGCCCATGGCAGGCACATGAGATGAATTTTAAGGTCCTTTCCAAGCTAAACCATCCTGTGGTTCTCTGACCTCAGTACTCAAGGAAATTCCAAGAGGTCCTTCCCAAGGTTCCCTGTGCCAGGCCTGTCAGGGATACCCAAGGCAGTTTTGTCCCAGAGAACTCCAAGCACTGGGGATAACCCTGCCTTCACCACTGACATCCCAAATACCCCAGCAAAACCTTAAAAAACCTTTTGATTCCCCTAGCCCTGTCATGAATGACTCCGAAAAATCGCACCAACAGCCCCAAAACACTCACAACCAAAAAAACCACCAAGTTATCTCCAGCCACTTCAGGAACCAGCTCCAAAAACAATTCTCTTTCCCCCACTTCCCCCTAGCCCCATCCCAAATCAAGGAACATCCCCCAGTTCCCTGGGGCTGGGTGTGGAGAGGGGCAGGGACAACCCCTGGTGTCCATCAGCTCTGGGATGTTCCCAGCTGTGGAGAAATGGCT
>VZTX01011827.1:391-47341 GCA_013400915.1 Pardalotus punctatus
CCTCCTCCGCTCCCGCGGGCAGCGCCGCGGCCCCGCCCCGCCGCCAATCCATGGCAAAATGGCCGCCGGCGCAGTTCTCGCGAGAGTTGCCCCACCCCGGGCCGGCCGGGTCTCGCCGCGCTCATCGCCCTCATCGCCTCAGCCCGGCCGCACTTGGTCCTGGAGCCCGACCCGGTGCCGCTGTGCGGCTCGGCCGAGCCGCGCGGGTGTTGACCGAGCACGGAGGTGTCGGAGCCGCAGCGCGGAACCTCCGCGGGCGGCCGGGCTAGAGCCGCCCCGCGCTCCGGGGCCGTCCGTGGCGCCGGGCAGCTGCCGCTCTCCCCTCACGTTATCCCGCCCTGGGGAACAGCCCGGGGCGCCCGGGCCTGCGGGGGAGCGGAGAGCGAATAAATGGAACGGGCTGCCCAGGGAGGTGGTGGAGTCGCCGTCTGTGGCGGTGTTTAGGGAAAGACTGGACGTGCCACGCTGGTGTTCGGTCATGGGGTGGCCTGGATGATCTCAGAGGCGTTTTCCAGCCTAAGGGAGTCCGTGGAAATGGAGCAGCAGGAGGCGTGGGAGAAGGGAGCGCGCCCGGCTCGCTGCCTCGGGTGTAGCTGGGAGCTCGTGAGGGCTCCCGGGGCACGGGGGGCGGCCCGGCCATGGGTGGGCTCGGAGCGGGGCCTCGGCCCGGCCGGGCTCCGCCGCACGGGCTCTGTCCCCTCCGGCGCTCCCGCGAGCGGCCTTCCCGGGGCCGGGCTGCAGGGACACGGGGGCCCATTGCGGTGTTCCCCTCGCTCTGTTGCGTTGTTGGTGCCCGGACGGAGTGGACGCGTAAGCACAGCCCGGCCCCGCTGCCATGTGAGCCCGTAGCCGTGCCCAGAAATTGTTCCTTGAAGTCATGCGGTGAAGTTCAGCTTGTGCTCGCTGTAAATCCGAGGTTAACAGCTCCTTTTCAAACGGAGTGCGAGGCTGTTTCTGTGGCATTGCTTAATTGTTGATTTTTCTTCACAAGCTGAAATATGTCTGGTTTTTGTGCCACTTGAGCTATACTAAAAGCCACATCTCTAGAATGACTAAAATGCATTATAGTAGAAGAGTAGTTTATGTATTTCACTGTAAAATAGTTTGTAAGTGAAAAGCATTCTACTTGGCTAATGAACCTATGGCTATACATTTCTGCACAACTATTTTTCGTACTATTTTAGTGTCCTCTTGTGGAAAAATGCAGTACTGGGGATAGGTTTTGGTTTTGTGGTTGTGAAGTTTTGTGTTTTGGGGTAATTTTTGAAACCCATCATATTGGAGGCTATTGAAGAGTTGATTAAATTATCTCTTCTGCTTTCTCATGTTCAAAGTTCAGGTTCTTCTCTGCTTTCTCAGAGATAAGTGGAAGCTTTTGGATCAGGATATGTTATTAGTGTTTCTATTAGTATAGTCTATTAACACTGGGAAAAAAAAGGCTTAAAAATGGTCATTTCTGTAAATAACATAAGCGTTTTTATTTTCATCTTTTAAGTATGCTAAGGTAAATGCTGTGTTTCTGGCTTGGTTTTTTGTTGTGGTTTGTTTGGGGTTTTTAGGGTTTTTAAAAAAATTTTTGCTCCTTGAATTAAGCACAGAAATGCTCTCATTGAAAAACTTAAAGCAGTTTTTAAGTACATTTCTAACCCGTTTTCCCTTATGTAACTTAATTGGTTCAAGTTTATCTAGTAAAGGTCAAAAGGTTCATTGAGACAGGAGCTCTTGCCCTGGAGTTTTACAGTATGTGGCACCTGAAAGCCCCTCATCTAAGACCTTTGAGCTCTAATATGATAAAATCAAGTATGGAGACAGGAACCTGCAAGTCCCTTGCTGTTAATGATACTTTATGGGGTTGTTAAGCATGGGGTTGTTTGAACTACCCCTCTACAAGGAAAAAAAAAAATCTAAAATGGTTGGGTTTTTTAATAGGAAAGGCAGAAATTAATGAAGTCCTGTCTTTTTGAAAAGAGGTGTTTTATTAATCCTTATCAGTCATGTTAAGAGGTTTGGGATTTAGTTGGGATTTTTTTGAGGCGGACTTTTGTAGCATCTTGGTGTGAAAAGAGATAAAATTGCAGAAGAACTGAAAAATTATGTCAACATTTGTAGAGATTTGAAGGAGCACAGCTGCCTGGTGATCCCCAGTTGTGCAAAGATCCATGAGATTAGCAAGCAAGTTCTTGAGTTGAAGAGCCAGAACAGAGCCAAGCTGCCAACACAAGGGATGCGACCTTCAAAGCACAATGGTATGTGACTGAGTGGTCTGCTCTAACTTCCCCTCTCTCCCCCATTTTGGGGGCACACCCCCAAAACCTCTCAGGCTTGGGGGATTCTGCCTCTGTGTTGTAAGGAATCCAGAATTTAGGGACAAGAAGCTTTCAGATGTTACTTTTGAAAGTTCTTTTGAGTCTCCGAAGTGTTATGTTCTTATGGGTTATTTTTTTCTGCCATTTGAGCTTAACAAAGGAAAAAGCTACAGAACTCAATGACTTTATTTTAACAGAGCAATTTATTTCAAATAAAGAGGTAGCTACCACAAATACGTGCCTACTAGATAAGAATCAGGAGTTTGTTTTTTAAAGAAATACTTTGTTAGATCCTTCTGCCAACCTTTAAAACTGTGCAAACATCCAGTGTAGCATGTGTGCATGAAACATCTTTAATGGACTAATAATCTCTAGTTAATAATTAAATCTCCAGGAGCTGTTGTAATTTATGGATGCTACAGTATTTAATCTCTTTATGTGAGACTTCTTAAAGAGGAATATTCAGTATTTGACTTTCACGAAGGGAATCCTGGCCTTACATAAAGGCTGATTTAACATAGCACAGGTTTAACTTGTTATTAGCGTGAAGGAGAAGAATTGGTGTCTCAGACGACATTTGGTGCTGGATTTGCAGGTACAGGTAAATTTGTTGAGGCTGTTGATAGTCAAACTTGCTCAGAGATACCTTAATGAGAATCACAAGTGCTGCAGTGTGTCAGTTTTCAGTCAATACAGTGCTTGTCACACTAATGTATACCCTGGATTAAGGGAAATACAGTTACACAATGGCAGTGTGCTGAAGTAAATAGCAGAGCTCTGCTTTAAAGGGTGATGAACTTGTAAATCAGTCTGTAGGAATGGGATGCCTCTTTAGAGGTTATGCTCTAGTCATTCCTTCTCTGTCACTGAGAAGTCACTGAATGTTGTCCCAAGATTTGACACGTAATTTAAAAAGTTTTAAGAATGAAATGAAGTGCTGCCATCTAGCTCTTTCATTTGTGCAGCTGGGTGCTACAAATTGTTGTCTTTCCGAAAGTAAGATTATCCTACCTGTTTGGAATGGAAAGCCTATGGAAAGGGGATTGTGTAGACTAATGCCATTGGTTTGGGATGTCTTCTCTGAAATGCTTGGGTTTTGATGTTTCAAATAGGCTGTCCTTGGGAGATTGTGTCCTGTTTCAGAGGTAGAGCAAATATTGTAGTGCTTGTTTTTTTTCTGTAGTGTTGTTAAAAACAACCAGCCAAACAAAACCACAAAAAAAACCCCAACCAAACAAAAACAAAAAAAAATCCCCAAAACCTTACTCTCAAAAAAACCCCTAAACCTGAAGTTTGCAGTCCTTGGCAAGTTGGTGACAAATTATCAAAATGTCATAGCCATTCTGCGTTTGCCAGCAGTGGAAATGTAGCCAGTGCTGATGCAGTGTTCATTCAGAGCTCATTTGCATTGTCAGCACTTTAAGAAAACACAGCTCAAGGCCTCTTTTCAATCTTTGGCAATTCCACATCTACTGATAGAGGGGGAGATGTGTGAAAGTTCAGGATATCACAGTCCAGCAGTTCATTGCCCTGCTGGTTACTTTGCTGTTTGACCCACAAGTAACTTATCCCCAATTGCACAGCAAGTTTTGAAGCCTTTCTCTGAAAATCTGCCTGCACCATCCAGTCCTTTCAATAAGGAAAGTTAAAAAAACAAAACAACCGGTAAATTCTGCCCTTATATGGATGGAGGGAAGAACAGAGGAGGATTAATAGGAAGAACAAATAAAATTAGTAAAACTAAAAAAGAGAAAATTACAGAATTCTGCATCTTTAGATGTACTTTTTGCTACATAATCTCTTTGTTCTTAGCTTCCTAAGAATAAAAAAAGTCAATAAAAGGCTAAAGAGCAAATGAAGATCTTTAAAAAAAGAACACTGATGATTTTTAGTCCTTCTGTACCTGTCAGGAGGCTTTTATATTTTAGCATTTTAGACTGTTTCTTGAATGTGTTAAGCAGTGGAATCAGCTTTTTATTTAAAGATAAGGAATTACTAAATTACTTTCTATGATATGTATCTTAACCCCATACAGACTTTCATGGCTAAAGAAGTGTATTTTGAAGCAGAGTTTTAGAAAGTAAAAAATCAGTTTCCTAGAATTGAGAATGGTGTGGAAAATTAAAACATTAAATGGGAGATTTACTATGGAAAAATAATTCTTTTGCTTTAGAGGTACCATTGTAGCAGTCTCATGTTGTAACAGGTAGGTAAGCAGCCCTCTGAAGTTAAACTTCATGAGATTAAGGGAAATATTATTTATGTTCAGTGCTAAGCATTGTGTTCTGCAGTTCTTAAGCAGTGTTTTCTGCCATAATCTTTATGAACATGTGAGTGCTTTTCTCCCCTCTGACATGGTATCTCATACCAAGATCTTTTCAATCAAAACCAATATGGGATTATTTTAATTAATTATAAATCAGCAGCCAAGATGCATTAACATTTTCATTAAAGATTATCCTATTACTCTGGTTTCAAGATTTCAACTGTTCAGATACTAGTTTAGGAAGTTAGTTTTCTTTTCCATTATGGCCTTAATCTTATGTATAAATTCCCAAAAGAGTTTGGAGCTCAAATTACAGTTGTAAAGAGAAGTAGAAATACTGCAGAGAGTATTGCAGGACCATGGATCCCTTTATTAACGCTGAATTCTTCTACCAGCTTGACTTAAAATTTTCAGCATTGTGTGCTTGTAACTACAGAGCAGTTTCTGGCATTAGTAGCCTAAACAAAACCCAGTTCCAGGGTGTTTGACCTCTTGATGCACTTGTCAAAACCTTGCTGGTGTCACTGGGAGTAAAACGTGTGGTAGCAGGCAAACTTCCACTTTGTGTGGTGAGTTTGGAAAGAGAGGTGGGCTGGTATCGTGTAGAGTTTGTGAGTTCCAAGTGAATCTCACATGGAGTTTGCTGGCTTGGTCACATGGCCAGGCTGTCACTGGTGGATCTAAAATGTGTGCAGCAGCTTGGAAACCTGCTGTCTTTTTAAATGTGCAGGCTGGTGGAGTGCATGCTTCCTTTCTGGAATGTGGGCTCCCATGTAATCCAGCCCTCTAAGGCTGCGAGGTGGCGGTCAGTGGGGGGAAGCAAACTCCGTGCACAGGAAAGGCTTGCCGATGGGAAAGCAAGAAGGAAGGAGAGTTGCCTTGAATGCACACCATGACAGTAAATAAGTCACCAACATGGTTCAGCTACTTTAGAGGTTCAAAAAGAGCTCACAGTGACATAGCCAGTGTATTTAAAAACACTGAACTAACACTTCCTGCACAAGAGGAGTTGCTGTTGCATAGTCAGCCTGGGAGCACAAAGGCAGCGGTAAACAAGAGTCTGTACTGTGCAAAAGTAACAGAGTAGCCTGGATTTAGTATGCCCTCAGTATTCAGCAGCTCTCAGAGTGGACAGTCAAGGTATTTATAGCTGCACTTGGATCCTAGGGAGTTTAATATTTCAGGTTTGCGTTAGCGGTTCCCAGTGACCCTTCAGATTACCTCTGATGACGTTTAATATTCCGAGCGAGTGCTAATTATGCTGCTTGCAGCTCTTTGGGCAAGCAGGAAGTGGTTTCTCATCCTCAGCATGCCCTAGCACATAGAGAACATTCCATCCTCCTAGATTTAAGTTCCTAGGTGGCCTTCCCCTAGATGAAATATGTTTTCTTCACCTTTTCTTTGTAAGGTGTCATGATTATCAATGTGAAGAGGTAGCTCACAGCTGCCTGAGCTCCACCCTATCCCCTCACTGAGAGGAGGGAAGAAAAGGCATCTTTTGAATGTCTCAGGGTGTGGAGTAGCAGGGCAGTACCTGCAGCAGGATCTGTGGTGTGATCTGCCTTTGAGCTCTGCAGGGCCCAGCAGAGGAGACGTGCCAGCCTTCTTTACTGGGCAGGGCTGGAAAGCAGGAGGGGGCTGTCACCATCTTCCCATTTCTACGTGAATGGTGCTTACTCCCAGTGCTTGACACCGCTCTCTGCTTTGCTCTGTGCTCTCACCAATAATTTTCTTCCACTGGTAATAGGAGGAACTTTGTACTTTGAAGAGTGTTGGGCTGGACCTGGTTATTTTATAGCTGATTTAGGATCTCTGAGGGGAGGGGAGTTGCTCTTCATCTGCCATCATTCCTGGTGCCAGGACCTCTCTACAGCAGCTTTTAGGCAGTCTGTGCAGGGCTGGTGGGGAGGCTTGGTCTAAAACTTGCTGCTGGCTCCCTGGTTCTCCAAGCTCAACCTTGTCCTTGTTTTGCAATGTGCTGTGTCCTGAACATCTGCAGCCTTCTGGGGCTTTAAGGGCTACTCTGCTGTGGGGCTTGCCGAGCTCTTTCTTGCATTAATTAATGTAGCTTTACCTTTAGCAGCAGCCAAGGGAGCTGCCAGAGGTCTTATATAGCATTTAAAATGTCAGCTGCCCGTCTAGAGAGGCTGCCAGCACTGGAGCTCTGGCAGGGGGAATGTTGTCACAGGACAAACGCAGGGAATGTCAGTGTGGACACAGCGTGAGTCAGGCAGGGCAGGGACTTGTGTACAGACTATCCCGATGTTGGTAAAGTGCCCTTTGAAATCTCCCAGCAAGTTGGCACCTGTGTTTCTTGGGTCATATATAAGGAAATGCTGCTGGCTCCTGGCTGTTGTGGTTTGTGTTCAGACCTGACTGTAAGTAGTTGTCAGAGTGTTGGGTATACACTGATAAAGTGATCCTGTGGTGCTGGGAGTTTCACTTCTGGGTGAAAGAGTAGGGCAAGCACTGGCAGTAAGAGTGTCGAGAGAATGTAGTTTCTAAAAGCGATAATTTTGGTCACATGTATCTCAATTTTAATTCTTTGTAATGGACTTTTTCTTGTAAATGTTTGGAATTTGCCTGTTGGTTGAATTGAATTAACATGGGAAAAATAATAAAAAAAATTGGTAACTACTGTCCTTGCTTGTCATCATTGTCTTTGTGAATTGATGAGTCTGGAGATCAATTGTGTTTCTTTAACATTTTGATTAGAAGGCTTGGCTGCAGACATTTGTGCTAATTTGAGTCTTCTATTTGCTGTTGTTATGGGAATTAAATTTCTTTTAATACTGTTACTTCTTTGCAGTGAATTATGCCAGCTGTTTTAAGTTAGAAAACAGCAGACCTGTTTACCTCTCACCTGTGATGTAGACCAGGCTTGTTGATTGGGCCTGTTAGATGTAAGCCCATCTACCAGAGGTGTCCAGATAGGTAGAGACAAATTCCAGATCACTTGGACTGAATCCAAATCCTTTGCTGAGACTTAAGTCTGCTGCAGAATGTTCTTCCATACGCAGTGGTTAAAGGAAGAGGGCTCGTTGGGGTTTTTGGGTTGGCTGGTTACTAATGTGGGGTGCATCCATGGAATGCAGGGGTGCATGAATCAGAAGGGTCTCAGTGCCAGGCTCAGAGATATAATTATAGGCTAGGTACTGTAGTATTTACCACAGTGTTTTACATATGGAATTAATCTGTGACCTTCCTTGTGCTGGAAATGTGTGCCTTTGCATTTATGCTGGGTTTGTGTTCCTTACAGGAGCACAAGATTTATATTAAGTGGCCCAAACCAATTTAAAATTCTTACAGGCGCATAGAATTGTGCTTTTGATGCCACCAGCAATGGAAATACATACAGGAAACCAAATTCCAGACTTGCTGATGGGAATGCTCTTTGCTAGGATAAGAGTTACCTAAAAACATCCATAAACTTTTTGATGTTCTAGTTTTGTTTCTAACTGCAAGAAAACTTGCATGTACAGTGAAGTCCCCATGCTGCTCTGCATCCCAGGTCTGGGTTGTATGGCAGATTTTAAGTCTAGGAGGGTTTCTCAAATGGGGAAAATGTGAGCCTCAGATCATTAAGGGCTTATTGTCCATACTGCCTAACAAGTTATAAACAAAGATAATCAAAGCAGTTGTATTTGTCTTTTAGGGTGTTTATCTCTTCTGACCTCTGAATTCTAGGAAAAATAAAAACATGATGATAACATACTTTTCCAACTACAAATTTTCTGTGAATACCCTGACTTATTCTTCAGTCTGTTCTTCCTTATTTTACAGCTACTCCCTCAGCCTCTTCCTTAAGAGTCAGGCTAAAACTGAAGCTTTGTCTTTTGTTAATCTGCTTTCTGTAGTCCCATGTTACTTATTTTCATGTCTTTGAATTTACCCAGGATGGCACTAATGTAGTACACGTTTCAGGCATGAAGGAGTTAATGAAGCTTTAACTGACTGCCTCATAATAACATCCATGTTCTTGGCAGCCTTGGGGTGGTAGTTCTTGCCTGCAGCCACATACAAGGACTTTTATCCTCCTTGATTGCCACATTTCTATACAGCCAAAGTAGATTTAACAGGATCTTCAGGGAAGTCTTTTTCTATGATCTTTGGCTGTAACAGCACTATTATAGTGCCTCTTGAAAACTGAAAGGGCAGCTTTTAGTAAACAGGTAGTGAAACCAAGAATTCCTCAGTTGAAGTGAGTAAAAATAATGCTCATGAAAAGATGTTTTGAAGATGCTTTTGTGATTTAATTTTTGGAAATAAAGTCATGGCATAAGAAAGAATTCTCAAAGCCCTCTCTGCTAGTTTGATTCTGGTCCTTTGGCTGCTGAAACCATGGCACCTCCTTCAGATGAAGTATCTAGCTGGTTTTTTTCTTTTTAACTGAGGAAGGGGAAAAACTGGAAGCACTCAGAATTAAAGTAGACATGCAATTTTTAAAAATCTTCAGTGGAAATGGTTGTCTATGGATATTTCAGAGTAGTTACTAGTGCTGTGCTGGCTATTTAAAATCCATCACGTGACAGAGAATGGTGCCACTCAGTGCACTTGGATTGCTTCATGACTTTTTTACGCAGTGTGTTGTAAAACAGTGGTTAGGTAAGATGTTTCAACCACAGAATTAGTTTGGTACTAATATTCAGTGTGAAGAAATCTGGTTAAAACTGTAATGCCTGGGGGGCATTCACAGGCAGAACTAAAGAGATAGATAGGAAGTACAAACCCAAGATACTTTCTTCTGCAGTGTTCACCTCTTCTGTATAAAATCTTGAGTGTGAGAAGTTTGATATTGAATACATGATTATGTATGAAACAATAGTTTCCCATGACTATTTGCTTCAGCACATCTCAGCAGTCTGTAATTTATTGTTTAGATACATGAGATGTTCAGTATATCTGAATGTTGCTGCAGCTTTGAATCTTGGAAATAGCTGAGGTTTATGGTTTGGAACTATCTACTTTCATTAGCTATTTTGCATTTTCTTACATTTTTAAAAGGGAAGTCCCTTTACTTATTAGCTTTATTTATTTCTACTTAGCAAACATCCAAGTCCATGCTGTGACATCTGAAGTAGTTGAGCTTGGAGCTTTGTATCAAGTATGCAAATCCTGAGATAATTAGAGTATTGATGAGTGCTGCTATTTTGAACCCAGAGAAGGAAATTTCTGAGACTAACCCAGGCAGTCACTTCTACTGTAAAGTCGGTGTGTCTGTACATTAGAAGTTAGATATCTTACTTCTTTTATGAAATGTTAACTGCAACTTGATGTCCTTTCTTCTTTGAATTTTTAACATATCTTCATTTCATTTAAAAGCCCAGTAACTTAAGTTCTTCTTGAGAGCACAATTAGACCTTCCTCTATCGCTATGCTAAGAGGGTTGATGTGAAAAGTTTAACATCTCTTTGGATCTGCAGAAAGATTATTTTTATTTTAATAATATGCTCTAACAGCATGTTAGCAACGTTTTCTTGTGCTTAGTGATCATATAGTCAGAAAGCACGTGAAAAGAATATGGAAATTTCAAGTGTGGGAAGTGTGGGAACAGCATGACATAGATGCATGTGAACATTAGTCTTTACCATGCGTGATGCAATTTGTGGCACCTAAAATTTTGCAAATTACTGCATATACTAGATTATTTTTCGCAGTAATTTTAAGACTTCTCTCTTTTCCTAAGCTCTCCCAGTTAAACCTAGAAGAAGGAACTAAACTGCTTAAGTTATGTAAATTTGAAGGTTAGTGTGATGATAAAGAATTTACCAGAAAAGGACATGGCAAGGTCAAAGGCAAGTCCAAAAGGTTTGGAAAATAATGAGAGGCAAAGTGAGAAAAACAGAAAATTAAATGTAATCTCTACAAAATCAAAGAGAATCAGTGTGCCTGGGGATATGCACAGATAGCCATGATGCTGATCATCGAAGGGATCAGCATCTTTGAAAGAACAAGCATGGTGCTGTCCAGCGGCTTTTTTGTTTTGTTTTTGCACCGAAAGACATTCTGGGAAGAGCCAAAACATTTCCCCATGTGCTTTTACAGGACAGAAGGCAAAAGCAATAAAGCTACTTCCTGGTACTGCAGCGGACAGTTGAGAAAGCTTTTTATTAAAAATATCTGTTGTAAAAACACTAGAGCATTAATATTAAGTGAACAAATCCATCTCTCCCACTTTGTATCCCACAATAGTCCTGTTGCTGAGAAAACTGAGCCTAATGTATGGAATCACAGCGGCAGCTCTAGGTGTGAGACACCTTGCAGCCAGGAGCTTTGTGGCTCTGCTGGAAGCTGTTTTGGAGGTGGAATTAGAGTGAGGTTGGAGGAGAACAGGAAATTGCATAAGGATGTCTCTGTTGGTTGTTTACTAGGAGCCAGTCCCACTGGAATAAACAGCTGTGCAGCAGTACAGTGTCTCTTTTGTCATCCAGCCTGACAGAACTGCGAATGGAAACTTGGAGCTCAGGCCTTGAATTCAGCGAGGGAAGCCTATGGGATAAGGGAGCTTGTCAGAGAACCTTGGAAACTGAGTGATATGTGGTGGTTTTGATCAGAGACCAGAGCTTTTTAAATCCAGAAGTTGTTTCTGCCAGTATTGCTCACTAAACAAACTTTAATAGAAACCTTTTCCCTTCCCCCCCTTACCTCTCCTTTTCCCTATGACAGAGGTATTTTATTTTACACTTTTCTTAAGGTTCTTTGAACAGAGAAACCTGTGGTTAAGAGAGTCAGGTTTCTCACTGCAGTATGACAGTGAAACGGGAAAAGAAATTCCTCAGCAAGAGAGTGAGCAATGCAAACAGAGACCATTCACAGTTCTTCAGCCTCAGCCCCATCTTCATTGAGTGGGGAAATATCTGCAGACTGACTCAGTAACCAGACCTCAGCTTGCCTTGCAGAATTAGAAGTGATGATAATGAGTGCTTTCCTCAGCAGAAGATACTGGTGACATATTCACATATTTTCTAAGCATATGTAAACATTTGGATCCACTAAACATCTTCCTGTAGGTGTAGTACTTTCACAGGAAAGGGAAAATCATGGTTTCACCAAGTCACAAGTATTTAATGAGGCAAACTAAGATCAGATACTGCTTAATTAATCTTGTTTCTTTACAAAGGTGATTCAGATGCTGTGTTTTCTAGAACACCAGACATGAATCCAGTGCCAGAAAAGCGTGAAAAAAAAACCCACCAGGAATTTAATAAGACTAAAAGATCTTTGTTGTTCCACTGCTGAGCAAACTAAAAGGAATGTATTTACATGGATTCACTGGCAGTTGTTAAGACTGATTTATTTCAGTATAGCAGAATCTAGAGAGTGGATTGTGAAGAAGTGTGCCCTTATAAAATTATTACACCTCTAGCAGAGATAAAGACTGTTTGATTTATTTTACTGAGGGCTGTATTCTCCCTAAGCCTTCTGCACAATAACATCCAGAGACCTCTGTGCTCCTTTCTACAACATCAGCCAGTTAAGATGTCTTAAAGAATATACTTTTTTTCTAGTTTCTGAGCTGGGAATAGTTTAATTAGGTTCTAGCTGAATAACTCAAGCTGAACAACCATGTTTCAATGTTAATGTTAGGTTCTGTAATTGGAAAGAAAAGTCAGCTACATAGGGAAGAATTTTTTCAGTATTATAGAAAAAGCTTTATACTATTATGATACTGTAGGAATTGTCCTTGGTACCACAATGTGTGCATCTTGGGCATCTTTGAAGTCCTGCAATAACTTACTGCAGGTTATATTTAGACTGTTTTAAATTTTTTTTTATTTTCAAGAAGCACTTAGCAAATCTGTGTAGTAGGTTGTGATAGGAAAGGAGAAAAAAAGGCAAAAGGTTGAACTGAATGTTTGATTTAGGTCTATCAAATTGAAAGGAGTATGTCAAAGAAATGCTGTGTGTTATGACTATTAGAAAAAAAATTAACACTAGTCCAAAAATTACAAAAGTATTGTGAAAATATTTTCCTTGTCTTGTTAATACTTTATGGCAAATTAGTTTCTTTTTCATCAAAAATTCCTGCTAGGTTTTGATTTAAATAATGCAGTTATTTAAATAAAGTTTTTTAGTGCTGCTTGTATATTTTCTAGAAAGCACTGTATTTATTTAAAATTCAGTATTTCATTTATATGCAGGGAACATGAGCTTTCTCCGTCATCTAGCAATCTGCACCACCCATATATTCTTTTTTAAACCTTCAGATATAACCTTCTTAAATATTTAAGGCATAGCTCCAACAGAACAGTGGTAGGCTGCTCTTCTCTTAACTTTGCCCTCTCTTTTCTAGGTCTCAGTGAAATATTCAAAGTGCTTTACTTTTCACTGACTGGAGAACTCGTTATTCAGGTAGTCTAGAAAAGACAAGTGCATTATTGACTTCTACTGCTTTTGAAAGTGCAAGTGAATATTCAAGAAATGAGGTATTAAATGCACTTTGTTCAGTGTGTGAAATGCCTGTTTCCGTAGATCTGCCAGATGCAGTGTTGCTGGTGAAAGGGAGGGCGGGATGGTGAGAATAGATGGGAAGGCAACCTAGGGACGCGGAGGAAGGATTGATGGGGAGTGCAGTTCCATAGCTCTGGTTTGGTGATACCGGATTTTGAGTGCCTGTTCCATCCACAGTACTGAGGCACGTCACCTGTTCCTTGAGCTCTTGCTGGTTTATGTGTAGGGTGTACAGATTGTTTTTACCTAATTCTGGTGTGACTGAACCAGAGCATTAATAAACCAGAGAAAATTATATGCAGGCACTGAACAAGAGTGTTATAAAGACATTTCCTTTGATCATCTACTCCTGTAACCCCATTTCTAAATTTTTAAAACACTCAGGGTGTATGTGTGTTTTTGAGAAACGTGCTTTTGAAGTAAATCTCCTAGTTACTACTGTTTGCTGTTGCTTGTCACTTTCTCAAGCTGTCTCTTCAAATCCATATAATGTGAGGATGTGGAGACCTCAGCCCCACTGGTTTGGTTTACAGACCTTATGCTGGATGGGCTGCACTTTCTGAAGGTTTCCTGCTGTTATAGAGAAGTTCTGCAAGTGATATCCTGCATTCCCCAGAATTCCGAGTAATATGGGATTCCTTTTTCCTTTCCTTCTGTGGTAAAAGGCTTCATTAGTTTTTGACTCCTCTGTGATTATTTCACTGTGTGTACTTGTGTGTGTTTACTTGCTGTGCAGAAATAATTACTGCTGTCAGGAATGGTAACCAAAGAAGAAATTAATAAAGAGAAAGTAGTTTAATATTCAGTACAAGCTGAAGTATGATGAGTAGTTCAAGTGAAGGTCATTTATTCTAGGAATTAATGTCTTTAGCTGCCTAGTGGTTAAATTTTTTTTTTGGTAACTTTTCTTTTTATTGTGTTTTCTTTAATGTCTGTTGCTTTTCTTAAATCTCATTTTGGGCAATAATGTTCTTTTAAAGCAGTGATATTGGTTGTGTGTAGCATTGATGACTGTGGACATTATAAAGGAAAATATCTCTTTTAAAACCTCAGGTAAGTAGTCATTCTTTAATTGATGTTTGTAATGCATTAAACTATACCTGTAAGGTAAAGCATTTAGTATTTTGAATTAATTTATTGAGGGAGGACAAACAGTACCCTGAATAGGCCAGAATCCTTAGCTGTTGATTCAGGAAATGATTTTTTTTTTTTCCCCAGAAGCTGTCATGGAGATTCTTAGAATTCTGCATCCCTTACCATACTCATATAAACAGCTAAGAATAGTTTCAACATGCATAATGCATCAGATAATAGATCTATGGACAGTTTTTACCACAGTATTCTGAAGATGTACTCTGTGAATCAGATGGAACAAGATGTATCATATTTAGTCATGGTTTGGCTGAGCAGGGAGCTATATCTTAAGTTATATGGATATTTTAAGTTGCTGAATTACATTACTGAAAAATGCTTAGAAACGTTCTCATTCTGAACAATTTTGTGGTAAGAATTCCTCCAGTTCCAGAAAGTGATCTTCCATTTTGCTGGTAGAACTTTTGCCTAAAGAAGTCAAAATCTGAATATTCATGATGGGTGCAGGTACTGATAATGATCATTTCCCTGCAGCTATGTTGGATACTTGGCTCAGCTGGGCTGGAGATGCTTTTGTAGATCTTCCCCATGATCATGTAGCCAGGACGTACACTCCTTCAAAAGAAGAAAGGAAAAAAAGGCTTTGAAGAAAAAGAAAAATTGGAGTAGAATTCTGTAGTTCTGGAAGTAACTTAGTCTTTTGAGCCCCTTTGCACTTCAAATAGAGTTGTGAATGTTCCCTTCTTGCCATGAAAAGGTTGTTCTGACATGAGAACTCGTGTAGGAAGCTCAAATGAGCTCAGGGGATCTCAGGGATTCAGACCTCTCAGTTCTTGTTCTGGTGCCCAAACTTCTGGGACTGTTTGGAGCAGAATTTGGGTCATCCAGATGTTCCTGGCCCTTCTGGGAGGCTGCTGCGTGTGGCTGACTGGGAGCCCAGGGCTGCAGAGGTGGTGTGGGGACATAGTGACCCCCAGACACTGTCACCGAGTCCTGCACTGGGCTTTTTCTGACTTTGGAGATGTTCTTACTTGGTCAGTTGGATGAGTTTTGTAACTTTTCATGTTTTGAAGGAAGAACAGTGTGCACACACCATCCTTGAAAACATGTCCTCTGTATCACACAGTTCTAATGCATCTGACTTTTTTTATAGGTTCAAGACAGCAAAGTAAGCTCTGGTGGGTAGGAGGGCAAAATACCTGAGAGCAGACTAACATTCGGGGGTGAGCTACAGAGATAAATCACATTAAAACCAAAGCCCCTTAACTTTAAAGGACATTTGAATGATGGCAATGTAAGGTTGCTTTCCAAGTGAAATAGATACATTGAAATCTCCTGAATACTCTTTTTAAAAAAGTTCTCAGACTCCAGCAAATTAAAAATCTCAATTTGTCAGCTGGGTAACCAGTACCAGGAAATATAATGAGTGGGGTTTTTTTGTAAATGTGGGTCACAGCATCCCTTCCATCTCCCCTTACCTGCTCTCCTCTTAGGCCAGAAACATTCATGTTTACAGGAATTAACATGGTGATGTGGAGCATCAAAGGATTCAGAGGCTGTTGCCCACAAATCCACAACAGCTTTGCAGATGGAGGAGAAGTACAACGTATCCTAATCTCTGCTTACACACAGTTTATTTTAGGCTGTGATTGCAGATTAAATAACTGAATACAGAGTTTAGAGACTCCAGACGCCCTAAGTATATTGAATTAAAATGCAGGGCCATTGTAGTGAATAAAAGGCAATGTGTTTTACAGAGAAGGGGGTAGACTATCTCTCTTGATTCAGTGCATTTCCAAGTAATTCTGAAGAGCAGATCTTGCTGGTAATTCAAACAACAAAAACATTTTATAATTGTATAGGGCCAGATTGTCTGGTTTACAGTTTCCTGGTGAAGAACTGTTCTTTGGAAAGCCTGGGGTAGAATTTCCCCTCCTCTGCCAGTCCTTCTGAAGGAGCAGGGAGAGAGAAAAAGGTGTTCTTGGCTCACACGAGGCATGCTGGGGTGGTGATGCGAGCTAATAAATACATTGCATGCAGTTTGCAACTAGTAAGCGCCAAAATGTCTGATAATTGAGGCTGTAGTCCTTTCCTTCAGAGATACCAAAGCACTTCACTTTTGTGTAAATAGCTGTGTTATTCAAAGACACAGAGCACAACAGTGGTTTATGCTATTTTTCCAAAGGAATAAATGAAGATCCAGAGCTGTAATGGAGCGTGACAGAACAAGAACAAAATCTAACAGTGTGCAGCATGCATGGGCACTGTCTCCTCACCAGCTGCTTCAACTGCCAAGTAACAGATTCGTGTCAGTAACACCTGTGAGGGATTATTAAAATAACTTCTTGTAACATAACAAATTTGCATATTGGGAGAGCAGTGAGGTCACTGTTTATAGCTACAACTCTAAACCTAAATGGTGTGAAGCTGTTTCTGAGGTGAGGGGCTTGCAGGAAGACATGGATTTGGCAGCCAGGAAGAGCAGGTGATTTTTTTTCTAGCAACAGGAAATCTTTAGGCATGCTAATAAAATTAATTTTTGGACATTTCTCAGTATCCCCATGTGAAAACTGTGCATACAGACTCTACGGTGTATGGTCATTAGAATAGTATAAATTTTCTTGTTACTTTCAAGAAATGAAACGTTATAAAATTGTATTTTCTGCATTATATATTATAAACATGGAAACAGAAGATTGCAATATTCCATTCACAAATATGAAGTTAGAATATTTTGATCATATTAAAGCTACTTTATTTTATTTCAAAATAGACTCCTGCTGAGAGTGAGCAGCATTTGAAGTGGGATTTTCAGCTGTAAAAGCATTGTTGGAAAATTTCACTCTAGATTTAGTAGCAGGCAGTGTTTCTTTAGCCCATGCTATTAAATTCAACCCCACTGTATGTGGGCCTAGTTCTTGTCTTGAAATCTGATGTGTATGTGTTAGAATGAGAGCATGGAAAATTAGAATATGGAAATTTAGAAAAATGTAAAATAATTTATTAGATTTAGAATAACAATGATCTGTTATTGGGTCAAAAACTTAAGAAATTACCTTGTTCCCTTTAACTGTACTCTGTTCCTTGATCCCTAATGTCAAGGATTGATGGATGGATGTAATATCTAGCTGTGCAAAATGCTTTTTTTAAAAAAAATTGCTTTGGTTTTCCATTCTAGCCATGTAAGATACGGCTGGGTAGTGAAATCTAAAAGAAGGGAAGTGGAATTCACCAGCTTCTAGCATGAACTACCTGTGGTTCCTTTGCTTTCATTTCCACGTGAAATACAAGTTCAGTTAATTTTGAATTTACCGCTGCAGTGTGAATGTTCTGCTGGCTCTGCAGGTGAGCTCGCTTTGAAGAATTCTTAGCTCCTGAGCAGTGTTGCTTATCCCTCCCACTCTGTGTTCAAGGACCTGGTTTTGTGGAGAGAGAGCAAATATCCAGCTCCCATCCCTGTCCATCCCTTACTTGGCCTTCCTGTAGGTCTCCAGTCACGGCAGGAATCTCTGGAATAAAAACGTGGATTTGAGCCTTTCCCTCACAAGATGGCAGCATTGCTTCAGGGAATAGCACCACCTGCACCGGGCAGGAGGCCTTGGATATTTGAATATTCCATTTTAGCCAGGGTGTGAAAGAAACTCTGATAGCTGTCCTCATTTGTGTTATCTGAACTTGCATCAGGCATGGGACTGGATGGATTTCGTTTATTTTCTGCTGTGTTTGCAGGCTTTGCCAGGAAAATAAGCTACTCTGGTGAGTTTTGTGAGTTGAAATGATGTCATTTTTAACTCTACTTAATACTGCGGTTGCATTCCTGAGATTTCAACAGCAAAATTTGGTTGTTTCAAATGCACTAAGCAGAAGTGTCTTACAGGAATTTAATTTCAGGTCCACACATATTTCCCTTCATGTCCACTGAGTGTTTTTATTCATTCAAGGCTTGATCCTGCTCTCTCTGAAGTCAGTGACTGAGTCAGAATTTTAGGGTAAGTCTTGTAAGGAGATAGAAACAGCTGAAAAGAAAGGTCAATAAAATAGGGTTTTTAATGGGTTTTTTGATATTTTTTCCCCTGTATAAATAATCAGGAATGATGAAAGAGCTGCTGTTTGAACCAGTAGAAGCATTGACCTTCAGTTAACTCTGGGCAACACCTTTATTTTATTTCAGGGCAGCACTGATTGACTGCTAAAGGAATTAGGTCAGGTTTATTTCTGATTCTAAAAACAGGTCTACCAATTTGGCCTTACCCATAAGGAATAAAAAGCTTTAAAAATACAGAGATCCTCACTGTGCTTTTTGGATAAAGTTGAGCTTCCCGAGAATATAGATACTGGGTTTTTGCTTTTGTTTTTTTTTTGGTGTTATTACTATTTTGCCTGTGATTTTGATTTTACAGCCTGAGTTCTGAGCTGAAGAATAATACTTTCTAATTCATATGGTTGTTTTATAACTTTCTAACAAGACTAAAACTTTTCATTTTTAAATCAGGAAAGCATTTTTCATGATTGCCTGGACAAATGTCTCTTTTATAGTACTGAAGTACTTTACTATCCTGGGTAGCAACTGTTGTTATTTCATGGAAATATTGGCTGGTGTGCAATAATACTTTAACAAGAAAATATTTAAAGTCTTGTATTTTCATTTTCTTGAAGGTTTTTATGCTGAGCACAAAAAAAAAAAAAAGCAAAAAAACTTATCTTTTCTTTCAATTTCTCAAAATCCAACATGCTTAAGAAGTGGTTTTACTGACAGGTGGTCACTTTGTTTGCACTCCTAGGACTAAGGCAGGTTTAGTCTGCAGGTATAACTTTCTGCTAACAGCCTGACACATTGGACTTAATGTTCAGAGATACCAAAATTCATGTGTTTAAACTTTACCAAACTGGAATGTATGAACTGAGTATTTAATTTCCTCTTTAATGTACCTAGGGATTTTTACTAGTGCAGTTCTCATCTTCAGCAATTCACAGTACAGCCTCCCAAACACAATTTGCCGTTTGCATTGTTTACTTCGGTGTTTTTGAACATGTTTTCTAAAATTGCTGAAGGAGGAAAGCCATGGACATAAATGATATTGGGAGAATGAAGTCAGGTCCGTGGGTGATGATGATTGCTGAATTCTGCTCTTTCTTTCCTACCCAGCATAGATTCTAAGGAAACAGAAGAAATGCACCTGATATCTTCATTTGTAGAGCCTGGTGTCTCCACTTTAACATGTATTCTGCAATGTTGTAAGAACTGAACTGGAACACATGGGCAGCAGTGTGTGAGAGCTTCAGAAAAGTAGGTTCAAACACTGGGGGTTGTTTTGGCTGCTGCAGGTCAGCACACCTCCATCATTCCACCTCTCTTTGGTTAAAAAAGAGAGAGAGCATGAGTCTAACCTCCTGGTCATACAAAGCCTGTGATATTCTCCATGAGCCTCCTCACTCACTCATCCTGGCAGCAGGACAAGTCTGGCTTTCAAAGAAAATTGAAAAGCATTCTGCTTTAAAGAGGAAGATACTTCAAGGGCTAGCATGTAGCAGAAAATTGAGGGATTGTTGAAGGAAACAAAATAATTGAGATTATTGGTAATGAAATGCACTATTGATCGCATTCAAATCCATCCCACGCTCTTAAAAGCTATTTTTTTAGTAGGCTGTGTGAAATGAATTTCTCCTCCTCCTAGTGGATGAGAATTCTGGTTATAAGTGGGTCTCACTGGTTTAAACAGCTGTGATCCTATTTGTGGTCCTTTAATCTAGAAGTGTTGCTGTTCGTGTTTAAGTCAATTAATTTTTTTAGAAAGCATTTTAAATGGGTTTGGCTTTTACTGTGTTTTTCAGGGCTGTTTAGAAGCACACTTGAAAGACACAGGGGAATGAGGTACTTCTACCCTTTACAATAGTACATGTAAGACAAATGCAAAGCTTTCATGATGTAGCTTTTAATGCATGTGTTAATTCCTTAAGCATTTGTGTCTACCTGACTCACAAACAAATAGATTTCATTTTTAAGGACTTGAAAGTCAGTGCTTTTCACATATTCTAAATACAAAGCACAAAAAGAAAGAAGGAAGATGTTATTCCCTCTGAGTATCCAGAGGATGTAATAGAAAAGTAGGTAGCAAGGATGATACAGATCTCAGTTGGTTTCAGGAAATGCTGAATTTTGACTTGGTACTTGTTTTTAGTATGGCCTATTTATTTTCACTTCTAGAATAACACTAATCCAAGTTGATATTATGATTCATATGTGCAATTTGCATTGAATATCTTGGTAGTTGTTTGACTTTTAAAAGCCATGTCAATTGACTAGAAATTATCAGAAGAAATGTACAAATAATTAGGAGCATCTCCTTTTTCAATACCTCACTTCAGTCATGAAAGAATTTGCAAAGATGCTGTTGAATATGGCCAGATTACAAAATTTACTTTTCCCTCAGAAACAATTAAATGTTCTGTTGCAAATTCCCATCCCATTTTACTTATCCATGCTTTAAGGATTTATGTTGGAATTGCAAGGATAGACAGAGATGAACATTTACATTTCAGTTGTTTCATATCCTGATAAAGGTGCACCATTGGAAAATATATTCTTCAAAAGCATACATAGTGTTGCAATGTTCATACAAATGATTTTCAGTAGCTGAGTACTGCTCAAAGTCATTGGATGAGTCTGCATTTGGCTTCTGTTTTACTACAAACAAGAGATATTGAAATCCCAAACTTTTAATTAAAGTTTCCGATCATTATATAATGCAAATGTGTCAAAAATCCCCAGACATATTCTGAAAAGGATAAGTAGACATATGGTCAAAATGTCATTAATACTTTTGCTCAAAAACATAATTAGAGGAACATATGTTGTATTGCGAATAACATTGTTCTACTAATAAAAAGGAAAGGATTTATTAGAAGTAGTCCTTGGGCCAGATTCCGCTTTCTCTTTCTGCTCTAACAGATGTGGAATAAACCTAAAGCTGAAAAATACCAGAATACACAAGCCATTGTTTGCAAAGATTTTATACTGGCATGTTTGAGATTAGTGTCTGTTCCATTTGCTGTATATGAATTTTTAAGTGCTAATATATGTGGTAACTACAGTACATATTACTTAGTCCTAAGCATTGTCTCTTATATTGGCTTGCCTGGAAAGTAGTACAGTAAATAAGTTTTATGCTTTACACAGTATTGCTAAGAAGAAATTTAGTAATATTCTACCGTTTATAGGTGGGGGGAGAATTAAATAAAGCCTGAAAACTCTGGTATTAAGGCAAAATGCTAGGCTGTTAATGTAGAACAATACATAAGATAATTCTCTTTATAAGTCCTCAGATCTTTAGGGCGCTTATTCAGGAATAACTAATAACAAATTAAACAAAACTGAGGTTTGTAGGCTATGGGAGAGCTTTCCAGGAAATGTGAGCTGTTACTTCATACGGCAGCATTAGGCCTTGCTAACAGACCAACTTCTTTATGGGACATGCCTTGCTACATCAGAGCTGTAAAAACAGATGTCATTTAAGGTTACAAGTGATACATTTTATATATTAAAACTATATGGCCTAAAATTATATGTTAAATATTTACAGTATATGATGCTTGACAGGTGAAAGATTGTAGGTGTATGTATTCAGTTGTGCAGTTGAAGAAGATGTAGAAAAGAGAAAATAGAAAACACATTATGAAGTACAGTAAGTTGGGAGATATTGGAGAAGCAGCTGAAGGGTCTTAGAATAAAAACAAAGGTAAATGAAAAGTTGTAAAGGAGTTTGCAGATAAAAGTGAAACCAGGAGAAAGGCTGAGTGAAGACAGAAGCTTCTGCATGAATCCCAAGTAATGGAAAGAGTGGACAGAATATATGGGAAGATGTGATTGGAAATTTAGGAAGCTTTCAGCCTTGAAAATGGAAACTTAACTGAGAGAAGTGTTAGCATCCCCTAATCCATACAGTCTGTTTAGGACTCCATACAGTCCTAGCAAAGAGCAGATTATTTTGTTCCATTTGTGTGCAGGCCTCTGTGGAAACTACAGAGTGAGGAATTGCAGGAGGGTTCTCAGCAGGCTTGGAGCAGGAATAGGAGCTGTACATTTGAATGCAATGGTTTCATTGCTTATGGCTGGGCTGTTACAGACATCCAAGATTATAAATACATCTGTCAGTGAAAGATACTTGCAGTCAATTTTCTCACAGGTAACAAAATTGAGATAAAACACCTGACAGTATCCTAGCGCTTCATGTAAGTAGGCTAAAAAAAGAATGTGCATTACAATGTTCTAGGGGCAGTTGTTTCTTTGTTTCTTTCTGAAAGCCCTGTGCAAAAGTAAAAGCTGAAAAGCAGAACTGACTTAGTGTTTGCAGCAGAAGGAGCAGTCAGAAGAGAAAAGGATGTGTCCTGCCCAAAGGGTGGAAGGTTGTGTTAGTTGCCACCATTTTTAACAGCAAGCTTACATGGTCAGTTGTTACTGAAAGTTACTGAAACTAAAACAAGGTGTAGGCTCTGAAAACTTCTCTGCAAGACACAGAGTTGTGTTACATATGCAGGAAGACCTTTTGTAATTCAAGTCTCAGAGGGGGAAGAAAGAGAGATGTGTACAAGTGATGTATATTGATGGCACTGCCAGCAGCAAAAGTTAGCAGGCAGCAGGTTTTGTGGAGAATATTTGAGGTAAAATGGAAAGAACAATCAACTGAGAAACAGAAACCTTGACTGCATTGTAAAAGCAAGCACTAACAGCTGCTGTGAGCCTAAAGCCTTTAATTGTGTTTTTCTGAAAGATGAAAAACTCCCCAAACCATCCAGTGTCTGAAATAACTTCCCATGTAATAGCCCAGGATAAGCAGATGCCTCTCATTTACAAATTGACTTCATGGTTTTGAGAGACTTTGCTCCAGACCATTAGGTGCATGATGCAACGTAGGCTTGTAACAATCTTTGTAACATGGTAATCCCTTGCTAAGAAGGAAATTGGGATTAGGAAACTGTAGCACATTTATGATTTCTCTTGAATGTGTTACATGCCGTAGTGGAAGATATGTACGGTATTAGCTCAGAGATTGCTAAAGGAAATCCCCAATACCTTTTGCAATAGTATTTGCATATAAACCTGAAATCCTCTCTTAATGCTGACATACTGAGTTAAGATTTACTAGCAGGATCCTGACAAAAGGTGCTTGATATTTATATGGAATACAAAGTGGAGTTTTTTAACCATTTAATGCTTCTGAGGATAGTTTCTGTGTGTTTTCCGTGTTACTCAGTTCAGTTCTGAAATGTGCTGCTCATTGGCATTGAATTATGTTGTTCTGATTTGTTCCTTTGCAGCTGAGGAAATACACCTTCAAACTAACCAGAAATGCAGTGGTGGAACCAAACATTCAACTTAGTTCTTTGAAATTTATTTCAAAGACTTTGCAGACCACATTTGGCCTTCGTAGCACATCTTGTTGTGTAACTGTAGTAGAGCAGGATAGTATTTGTTAAGCATTTGAAATGAGCAGGGAAGGTGCTTTGAAGGAAATGCCATGTGTATTACAGACTTTATGTTTCTAACTGTGGAGGCAGTAGCTTAACAAAGATTGTGTGAGTATTTCTGGTTTGGTACAGACCAGCTGCACATGGGACACCATCAAATACATTGTTTAAACAGGCTATAAAAACAGCCTTGCTAAATCAGAGCAGTGTGATGATTCCAGCGAGCTCACTGAAACAAGTTATTTTTGGCAGGAAAGACAGAAGATAGGACTTGGGATCTGCACTGAGAACGTAATTTTCTCTTTATTTAGGGAACAGGAAATGAGAAGCAACATTACAGCTGAGGGTAAAGCTGGCATAAAACAATGAGGATGAAAAACTGACATAAAACTAACCTCTTTAGGGGAAGAAATCAGGCTCAGAGATGTGTCTGGTTGGCCTGATTGAGAAGACATGATAGGAAAGTTTGGGGTTATTTGGGTTGGACTGATGTCTGAAAAAGGCAACCAGTGAGGTTCTTGAGGAGGAAGGGGGGAGTTTTGTTTAACTCTTACATATATTTTTGTGTTGAGGTCCCTTTTTAGAGCATTTTTCCAGATAATATTTATAGTCCTGTCACATTGTGTTTGGAAGCCATGTGTGAAATCTTGATAGTAAAGAAATGCCCCTTGTTAATTTAGAAAACAGTGATAATAAAGTTTATAGATTTCCACCATCCTATGCTATTGTATGTTATTAAACTAAGCCATTAGTAAGGATGACAGAGCTGAGATGTTTTGATGCAATGTTTTCATGGCTAGTTCAGCACTGCTACTGAATTTGTAAACAGGACAACTGAAGTTATGAAACTAACTTTGAAGTACAGCAAAAGGCTCAAAAACAGGATTTGAAAATGGATCTTGAAAAATTCAAGGAAGGGGTTATATGACTGGCTAGGATGTTCTTGAATATTTAAAATGAATTAGAAAGAGTTGTTAAACTTCTGGTTTAAATCCATTATCTTAGTTGAGGATTGCCACTAATTACCTGAAGGATTGAAGAAGAACTTTTTCCCATCTCTCTGTCATGCATTCTTTTTTCTTTTTCATCAGTAGTTTTTTTGGGCTTTTTGTTTGCTTATTTATTTTTCTTTGCTAAGAACTAAAGATGGGAGTCTGAAAATGCCATACTGTTATTCCTATGGGAAATTTTAATGATCCTGTTTGTTTTCCACCAATGCTTGGCAATGCCATCTGGCACGCAGTTGCTAGATTTGAGGGGAGTAAGGAATTCTCTCCCACCCCTCTCATCCTTGTTTACGTTGGCACAGGCTGTTGGGAACTTTATTTTTCCATGCTCTTCTGTTTTATGGAGTAAAGTTCACTTCCTGGGCTTAGTTCAAGTGCTTCACTGTGGCTCCCTGACAGTGTGAGATCTATAGTGCTGCTAAATATATTTGCTCTTTGTTTCTGTGTGATGTCTGAAGGGGGTTTTTATCTTATATACTAAAGATGTGCATTACAGGCTATGAGTGTTAAATTAAGAGAAAAACAACACCCATTCTATCCATCCATACACACGCAGCAGTTGAAAAACAAATACTGCAGAGTTTAGGACTTCATGGTGATTATGGTAGTCCCCTCCCATCATTTACAGCCCTGTTCTGCTAGGAAAGGGCTCTGCTACAGTCACACAAGCAGCAAAATCAATATTGTGCCTTAACCCTGAATGCATTTAAAATTTTGCTTTGAAAAATCGATCATTTTATGCTATTTCTTTGCAATGCAACACTGTAGGCTGTACACCCTCAATCTGGTTCAGAGGACTGCACCAGTAATAGAATCCAACTGTTCAAAGTCTGATTTCTCATGAAAGGTATAGAGTTTTTGAGAAAAAAAGAAAAAAAAAAAAAGAGGATCTGTGCTCTTAGAACCATTGCCCAAAAGGTGTTAAAAATCTTGGATTTCTAGCATTTTTGCTTTTTAACAAAATCGGAGCACTCCTAGCCTTTCAAATACCTTTCCATGTGACTTAGAAAGCAAAGATTAATATGCAATTATGAAGGCTTTGAGCTAATTAAATATGAATTTTGAAATATGCTGCTATTGAGATGTTTGATCATTAAGGACAGTGAAGATTACATAATTGATAAGAATGGCTCATTAGTTAAAACACAGTTTGCATGACTATTGATGAATGTCTTCAACTCATATTAATTTGTTAATGGTCTCTGTCAGTACAGAGTTAATTTTTGAAGTGTAAGGTGGTACTTGAGTGTTGGATAGGAGGTTGCAGAACACTGACAGGGCAATACCAGCTCTGCCAGTGTTGCTACATTCAAGCATAGTGTAATTTAGACAGAGATGGGGCAAAGCAATGATTTTTTGTGCTCTCCATTCAGCAGTTATATTTCTGGTTTTATACTTTCCATTAATTCTCTTTATAAAAGTCATAAATAATATGATCTGAGAAACTTCTGATGTGCAGCTGTGCTCACTCAGGGAGTGTGCTGAGTGTGAACAGGAGAGACAACCTCTGTCATGCAGCTCTGAACAGGACACAAGTGTGAATTTACTCATTCATGACATGAAACCCTAACCCTGCTATGGTTTCCTGCAGCCACTGTGTGGGACCTAGAGCCTGAGCAGAACCCGTGATGCAGCACCAAAAATATCTCAGTTCCAAAACTTAAATGAGAGAGGGAGTCTCAGCTGACCACCAGTGATTATGAGCCTGGTGCTCAGTAAAATGGAGTCTTTAGTGGCTTCTTCACTAAAACATTTCTAGGCTGAGGAAACAGGACAAAATAAGCAGGAAAAACCTATGTTTCAGATCAGGTGTAATTGATTTCTCTGTAATTAAGTCACAGAGTAATTTCTGTTGAAAGAGGTGGCTGGAATCAGAGAATTAGCAAGCTCCTCTTTAAAGGACTGTCAGATGTAAGGAGGGAACTAAAAATGTGACTGATGGCAGAGTGTGGAGTTAACTGCTGCCAATGGCTAGCAGGGAAGTGGCCCAGAGGGGCCATCTTAATGTGAAATATATGTATCTAGGGGACTTCAGAGCAGTGATGTCTTTGCAAGGAGAAAACTATTACATCACACAACTACTAGGTGAGTCAGACCCATTGGGGGGTGCCAGCAGGGAGGAAAGGAACTGGGGATCCTCAGGACCTGAGGAACTGATGAGCAGCCGCAAGGGAAAAGCACATTTATATGAGAAGCAGTTGCATAAACTAACATCTGCACTGAGAGAAGTTTGGGACCACATTCTTGGATCCTGTGGGAGTGCAGAGACAGCAGAAGTAACAGTGTGGAATACCTGTTGAGGTGGTGGAAGGGTAAAGCAGCACTACAGACCACGTGAGAGAGTGCACAGGGAGAACAGAAGTTGCTTCCTTCAGTGCCATCAAAAGAGATGGATTATGGGCAGGAAAGAGTCAAATATTTCTCAGCCATTTCCCTGGCAAACCAGAGAAGTTGTTTTATTTGGCTTACCTACCAAAAACCTGTACCTGAGAATGAATAGATGCATTACTTTAAACATGTTTAAACTGCATCACTGCAATACATTTTGAACGTAGAGCTTGAGGCAATCTCTGTATAGATGCAAAAAAGTATTCAATTCTTGAGCCTGTTTAATGCTTTTATCTGTGATGTTACATTAGAAGGAAATGGGGTAACATAGAAATGCCTTTGTAATAAATGAATACATCAAAAGTATAAGGTAAAGCTGGGAGACACGTGAGGATTCAGACCAGGAAGACTCAGAAAAAATGCATAGCAGATGTGTAGTGCATACTAGGGTGGGACACAGATGTTTCTCTTGTTTCCTGTTTCAAAATAAATGAGCTAAAAATCTTATGCTGAATCAGGTAACAATGAAGTGCTAATGCTGTGCAGCTGCCCTTGCTGAAGGATGGCCTTTGTCTCACATAATTACACTTACAGTTGTATTACAATAGAGCTGTGTATTAATGGGATGGTTTAGCCATAAATCCAAAAGCCATATTGAGGCCATTAGAATGTTGAGGGTGTCCTGTGTAAGCCTCTCTGTGCATTCCTGGTCACTCCTGGAAGGAAGCCAACTAGATGCAAATCACCTTTTGTGGGAAAATAAGAGCCTAACCTGTAAGGGTCACACTTCAATGTAAAATATGTATGGATTTATCTGTGGGAGTCATTACCACCATACCTTAGTGCTGCTCTTTGCAGCTCGTGTGTACACCAGCTCAAGTGGAAAATCAAATGACAGGTTAATGCTGTGCATTTGCAAAACCCCTTCGAGAGGAGCAGACACTGTTGCCCATAAATATAAACCATTAAAAGGTTAAGATGGGTGAAGGAGAAACAGATATTACTGTACTTAACAACACACTACTCCTCCCCCTGGAAATCAATTGCAAGGTTTCTATCGGCATTAATGGGAGCAGGCTTGGCCTGTTCCTGCTCTGCAGAGGGGCTGCACAAAGAGCTCTTCAGTGTTTTGATTAAATACAGAAAATAAATCAAAACCCCCCCAAAACCCAACAACAAAACCCCACAAACAACCTACACACCACTTCCAAAGTATGGTAATGAAATCTGTATTAGAATTAAAGGGGGCTGGGGAAGTGGTTGTTGATATTCTGTTTATTCTTGCAGGAGAGGTTGTTTAGTGGAGAGGGGTGAGTTTTGATAACTGGCCTTGGTGCACTGTTACCATGGTGAGTTCCAAACAACTCCTCTCTGGATTCTGGTGGATTTGTACATTTGCGGAAGTTAACATTGTTACTGAGTGAATTATTTAGTTCAGAATTCCTGGCTTATAATTTGTTGGTTGCAGAATTCTGGGACTAAAGTCTTAGTCTTTGAATGGTTGGCTCCTGATAAAACAGTTTGAGGTGATGTCCTATGTTTAAACAAGCATCCTCTGGAAGGTGTGAAATGTTCCAAATACAGGAAATGGAAAAGAGCCCCTGGCATTCCATGAGATTTTTGAATGTTCCTGACTGATTGCCAAGGCTCATTCAAAGTAAATTGGAAGGGTTACTTCCTAATAGTTCATGGGCAGTGACCCATATAAGAAAAACTTCTGAAACTTCACTTGCTTTACTTATCTAAAAGAATTTTTGGAAAAGGACCTGGTAGAAACAGATTTTTATGCACACTGTATTTATATTTGCTGCGTTCTTGCTGTCAGATAACTGTTTTAGGTGGGAGAGACTAACCAGATAAGGTTTGAACTTCTGTTTTTGGAGAGAGGAACCACGATCTGAGCTGGAGAGCATTAATCCACGAAGTTGCAATTAAATGTAGGAGCTGTCCATGCAAGGAAAAAAAAATGGAAGCAACGAACTATAATGTTTATTTTTTCTAGGGCTGGAAGCAGGCTGACAGACAAAAATCCAATTTGGAAAACAGCTGGACACATCTCAGATTCTGGGTTAAGGCACAAACTTAGATCCCTAAGAGAAATATGGAAGTTAGTCCTGAAGGCAGCTGTGCAGACTGACTGGACATCCCGTTCATAAATGCAGTGGAGTTGCAAATAGCAGTGACCTGCATCGAGCTGTTCGGTTCTGGTTTATTGTTGGTGGATTCTCTGCTGTCCTTACAGATGCTAGAACAATTCATATGTCATCGTGCTCCTTACACAGGCTGTTGTGTCACTGGGATTTGGAGAATCACAGAATTTATGACAGATCCATGAAAGGATGTGCTGTGTTCCTTTTGCCTGGTCACTCTATGGCAGTGTAGAAAAAATGAGTTCTGACTCAGATGTCCATGTGGCACAGGTTGGAAGTGGATTAACAATGAGCTGCAGTAATTGTCTCTTTAGGGCTTGAACATGGGAAGAAAAGAACAGGTTTTGGCTAGGTATGCTCTTGATAAGCTGAGGAAGCAGAGATGTAAGTGAAATAATACATCCTTGCTGTATAGAACCTTGTCTGGATACGTAGCTCTTTAATTTTATGTTCTACATGATTGTAGACAAGTCCTGAAATGAGGTTTTCATTTCTTTACATAATACAGAATAGTATTGAGTTTTTCTTACTTTTTGTTCTAAGCAAAAGGGCACATTTCTTTCAGAGTAAAATATTTAGGATATTATAAATAACTTCTCAGCAATGCATAGTTGTTTGCATTAAAATGGAACTATGTCAGTAATGAATGTTGACTTGGAATTACAGCCAATATGGTAATGAAATAAAGCCCCATTAGATTTGAGTAATTTGCAAATTGAGGTTGTTATCAGTTAATAATGATATCCCTAGCTGATGTGAGGAAAGGGTCATGTCACTCAATTAAATAGGAAGTAGGACTTGTAAACAGATGTAAACTAGCATAAATGTTAAATTATGGATTAATTTCGTGCATATATTGCATTAAATCCCCACTAGTAGACAGTCATCAAGACTGCCTAGAAAACTTGGCTATTTATTTTAAATGTGATAATTCTCCTGCTCTTGTTCTACTTCTAGGAAAGCTCTAATTATTTTTGTTTTAATTTTTTTTTGTAAATTCCAACAGAACAGCAGTTTATCACAATGCTTGTGTTAGTCATATGTACTTGTGATTAACTACAAGTTATTCAGATGCTACATAGGTACCAGCTCCTAGGTCACTTTTGACTTTTTAACGAGCCTTACAAAAGAGTAGGCATAATAAATCATGTTTGAAAGGAGATTCATCCAAGGTATCTCTGGAGTTTTAGTAAATGTGTATTTTTACCTGAAGGAGATGTAGGAGAATCAAAATGCATTACAAACCCCTGTGAACCAAGTGTTTCACCCGCTCTGTAATATCTGGTTGTGTGCTGCTCAACATTAAGCCACTGTTTTGTTGCCACTGGGTTTCCTCTGACAGAAGATTTGACCAGGGACCTGTGTAACTATAGAGCATCTGGTCTGTTTCTTTACCTCCTTAATTAAAGTCAGATCTATTTGTTAGGAAACATTGTGGAAAACCTAGAGGCACCAAAAGGGCATCTCCAATACAGAAACTCATTGCAGCCCTCTGGAAACTCGGAAGCTCAAAACAGTGAAAATCTCTGCAGTTGTGGCAAAGCAGAATATCAAAGAACAAAAAAGTCACCCTGACAGGTCAGTAATTTGCAAGTAGCTATAAATAAAACCTGAATTCTCTTATTGTGTCAGCTGAGGTGCAGTAAACCATTTTATTTTCCAGATAGAAATTTATCCTATAGAGAGATTGATTAAATATACCAGTCAAACAGCTTCTCAAACAAGAAATACTTAACTATTCTTTTTCTCTTTCAGTAGCTGTGACTTTTGAAAAACTTTGGTTCTCTACATTTTCTCCCAAGTACTTGATGTTAATGGGCAAAAGTTTGGTTGGATGAGAGTGCTACAAAACTGTCTGAGCATATAGTATAAATAGGAGTTTACTACTCTTGTCACTGCTTCACTGTTTGTGGATTCACTTGGGTTTCCATACAGTGTTTAAAATGCTGCTAAATCAGAACACCTCTTTCTGAGTGCCTTTACCGCGTGCCAGTGGGCTGTAATCCTTTTTTTCAGTAAAGATATTCCATTGTAGAATTCTCTGTGGGTACTGGGATGTAGTTTAACATCACCTCTTCTTGTATGAAGTCAGACATCTGGCACTGACTGGCTGTAAACAGGACGTGATGTTTCTTCATCACACACCTTTTTTCTTGGCATTGAACGCTGTAGCTGGGAAGTGCGTGTGGAAGGGGAATCTGCTTATTGCTGGAGGAAGTTGCAAAGTGGAAAAAGGCTGAGCTAGGTGATTCACAGGGGATTTGTTTTAGTTTTGTTAGCTTGTTTCCCTAGAGGGCTGCCACTGTCATGTGAAGGTACATGGGTCCCCTGCCATCACTGCCCAGGCAAGGGAAGGGATTGTCCTGCTCTGCTCTGCACTGGGATGGCCTCACCTCGAGTGCTGAGGGCGGTTTTGGGCACCACAACAAAAAAAGACATTAAACTATAAGAGGGCATCCAAGGAGGGCCTCAAGGATGGTGAAGGGTCTGGAGGGGAAGCCATCCAAGAAACAACTGAGTGCACTTGATCTGTTCAGCCTGGAGGAGCCCGAGGGGAGACCTCACTGCGGTTACAGCTTCCTCATGAGGGGAAGAGGAGAGGCAGGCACTGATCCCTTCCTATGGTGAGCAGTGACAGGACCCAAGGGAATGGCTGAAGCTGTGTCAGGGCCGGGTTAGGGTGGACATCAGGAAAAAGTTCTTCACACAGAGGGTGGCTGGGCACTGAGCAGGCTCCCCAGGGAAATGGTCACAGCACCAGCCTGACAGAGCTCAAGCAGCATTTGGACAATGCTCACAGGCACATGGTGTGACTCTTGGGGATGGTTCTATGCACAGCCAGGAACTGGACGTTGGTGATGCTTGTGGGTCCCTTCCAACTCAGGATGTTCTAGGCTTAGAGTAGTGAACCAGCTGCTCCTGCTCAAGGTGGACCTAGCCTGGGCTAACAGCATTCATTTCCTGATAGTTTGAAGTTCCAGGCTAATGATTTATCTCTTTCCTTTAAACTTTGGCTATTGGAAACTGATGATAAAGCAAGAACTTTAACTCTGAGAAAAGTATTGCTTTTGGGGTATTTGCTTGAATCAGTATTTGAATGGTGAAGCTGAAGGGCTGGTGTATCATATTTGACTGGTCACTTCAGTTTGCAGTGACGATGGGATCAGTGAGTGTGGTATAATTTGAGGTTATGGCTGAACTGGGGAGAGTTAGGGAAAAACGCAGTTCTACTTCAAACATTTTTTTCTCTCTGCATATGAATGTGTATATTCTTTAAATATTAACTACATGCTCCACATTGTAATAGTCAAGGATGACTACTGCTAACCATTCATCTTATGCTTCCTTTCATATGGTGTAAGAAAAACTTGCTAAAACTATGTTTTAAATTATTAATACGAGATTAGATGTCCAAACCGTTCCTCCTTTTCTCTCATGCCGGAGCTTCCTAACCTGACAGCAAGACAGGTGGCCTAGAACTACTGTGATGAAAGAAGCATAATCAGGGGCAAGGGGTCAGTTGGAGTAAAATTAGACAAATAACCAGGGTTCAAGGATATGCTTAAATGAACAGCATAGTTTGCACTGTCTATTGGCAGTTATTTTAAGATGCATAAAACACAGAGTCCACAATGTCCTAATTTTGCAGGGATAGGCTGTAAAGATCATAAATTTTATGAAAGGGGTCAGAATCTAATTTACAGGTCTGATTCAAAGCTTGCTGAGGTCAATGAAAACCTCTCTATTAAGTTTAGAAGGGTTTGGACCATATTTTAAGGAAAAAAGGGTGTATTGAGAGAGTGCCTAGATTAAATGAGAGCAGTAAAAGTTTTCCCAGGATAAATGCACTTTTCATCTATCTATCATTGAAATGGGAAAAAAACCTGTTTATAAGACTGGTAGACTCTCACAGTTCCATTTTAATTTATTTCAAAATACAGTGAGCCTAATGAGTGAAGAGGGAGATTATTCATTACCTGCTGTTATACAGTAAATGGAAATGCATGTTTGCCTCGGGGATCCAGGTGAATAGTAGCTTTGGGAAGATATCTCCTGCAAGAATGTCCTTTTCAATACAGAATGAACCAGAAGTACAGCTGGAATTATTTAGGCCATTGAATATACAATCCTGAAGCTGTCCTCTGGCTAAAAGCACAGGGTTGCATTTTCTGCTGATGAAAATGAGTGCTGCTCCACTGACACTTTGAGCCATATGATCACGTTCTGCAAAGAACTTGGTCAGGCTTTATTTGCTCCTGCTCTTTAGTTGTAAAGGTCCCGCTCATGGCTTGGGCTATTTGTCATAGAGAAATTAGTGTGAGATGACTGAGGAAAGGCACTGTACCAGTCATTAATGCTGGTCTGCTTCAACTGCCTCACTGAAGAAATGTGGTCCTTAAATCAGGCACCAAGATCCTTTTCAAAGAAGGAGAAATAGTCAATTTTGAGTTTGCTCTTTTGCAACAAAATAGAAATTTCAATGCTCCTACAATCTTAGGCTAAGAGAGGCTTTGGTAAGGGTAATGGGACATGAGTGCCTTTTATTTTGCTGTTAGTGAGAGTAAATTGTAGAGCTGTCAAGCTGCGGCACATCTATAAATGCTGAGTAAAACCTTTGCTGGGAGTGATGAAATTAGCGTGCCAAAGGAGAGGGAAGAATGCACATCCATCAAGGGAACCTGCTACATTCTGAAGCAGATTTAAACCAGTACAGACGCCTTGACCATCTGCTGAGGATACGAGTGGACATAATTGCACAGAACAACTGTCATTTCATTTTTTTATGGAAACACCTTAGTTTGCAGGAAGCATTCAGCCAAAGGGAGAAGCTTCTCTCTCCAAAGCCCATATTCTTGAAAAAGCTCTATGTTCTTTTTTAATGCTCAGCTTTAAACAGTCTGATTTATTTGAACCTCTCCCACTGTGTGTGAGAAGTTACATGCTTCTGTCCTGCAGGAGAATCTGAGCCCCTTGCAGTTCAGCACGGCTGATATAACTCAGAGTTTATCACAGAAGTACTGAGATACTCTGAGTTGTAATGATGCTCCCAGAGCTTTTTTCTTGTGGTTTATATCACTGGAAAGTTTGGCAGGATGATATCTTTGCATTCTGAGGCTGCCTGTCCATTATTTTTACTACAGAAAAAGGGAGTGTGAGCTTAGATCATGGGAGTATTGCTACCCGTTCCAGTGAATGTCAGAGCTGCAGAAGCCACAGAGATGTATTTGTAAATAGAAAAGACTTAATAGAACCTAATGAAGGCTGTGCACATTTTTTTTATGCTCAAATACACCTTAATGGATGATATAAAGTATTTAAATTCACAAGTGGCAGCAGTAAATTTCATTCACCCTTTTAAAGCAGGGATCTTTTCACTATATCTTCCTAAGCACAGACACAGTTTTAGGTAGAAGATCAGTTTTACCTGGTAGGAATAAAAACTAAATATCCTATGCCTGGTCTCTGTCAAGTGATTGACTGTTTCTGAGCGTGGAATATTTGGAAGTTGTTCCCAGTTGCTGGATTTGTCACAGTGCTTTTCCTTGTTTGTAATTTGTATAATGAAAAAACAAAGTAGAGAGGTGAGAGTAAACAAGGGAAATAGTATTTTTTTATCTCAGACACTTTTGCATCTACATCTTACATTTCTGTTACTTGGGTGATGAGTTCTGGTGTCTATTTTTCTGTCTTTTGGAACAGAACATGCATTTGCAGAGGCTGTTTTTCAAAAGCAGGTCCATTGTAAGCATAGGAAATCTACCAAAAATGTTTCGAGAAAAAAATTATACAGCTGGAGGAAATGTCAGGGCTCACCGTAAGACAAATGTTTAGGGGTTTTCTATTTTACTGTCTTAGCAGGTTTTGCTAGTGTCACTTCAGCTTTAAGCCACATGATTTTATCAATTTAGCTTGCTGAAATAATGTGTATAGATAGATGCATAAATTCTGAAATCGTCAAACAATTTCTTCCAAGATTCAAAATTAGGTCAAAAAGCCAATGAACTAAGGGTCCCTTTTTTTTCATAATTTTTTTGTTTTCCTGACATTATTTCTGTAATCATTGTAATTTTGTAGCTAGTTTTGAGAAAGTTGAATTAAGTCCTCCTGAAACAACAAAAACTCATGTAAATATTGTCCGTTTGATATTATTATTGCTTTTTAAAAAAATCTTACTGAATTAACATCCTCTGTAATGTGCTAAAAGAAGAGAAACAATGAATACAGAAAAAATTACAGTCAGGCTTGATTTCCATGCAGATCTCACAATACCAGTGGCATGCGCCCTTGTAATATGAGGCTGGTTCCAATATTTGAGCTTTCTGTTTCAAGGGGTTTTTCTAATGGCAGCACTATTTTAGGAAAGAAAAGAGCAATATTTCCTTCTTTTGCATCACGTTTTTGTCTGCTTTGCTAATAGAAATTAGTAATGGCTTTTGGTGAGCTCTGCTGGCCCTTGTCCTCAGATCTGTGGGGAGCTGCTGGGAGCTTGTGTGGCTCAGGTGGCTGGCAGACCCTGTGTGGGCTTCTGGCTTGCTGCCATTCCTAGCCTGAATAGTTAACTTAGACCACCACTGATGAAATGATATATTAAAATATTGGTCTGGGAGCTGCAACAGTTGGGAGATCAGATTTTCACAGCTCTTGTGCAACTGAAGTGCTGCAGAGATCGCAGTTCCCTGTTATTTCAGCTAAAACAAGGACAGCAAATCGGTGCCACGGATCAAAAATGCTGCTTTTGAGCATCAGAGCAAGGTTCATGAAGAGCTGCTCTCTTAAGGAGGTTGAGTCCATAAGTTCTTAAGGAGACTGGGCTGCAGAGAGCTGGGGCTTTGCTGCTTGATACAGTACTGTGCACAAAGTGATGCTCAAACGGATAAAAGTTTGGAGATGGCTTGTGGCTGTGCCTCTTAGATTTTAGTACAGCCTTTCCTTCTCCTTTATGAGTTAAATGTAATATAAGTTACTGACTGAAATATTGTGAATATGTTGTTTTCTGAATTCTCTGAATTTAGAAGTTGAAAGCAGTGACACTGTTACTGCTGGTGAAATTAAAGGATGAGTAGAATGGGGAATCCTTAGTGAAGTGATGCACTGAGCACTGTGAAGACAAAGAGTCCCTATGGCATGGCCCATGTAATGCTTCCTCTGAACATCTCCAGGGAAATGGAAATAGTATGAAACTATTCTGTGAAAAAAATGGGTTTATAAATTAATTGTAATGTATGCAATCCTTGGAAATCAATAAAACACAGAGAAACTTGCCTATAGGGTCTGGTGCATCATACTTACACATACTAATGTGATAAATGAAGCTAAAACAATCTATTAAGATACTGATTTAATATAATATTTAATATAATAATCTATAAATATACTATTTACTTTCATTTGACATAAGGGAAGCTATAAAATGGAAGTGCACAAATCTCTGTGCATTAAAAATCTTGAAAGAAATTTGCCTGCCTGTATAAACAATCTCTGGGATCTTGGGGGAGAAACTGCTTGAATCCTCTCTTCACTTCCTGCTTTGTACATTTTCATTCTTCTATTCATGTGGACTCATCCCTTAATGATCATTTGTATCCCATTTAAATCAGGTCATTTAGATGCAGGTGAATTTCTGTTGTAGAGGGAATATTGGAATTTGTGTTAAGTGTTGAAAGAGGCTTGATAAGAATCTTGATTTATCAATTTATGTAGTCAGTATTTTGTGAAAGTGGGGATTTTTCAAAAGGTTTCACGAGAAGCAGTTCTCCCAGTTCTCAAAGAGCTCCAAATACGATATTTGTAATTCAAAACATACCTAAGGTTATAGGGAAATGTATTTCATGCTTGACATACTCTTTGTCACCATGTGCAGGGCCAGATGGAGTCCCTGTCTGAATGGGAAAATATGGCCCCACATCTGTGTCTTACGCTGTGAGCACAGGCTGTGCTTGATGGAAAGAACGGATAGAAGGTTTGCCTAGAACTCCCTCTGGTAAAGCTCTGCCTGATTGTATTGCTCAGTCATGGCCAGGTTAGACATACATTTATGATTCCAGACTGCATCTCATTTTTTAAATACTCAGGTAGTTCATCTTTTGTAGCTTTTTTTTCTTTTTTTCTTTTTTTTTCCCCATTAACTTTCTTTCTGGAAACCCTTCCTAATGTCAAAATGTAACAAATTCTGCTTCCAGTCCCATTCTTCCGGTTCCTAGGATACCATCTTTATTAAAATCAGGAAATACACTCCGGAAAGGTCTGCTCTGATTCTTAGGGGTAAAGACCTCTTATGAAGGCTGATTGTCAACTGCTTAGTAAGGACCTCTTCTACCATCTCCAGAGCATTATTTGCTGTTTTCCCTTGGAGATGCTGTGCCTTTGGACTGTAATTCAAGTATTGTGTTTAAACTGTTTTCTCATTGTAAGACACACCTGCTAATTCTTCCATTCTTGGTACAGAAATAGGGAGGAAGGCTTTTAGTCTGATCCAACCAGATTTAAGAATAAAAACAAAAGTCTTTCACCTGTCAATATCTAGAATTATTTCAATTTTCTTTGTACTGCTGATGGTGACCAAAATCATTGTCAAGACTTGCCTTTCTTTTCCATTCTGGTTAAAGCTGTATTTAAAAAGCACGTTTAATACACCAGCGTGTTCTGTATTTATAGCTATTAACGATGGCATCATTCCAAGTTCTATTTTAGGACAGCTTTCCTTCAGTTTTTGTGTGATGCTCTGATTCTCCCACCCTTCCAGTGTGAGGGGGGTTCTGTTCCTCTGCTGTACTGTAAGGCTTATTTTAAGCTTCCTGTAAAAGTTCAGATCATCTATGTTTATCATCTGGTTGATTATCTGACATTGTTGAATTATTGGATCTTTTGAGGTTTAGAAGCTAAAGCTGCTCATCAGACTTTTTGGTATGAACCTCCCTCTTGCTGCTCCTTTAAGAAATGACACCTGGCTTCTCCAATTGTTTCTAGTACTTTGGTATTTGGGTTCTTTTATTTTTCATCTCAGCTTTCCCAAGAGATAAAGATGGCATATTTTAATCTAAAATATAATCTAGAAACTTGCTGATGAGGTTGTGATATGTGTGTTTGTGCCTTCCCACCGGGACTATTTTTGAGCGAGAGGTTTCCAGATCAGCTTACAGAATAGACTCCAGATGGTCTGGAATCCTTCTTTAGCAATCTATAGCTAATTAAACATTCAGCACAAACGACTCTGTTTTTAAAGCTGAGCACAGTCTTTCAGAAAAGCAGCATATTGATCTTTAGCTTTACTTTTCATAATTTCTTTTGTTTCATTACTTAGTGTTTTTCATTGCTGGTCCTTGCATCTATTTTGTTTTGTGGCTCAGGGGCCATGAGGCTCCTTGTATCTTATGTTTCAATCGATAAAGGAAATTAATAAGACCTTTGTGGGCCATAGCTTTTTGTTTTTCTAAGTTACTCTGAAGGGGAGAAAAGTTGGGTTGTGCTGTGGCCTGTATTTGTAACAACCTCTGCTTGCCAATTGATCTCATGGAACAATACAAAGGGAGTGAAGTAGATTGCAAGAGCAGCATTCTTTTGTTTTCACGGGCCTGATTTGAGGTAAAATATAAATGAACTGCATGCTGGCTTGGAGTTAGCAGTGTTATTTTTGTATCTGAGTGCAAACAGCACAGTACAGTTAGTACAGAGAGTATTCCTGGCCACCTGTAGTCACAGAGATATCAAAGAACAAATGTTTGCACTCATCTCTAAGGAGTGCAGATTCTGCTCCTTAACGAATAGGATCAAAGTGGGGCTCCCATGGGATTTTTCTGTTACGCATTCAAATCAGGATTAAGTGTTACCCATTAGTTATTAAATGGTGGAAGTTATTAATCACTGAGTATTATTCATTCCATTCTGGAAGCATTGTTGCAGGAATGTTTCCTCACTATTCTAGAGCTGAGGGGCCATGACACTGTGAGAATATTTTTACAGTGCAAAACCAGGCAAATATCAGTTAAAGGTAACAAACACTTTTTTTGCTTCTTACATACCCAAAGGTTGTTCAGAGCACTGTCTTTATTGTAAATCCTTGAATAAAGTTTGGCTCAGATTAACTCTAGATTTGATTCATTAAATCAGGCTAATTAAAAACCAGTGTACATTATTGTTACATGTATATTTACTCAGTATTTAAGGTCAGATAAATCAGATTAAAAAAAACCCCTTACTGATTATTTTTAAAATGCCTTAATATATTATATAAATATATATTCCTTATGAATGTGAAAATAAAGTTGGGGGGGTTGTTTTTTTAATAGAGCTTTGGTTCTAGAGGCCTATGGGCCACTCCATGGGAAATGAAATTATCTATCAACCCAGTCTCTTGTAGGATCTGATTCAAAGTGTATTAAAGGTAATGGGAGACCTCTGGCCTTGGGAGTTCAGAGGCTACGTGCTGTTCTGGGACTTCTTTCAGGTTTGAATGTGAGAGTATATTTATTTAACTGGAAGAAAAGAGAAGTCTGAGAGAAACTGGAGGCCAATTCAGACATTTATAGAAATATGTAGTGCTGTTTTCAGTATAAGTGCATGCAAGCTGGACTTTTTAAGGTTTCTGGACTTTTCAAATTATGACATTGCAGTTGAGTCACTTTTTAATTAAAAATTTAATGTACTTAACATCTTAAAACTCATTGGGTGAGATCAGAAAATTTATGATTTTAGCCTACAGCATATTTTAGTCACTCATCTCTGGAACAAATTCTGTTGTAAATAAAACATTACAGTGATGTATTATGAAGGCAGAAAAACTTTTTGCCATGGCACTGCACTACTGAAAGTTAAATAATCGGGTTTTTTTACTGAAATGGGTTTTCTTTCTACTCAGGAAATGTGGGAAAAACTTCCCATTGGGTCACAGAGTACAGTCAGTGAATGATTCTCTGGGATATCAAGTGCTGGAAAAGCATTTTGTGTACAGGCAAGCAAGGAAGGCTTCTCAGTTAAGCTCTGTGGATGTCAGGAGCCAATGTCCAGGATTTACTGCATCAAATACATGGTAAACACAGAGGAACAGAAGTACAGTGTATTGGCTTGAGTGTAATTGTCCAATGGTTTTGTTTTTAGGAACAAGAAAGAGGATTTGAGGGCATGCAGAAAGGGAACTTTTCCCTTTTGTAATCTGTCTTCTTTCCATCATGTCCATACATGTCAAGAAAAACACAATATTTTGTGGGACAAAAAGAAATTCCAGAAATTGAAGCATCTCTGCATTTCCAGGTCCCAGAAAGGCCAGAGATGAAGATAGGAGAACTAGAACAACAGCTTTTTAAAAAAAATGGGGAAAGATAAAGTTCTCAAACTGCCTCTGTGAAGTCTGGTTCAATGTGCTGCGTTGCTTATCCAGCCCAGACCTAATTTATTGTTCATATTGATTGCAGAAGTCAATCAGCATCCTGTATGTCTGTGTGCAGGTAATAACTAATTTCTAAAGGAAGGCTTGCTTTTTTTATGTACCACCTGCAGGTGCACAAATACACATTAAGTGTATGGTGGCAGCTGATGCCTCAACTCACTAATGGGATTCCTTCAGGATTTATTTTTAACTTGTATTAGTAAAGTTACAAGAGATGGAGACAGGTGAGTTAGGTAAGTGCCTTCAAAAGGAAGCAGCAAAAAAGCAAGTTCTTGGATTAGTGCTTAAATTAATTTTGCTTTCTAGAGGTCATTAATTGCACTGGACCTTATTATCAGGTGGTCCAGTTTTCCCTCATATTCATGTTTCTACTATGTTTGCATGCAATGAAAAAGCCTTAGTATTAGATTTGCAATGTGTAATGCTAAGGAGTCCTATGAGGAAAAATACTGCAAGTTCACATCATGTTGCTTAACATGATTTTGAAGGCGGAAATAGGTCTCGGGAATTACTGATAGGAACTGCAGACAGGGATATTTGTTAGTAAAACTTCCTTTCCTGTGGCTGTTGAAATATTGGTGTATGGGCTGGGGTATTCCAGTAAATCTTAGCGAGCCTGAAAGTCAGCAGCTCAGTGCTGTGTGATGTGCTTGCAGTGAATCTTGCCATCTGTAAATCCAAGTTCGCTCTCCTAAAGGTCAAAACTGCCAGGACGCCCTGGTGCACCTGGTATTAAATTTCATTATTTCCATAGGCATTGAAAGAGGATACAAATAATGAAGTGTTTCCAAAATTAGATACAGTATTACAATCTCCCCCAGGTCCTTGAGTCTCTCCTATGAGTCATTTCTTTCAGTGTGCGTTTCAGTTCGTGTCAGTACAAATAGAGCCTGTGCTTGTATCCTGTTCCTGATGAGATTTAGAAATTGAATTAGGCACAGAGGGTGTATTTCAATGTGGGCACCTTCATCCTCTCAGCTCTGTCACTGGGGGAGCAGTGGTTCTGCAGAACTCCCTCTGACAGACCATCAAATAAGTGCTTCTCACCATAGTGGGGCTGAGCTGTTTTGGCTTAACTGTAACTTCATCCCAGTGATTAAAATTATGTCCTCCTCGCTAAGCAGAAAAAGGCTTAATCACCAGTAAATTTCACTCTTATGAATGAAGTAGGATTGCCACTGAAAATGATAACTTCTTTCCTACTTCATAGACTTCAACTTTTAATATTGTTTCTGTAATTCCGGAACACCTAAAGACAAAGTTGACCTCTTCGTGTAAATCCTGATGTGCTGCCTGGTGTGGCACATGCCACTTGTGAAATCATCACTGTTGTCATTCATGTGTGGATAGCAACTAATAGATAATAAATGTATTGTTTTAGTGGATGTGTTCATTTTAATAACTCCTAACTAAAAGCTTGATGATTATATAAAAAGTAAAAGGTGCATCACCAGTGCTGGGTTTTTATGGTTTTTGTTTTTTCCTTCGCACACCATCCACAGGGTTTTGTGGTATATTCTGATTTGATTGTGGGGTTTTTGGACTTTACTGGGTAAAATTAGATGTACACAGTGGTCATCATATTATTGTTGATCTGAAAAGGCGTAATTACTCTGTTACTGATGCATGGAAACATATTGCAGTTCTGTATTTTTAGTAAATACATAAATGATCACAGAATTGTTTCACAGAATGGTTTGGGTTGGAAGGGACCTTAAAGGTCCTCTGGTTCCACACCTGCTGCCGTACACACGGACACTTCTCACTAGACCAGGTTGATCAGAGCCCCATCCAGCCTGGCCCTGAACACTTCCATGGATGGGGCAGCCACGGCTTCTCTGGGCAACCTGTGCCACCCTCACAGTAAGGAATTTCTTCCTGATATCTAATCCAACCCTGCCCTCAGCCAGTTTAAAGCCATCCCTGCTTGTTCTACCACTACCTGCCTTTATCAGAAGTCCCCCTCCAGCTCTCTTGTGGCCCCTATAAGTACTGGAAGATGTTACAAGGTTTCCCTGGAGCATTTTTTTCCTCCAGGCTGAACACCCCCAGCTCATAGTGATGGTGTGTGATGGGCTGCCAAGTCTTTCAGGGCCAGTAGTAAACATCAGGGAAATAGTACTGTAGGGGATATAAATAGCAGCTTGTAAGTGTAGCACCTATGACCTTATGATTCCAAAAGAAGCATAAAATACTCTTGTGAGGCTTGTAGGGCAGGAAGCTGATCAGTATTTGAACTATTTATATAACTATTAGAAACAGAATTGTTTTCTTCGGGTGCCTTACATGTAGAAACAACAGCTCTAATGTTTCTAGGAAGTGTAACTTTACACTAGAGTATGCCTAGAACAACTAGGTAGTAAAAAAACACTAAACCCAAAAGGTCTCTCCTGTAAATGGATATGGACATGGGTATTATAAGCAGAGTATGAGCTGGGGCTGTCCAGGATCTCTGATGCAAATGCTCTCCACTGAGTACTCTTACCCTGTAGTACCCTCTAACCAACAGCATTGTTGTAGCTTGCCCAGAAACTTAGCAAAAGTACAGCAATTTTACTCACTGTTGAAGGCTGGGGAAAAAGCATGTGTCTACTTCTCCCAATGATAGCCCTTCTGCAGTTCTTGGGAAAAACCCCAACAAACCCCAATGCTGTCTTTTTATGGTAGTTTCATATGAGTTGATACTAATAACTCTCACTGTTCCCTATAGGCATTAACACCTATTTAGCTTTTATGAGCCAAATAATTGAACATAAAACTGAGCTCAAATTGCTGAACTTCGCTTGCCCTGGGTCTGACTTCACTAATTATCATTAGGCTGAATGCTTTCTGCATCTGAGAATGTTAAATTAGTTCTGAGCTTGTCCAAGCAACACTCACTGGTATGACACTGAAACTTTGCATTGGATGAAATGAGCAGATCAAACTGCTTCAGGCTGTTGTTTTCCAGGTCCTGGGAACCCCAGACTGTCAACAATGCAGAGGTGCATTGATGGAGCACTCTGTTACAGATGTCCTAGTCTGGAATACTAATACATTATAATGTAATAAGTAATACAATAATATGTAATAATATAATGTAGTAAGTAATACATTAATAATGTTACATCCTTTTGTATGGTCTGAAGTGCACACTAAGTTACAGCTCTTTTAAGAACATGTTCTAGTACATTGCCTTAAAAATCTAAAACCTTGACCATGTAAAAATTCATAGTTCCAGCATTTTTGGGATGTTCATTTGCTGATGGTTTTGTGGGTTTTTTCTAAATCTGGATTACCTTTCCCTTCCCTGCAGTTTAGAGTATAAATCAACACCCAGCATTGGTGATAATCGTACAGTGAAAGGGGATTTTTTTGAAGGCAGCCCTGATCTTAAATAGCTAAAGAAAGTAGAAAAAAGTTGTAATGAAAAAAAAATTACCCTTTAGCTGAGACCTTTTTATACTGAGCTTTAGCCTGGAGCACATTTTTATAGGCAAGTTATAAACCTGTAAAACAATGTTTCTTGTAAAGCAAAGCCAATGATCTATGATAGTTGAAAGCAGAGTTTATGGTCTAAAACATCCTAGAAATTGTTTGAAATACTTAATGCATCCTTCAAACACATAAATTCTAGAGCTATGTGAAGTTTTGCTGGCTGTTTGATTCTCTGGGGAACATGTTTTGGGTGACTGATGACTATTTGTTAAGGTCAGCAAAAATTAATTCAGCTCATAAGAAACATATTTCTAGTGAAAGACTCTGGAATCACCTTTAAAGAAGCATTTAAAACAGAAAGGGAGTATCTTATTTAAAATACAATCTAGTCACAAACCAGCATTTTACTATCCCATCACAGAAATTTTGGACATAGAGAGATCCTTCTCTGCCATGCAGCTCATATTCTTCCTTGTTCATCTGTCATCTATATTTATTAGTGCTAATATAATTGTATTTTTTATTTAAAACCTTCTGATATTTTAATCACTGTTCGTTTAAAAGTAGCTTCAAATAAATTGAACGTGTAGAATGAGGCCTCGGTTTACTTTAGCTTGGACAGCTTCTTCACTTGGGCTGATCTTGCCCTAAAATCAGCTCAGTTTTGGTGTGCTCAGCTCAAAGTCAGGTTAGCTTGAGCAGTGAGGGAAAACTCATGTCCTGCCCTAGGAAAGCTGTTTTCCTGATCTATAATGACATTGAGTGGCAAAGACTGTGAAGCCAAAATCCTATTTATCTTCTAGCTGGGAAAAAAGAAGGGACAGGGAACCTTTCCCCCTACTTGCCTTCCCAAGACAGGAAGGAGCAAGGAGGACACCTTTCTCCACTGAATTTCTTAGATTGCGACCCAAGCCAATGAGGACAGGAGGACATAGGTCCATACCAAAGCCCATCTGGGCAATTGCCAGGGAGCCCAGCCTGGGTGCTGCCAGCCAGTCCCACAGCCACCTTGGTCCCACTGAGCGAGAGGAGCATTCCCTGGCAGAGCATGGCCGGGAGCAGGGAGGGTGCAAGCCTGAACTAACCCCCTAGCTGTAGCCCCTCACTGGGGGTTATTGGAGCAAGGGATGAACAGGCCTTAAATTCTACATTTTGGTCTAATGCGGTTGTTCTTATCAATGGCTACTCAGGGGAAGCAGGAGAAGGAGAGGTGCAGCACTGATGCAGTTTTCTTCCTTAGAAAATGCTATCCCAAGTGAGATGATGTCAGTGTGTTTGTAACAGACAGGGATTCAGGCTAAGATGGTGACAAGGAAGGGAAGGATATTGTCAGTTACTTTTAATAAAGCTTTTCTTCGGTGTTAGATTACAGATATGAAACCATAAATGAGACACTCAACTGACAGGGCTTTGCCTCCCAATGCAGTATTATTAAGGTGAGCTTTCAGTGACATTCCCCACCTCAGGCTACTGGCAGATTAAGCAAGCCATCTCTATTGCTATTGGCGCTGATGCAGTATTGTTTCTTCCTCATATCTTCTTTATGGCTTGTCAGTAAAAACTCTGATAATTCCCTTCACAGCCACCAGAGGTGGTTCCACGAGGCATCAGAGGATGGTGAGTCACTTTTCTTGCTTCCAGCCTGGTGGGCACTCGTGGCTCAGCAAGCCTGGGGCCAGGGTATCACTCACGTACTGCATTGGTGTCATGGAGGGCTGTCACAGGCTCTGCTTGGGCTGCACACAGCTCAAACAGCAGAGGATAGCAGACAGAAATCCAGCTTCCCATCTATATTCTTTACATTCAATGCATTAGTCAAGTGCCCACAAGCCTGTGAATTTTGTTTTAAAAAAGCTCTTTACTCCCCTTTGTGATAAATGAAGAGAAGCTTAAGTGGGGAGGATTTTTGAGCATTTTTTAAGAAGTTGTAGTGAGCAATAGGAGGAAAATGAGATCTTGACACAATCAATACCAAGGAACATTCTCTAGAAATTAAATAGGGAGGACTTGTGTGCAAAATCCCCAGCTCTAGCAGTATGAAAGGGACCTTAGAAAGAAGAAACAGCTTTAGATGTATCCTTGCCCATGGCTGTTTTTCAAAGACTGAAGAGGATAACTTGTGTTACCAGCCCTAATTCTAGCCCTGCCATGAGGAACATATGGCAGTATAGGAAAATAGTTTAAGGGTGAGATGGGGCTTTAGCTGGAGTGCACTGTGCTGCAGCTCTTTCCCAGGGAAAGGAGTTCTGAGAAGCAGAATCTGGGGGAAACATGGCCTCATCCATTGCCTGAAGAACACAAAGGGAGTTTCAGAATCTCTTTTCTCCTGCTTGGTGTTGATGCTGGAATACAAACAATTTCTTATCCAATTGTGACTGCAAACTGAACTGCTTTAATTGACAGATGAAAGCTAATTTTGTACATTTCTAGTGGCATAAAGAGTTTTCAAGATGCATAATGTAGATGGATAAATACAATATTTTTGTAGGTTTTTTAAAAAGATTTCTAGTTTCCTCCATGTTGCAGCCTGCTGCAGTCACTGCACTCTTCAGACAAAACTTGGGAGAACAAATCTGTCATAACATGACTTGACAGGCCTGTGACTTGACAGGCCCCTGACATCTGTGTTTGAGCATTATTCTCCAGGAATGAGAGAGTGCATTAAAGAAGCCTTGTTCATGGGATGTACCAATGACTCCCTGACAGCCTCCCTTTTACTTCATAAAGAGACCATTAGGGATGGTGATTAACCATGCTCCTCCATTTACCAGCCTAACAGGAATTATTAGCTCTAATAAATATATTATTATGTAGCCATTAGGTATCAGTTATAAAACTGCTTAATGTCTGCATGATTACTTATAAATGGATTTGGAAAGCAGCTAAATTGGTTATTTATTGCCCATACTGAGCAGCATTATTTATTGGCTTGGCTCAGTAAGTTAGAATCTCATTTTAGCTTGAAAAATCAAAGTTTGTAATGAGCTAACCAGGGTGTAAGTCAATTCAGGAAAATTATATTTTTCTGAAAAAGAAATAAATTTAATGGTAAATATGATTCTAGAATTACCTGGGTTTCTCTTTC
>VZTX01011834.1:0-14250 GCA_013400915.1 Pardalotus punctatus
GCACGCCGCTCCAGTGGCAGCTGGGTGGCCAAAAGCAGACATGCCCTGGCCCCAGGTGGGAGCAAAATCGCTGAAAAGGGGTCAAAATTGAGCAGAGGCTCTCCTGTGGCACCGGTGCTGCTCCCAGGGGCAGTCCTGAGGCATCTGGACAGGGTGCCCAGAGCAGCTGGGGCTGCCGCAGCCCTGGCAGTGCCCAAGGCCAGGCTGGACAGGGCTTGAGCAGCCTGGGACAGTGGGAAGTGTCCCGCTCACAGCAGGGGGCTGTGACCAGATGACCTTTAAGTTCCCTTCCATCCCTTAACGTTCTGATTCTACGATCCCGTGATCTCTGGTCTTTCTCCAAGGTCTTGGCAGACCCGGGACTGTTTCCGTGCTAGGGATGTTACAGAAGCTATAATTCTTCTGGCTGGCCAAAAATGAGATCTGCACTGGGGGGTCCCTGCCTTCCTGTCAGCCTCAGGTGACCCTCCAGGATCTCTTCTGCCTCTCAGTGAGCAGCTTGTACAAGACAGCAGGTCACCTTCTCCCCCTTCCTTCCCTTTTCTGCCCATCCCGTCCACACCAGCTCTGAGGAAATCAGTTTAATTCCCAAATCCCTCAAAGGCCTAATCCCAGCCACGGGGAATGATGGAGTGCAGTATAGGCTCTAAAAAATGGTATTTCTTGGGTTAAGCCTGTCTTCTATGTCATATGGCACCTTTCAGTCTGTCTCCCATAGAAAACAGCCCTTTTAGCAGAAACCCAGTATGTGAGAAATACCACATCTACTCTGCTAAAATATGACCAGCTATTTAGTGCAGACATAATGACGCACACAGGTGTGAACAGAGCTGCAAACACTGACCGAAATCTTTGACCCCACATCCCACGGGTTCAGAGACATCCTATTTTAATACATGTAATAAACACTGATCCTTCCCTTTTGGGCACCATGTGCAGCAAGTAGGAAAACACGGAATTACAGGACAAAAGCTCCAATGAGAACATTCCTCAGAGTTTTAAATCACAGGAGAGGTTGCCATAGGGCACTGACTGTGTGCACACCAAGCATCCTTATCCCTTTATCACTTAAAACCTCATTCAGACCGCTGGCCTAAGTTGCCCTATGTAGCATCTTAATTATTATTTAACTAGAACTTTCTTTCGCCCTCAAGGTTGTATAAAATAAATTTAATAATGTTTAGATGGGTTCATTTGTGTTATTACAGGTAACTTTGGCCAAGCACAGTTTGATCTTACAAATCCACGATCACAGCTGAACGGCCATGATGAAATTTATCCTCACTGACCCCAACCACCCCCTCACAGCTTTGGCACACTTGGTCTAAGGGAAGAAACATGAAAAAAAAAAAAAGATGTTTTCACAAGTTTAGTGAAAACTGGCAGCTGAATAAAGGCAATGCCCCCAAATTAAAGTGCCAGTGCAGAAGGCAAACAGAGCTCAGTCATGTGCTCTAATCTGGTGGCATCCAGCAGGTCAGGCAGGGCACGCACAGCCTGAGCCTTGATCGTGTCCCAGCTCTCTGGGCAAAGGGCTGCAGTCCTTGAGGAGCAGGGTCATCGCTTCTGACACGTGTGGAACATCGGTGGCACCGGTGTCCACCTGAGAGAAAATCACCTTTGGTTTTCCACATCCTTAAGGCTCCTACTGGCTCTGGGAGAGAGGGGGGGAAAGGGCCAAAACAAGTGTGAGATTTGGAGGAGAGAATGGCTGGATTCAGATGGAACCTCGGTGGATCATCCAGTCTATCCCACCCTGCTGTGGTCACAGACACCTTCCATCAAACCAGGCTGATCCAACCCTGCCCTACCCAGCCTTGAGCACTTCCGAGAATGGCACATCCACAGCTCCTCTGGGAAAATCCGAACTCCAAAGTTTCTATTGGACACAAACAGGAGCTGTGGACTGCCTCTCACTGCTGGACAAACATGGGACAGAGCCTGCTTGGAAAAATTTCCCTCCTGCCACTTGATGCTCTTTGCCAGCCGTGCAGCTTTAGTGCGACTCTTTGGACCTCCATAATGTTTAGACTTGCAGATACCCCAAAAGCTTTCTTTACAAAACCAATTTACGTAAATTCAGTGTTGCTGTATCTGCAGAACTCACTGTAAACATCAGACAGTTGCTTCCACCTTATTAGAATGGGTTAAATTTTAGGTAGCAATATTGAAAGTGAAGGTAAAAGAAAGAGTATTTTTAATAAAGAAAGAAAAATGCAAACAAGACCATGCATTTTTCCTCTCTGCTCCACAGTGTCAGCTTTCCCTGCACTGGCATCTATGTTACATCTGCCTAAGTATTTTTGGTATCTATAGCAACAACCTTCCCTTCGTTTTATATATATGCTTTCTTTTTCAATATTTTTCAATATTTTCGGGGATATGTCAACAGGAAAAAGGCTGAGCAACTGCTCCATTCGTAAAATGGGGTATACTTGCTCAGAAATGTACTTAGCTATATTTTCTAGAAGTTAACTAAAGCACACACTCTTCAGAAGGGAAAAGTATCTTTGCTTCAGTAGGTGAAGGACATTGCATGAAAACTAATGGGGAATCTGTTTCTGGGGTGGGTGGGGGGAGGAAAAAGTTCTGTTTCCTCCAAATCTTAGAGGGTCTAGTTTCTGTGACTGAAATTTAAATGCAGTGCGGGAGGATAAATGGAGTGTGAAAGATTGCCTAGCCCCTAATTTTTCCTGTGTTTACATCTGGGTTTTATGTTATATTCAATCCTCCTAAGCCTATTTGAAAATGAATCTCCAGTGAACAGGTGAATAGATAATGGATTGTGATTCTTCTGTCTCCATTTATCTTTTCACTTACAGAGTTAACTGAAAATAGGAACTCTCTCAGTGCCATTTTTCAAGGCACACACTATTAGAAAGCACTGGCGTCATGCAGCAATTTGTCTTTTGGGTCACTGGCACTTCATAAAGGCTACAACTTACAGAACATACAAGCCCTTAGCTCTGCACAGAGACAGAACTGATAGAATAACGTGGCTGTCTCTCTTCACATTTATCACACTTGCCTTAAGTTAACAATCCTTTCCCACCAAACCTGCCATCACCCTTCATTTTTCTTTGGGTTTTTGTTTGAGCTGTCACACAAAGTCCAGGAATACAAACGCTGTACTTTTTAATTGTCATTTAAATCTTATTGGTATAAGAAGGAGGAAGCTGCAAAACTCTACAGAGCCAGACCTGAGGAAAAAAAGGGTGTTCATAAAGACCGACAGTGTTGGGGCTCCTGCCTTTCCTAATTCACTTTTCCTGTCTAGAATTATAAAGGCGGCATCGCATCTCAAAGTGACGATCCTGATGGACCAGAGGGTTTGAGGGAAGCACCAGGTACATGACTGGAAGAGAGACACATCCATACCAATTAAATTAAAATCAAATAAAATTAATTAAATTAAAACCTTCTTCCTGCTGCAAGCCCCTGCTTCATCCCATTGTCCTCACCTGCTGCCAGGGACTGTAAGGCAGTAGCTGTGCATCCAATAGAGGGAGAGAGATATCAATGCGTGGGTGATTCCAGAAATTCAGAATGCCTGGCAGCCCTAGCTCAGGGGATGATCCTGCAGGGAGTAATCCACTGTCAAAAGCACACTGCAAACCAAAAGCAGAGCCTTGAGGATGAGGTTGTGCCTAAACATGAATTGCCTTTATAAATCTTGGGAAACCTCTGATCATGACTGGAAATGGCAAAGAAGATGATTCACAGCACTTGGCACAAATACATCCACGGGCCTAAGATAAGGCACGTGATTACACACAGCTATGCCAGAAACTCTACTATTAATTTGAGCTTCCTGAAAGAAAAAATTCAGTAAGAAAACCCAGAATTCTGTTTCCAAAGAGTTCAATTTTCTGTGAAACAAACCGAGTCCTAACATAAAGGGCATTGCTGCTTCCATAGGAAATTACTTAGACTACAAGAAAACCAAATATTGCCAGCAAAACACATGGTTTCATAGTTCGTGATTTGACAAAGGGACAAACTCAAAACACTTTGCAGGATATAACAATGAAGATAGAGGCAGGTTTTCTCAACATCTGAATCTGCAATTAAATTATTAAAAAAGAAATCTCCCCCTTTTGCAGCCCCCACATTGAAATGCTGGACTAGCACAGGAGCACCTGGAGCACAGAGGGTCTCCCTGTTCCATGTCCAGTTTTTCCCACAGGAGTTTAAAGATGGTTTAGAAGGGGGAGATGTAAAGCAAAGTTTTGACCTCTGTCTTTGCAGGGGTGATACCAAGGGATGGAATATGAAAGTACAGTGTAAATATTATCACTGGGGGAGGAGGAAGATGGAAAAACGGGCTCTGCTGCCTGAATTTAACAACAGTCATCTCTCATAGAATTAACAATTTTAGCCCTTTCTCAGCTGAAATCTTCATCTTTCTGATCATTAATGATAGTTTTCTGCCTGGTTTGTAAACTAAGGAAAAGGGAAAACTGTAGCCTTTTTCCAGTTCTCCCCTCTCTTCCTGCTCTTGAACATTAGTACAGAAACACAGAAGAATAAAAACAAACAGGACTTTCAAATTCAGAAATTAAAACTCCAAAGGCAGAGCCCCACTCTGTGCTAACAAAACCCCTGCCCACTTTTGCCTGTGTATTATAACCTGGAAAAGTCCTTTTATATATATACATATATATGTATTCATATACGTATGTATACATATTAAAAGACCGGAAAAATGATCATGTATTGGGAAGTGTGGGATCTGGCATGATGTAAATGGCATGGAAGAAGGGGTAGATGATGTCCTGGTTTTGGCTGGGATGGGGTTCATTTTCTCCCTAGTAGCTGGTACAGTGCTGTATTTTGGATTTGGGGTGAGAAGGATGTTGATATCACAAGGATTTTGGTTGGGGCTGAGCAGTGCTCACTGCAATCAAGGACTTTGCAGGGTCTCGTGCTCTGCCAGGGAGCAGGACACAAGGAGCTGGGATGGAGCACGGCCAGGGCAGTGACCTGAGCTGGCCAAAGGGGTGTTCCACAGCACAGAGCACCATGGCCAGTGTAGCAGTAGTAGTAGCAGATTTTCTCCTGTTCTAAAAATCAAACTGTTCGTATGTCAACCCACAAAGTTCTGCTGAGAGGAAACCCTCAGGTGGCACAGAAATCACGGGCTGAGAACAAAAGGACCCCAGCAGTAAAGGCTTTGCATTTCAGAATCCTTTTGGCCTTGTTTCACAGATGTTCCAACACACCCACACAACCCGGGCTGAGCTGTGGGAAAGGTGACGCTGCAGCTTCGGAGCCCAGACCTGGAAAGAGTCCTGAAAAAAGTGAGGAGCCACATCCTGGCTGTGCTGCTGTGAACTTGCACTGACTCTGCAGGGCCAGGGTTTCACCCTGGATCGTAAATAACGGCAGTGACACCAGGCATTATATACACATGGTGCGGGTTTAGGGCACTTAGAAGCCTTTGTGATTGATGACATAACTAAGCACATTAGGAGGGAACTTTCCATAGGGAGAGGTTGTTCTGTAATTATCCTCTCTGCAGGCATTTTATCTTCCTTTGAAACACCTGGAATTAGACAGCTGTAAAGACAAGGCACTGGATTCACAGGCTGTGCTGGAATAGACATAATCATTAACAGAGCAGCACAGGCTCTCTTCTACTGCAGCCCTGTGTGCTATTAAAGTGTGCTAATAGCAAAGGCCATAGCTGTTTGATAAACACCTCCTTTCTTCCCAACTGTTTGATAAACACCTCCTTTCTTCCCAGCCCCGATTCACTGGTTTCAATCAGCTCCTCCTAGGAATGAAGGAAGTCACACGGGAATTCCCGTAAAGCACCTTTCCTTAGAACTCTCGCCTTTTCCTAAGAGCTGCTGGCCTCAGAATGAGCTCAGTTTGAGATGCCGAGGGTTGGAGAAGCACGGGAGGTGGGATTGTTCCCGGCTGCAAGGACAGCCGTTCCCCCGAGCATCCCGACGGCGAAGGACCGGGCTGCGCGCAGCCCCGGCGAGTTTGGTGGGAGGTTTGGAGTTTCTGGATGCCACCTAGAGGATTATCCTTGTGCTCTCCTCGGCTTTTCCCCTCGGAAAAGTGCTTTTCCACCTTGCCCAGGCCCTGCAGGAGGCGAGGAGCTTTGGTGGGCTCCTGGCAGCTTTGCTCCCGTGGGCAGCTGGAGGCTCTCATGGGTGAGCAAGTGGAACCCACAGAACCATGCAGAACCTCCAGCAGGACCTGGCTGGGGCCCAGGAGCCACTGCAGTCCCATCACAGCTCATGGTCAGCCCCAGATGCTGCCCCACGCTCTCTTTTCCATCCTGGAGCTCCATCAGCCTCCAGAGGACCTCACCTAATATCTGCAAATCGACCCGTGCACCAGAAGGGCGAGCCAGACCTGGCAGTCCCTGGCTGAATTTCCTGTGGCTTTGGGCAGTGTGTTCTCAGGACGTTGGTGCAGAGCCTCTAACGACAGGAAATAAGATTTATAAATGGTGCAGGAGCCAATCCACCCCTTTGGACCTCCTGCTGAGGTGTGTTATCAGCGTTATCAGCCGCAGAACTGACACCTGGCTGCCACCTAGCAGGAGGAAGCCCCACCCCTCAGTATCTGAGTTTTCTGTGGCAGTTTTCCATCAGAACCCCCTTAGTTCCAACACTGCCCTGTCCCTGGCGAGCTCTCCATAGCAGAACCAGCAGAGATGTTCTCAGAGTAGGCACCTGGTGTGTGATGGTGGAGGGATGCTCAGAGCCCGGCTGGGGGAGGCACAGCCCTGAAAAAATTAACGTGGGGTGGTGATTACACCTGTCACACCTGGATTTGTGTCTGCTGCGGCTGGAGCACATTTTGGGGTCGTGGAGAGCAAAGCTGCAGCTCCAGGTTCTGCAGAACTCTGCCTGTCTGCGTGGTCTGGAGATGAATCACCAGCTGATACCTCTCAGCTCTGTTCCCAGACTCTTCATGCCCTTTCGACTTCAGTAGCGCAACAAATCCAGAATTTGGCTGTTTGCTAATGTTTCTCTGAGTTGGTTTTTTTTTTTTACTATCCATTGCTTGTGAGTGGGGGCTGAATTTCGTGGATCCAGAGCAAGGGAAAGGATTGAATGACCTGTAAGATATATTTTTAAGCTCTTCCAGAAATTAAAGGCCTGGTGCAGGAATTAGTAGGTGAATGCATTTGGTATATTTATGCCCTTCTGGTCTATGAAATCTGCAAAATGCCTGGGATTTTCTCTGTCTTGCCTTGTCCCCACCTTACTGACAGAGGAGGAGGTGAAAACCTCATCTCTTCTGTCCCCATGGAAGCCTCTGGGAAATGGGAAATCCACCTACTGGTTGCTTGCATGGGGTTTGCCATTGTAGGAAAGGCAGTGTTTTTGTTGACTGTAACCATTTCTCAGGCAATTGCTTCAAGAAAAGGGAATGAAATACCAGGCAAGAATCAGGTGACTGCCCAGATCATCTTTAATTCCCAACTTGGCTGACACTGCAAAACAAATTGTGATAAAAGCAGTCAGGACAGAGATACAACCTCAACTGTAAATTAAACATCTCCTGTACTTTATTGGTTGCCAACAGATTTTGTTGTCATGGAAGTCTTTTTTTCAGGCCCTTTTCCTTGTTTAAGGTGATAGTCATGGTTGTTTTCTCCAGGTGCCTCTTCTTTGCTGTCTGCCTTTTTCTTCTCTACCTCCAAGGACATTTTTCAGTTCCTTTTTGGTTTTTACTTGCTTATGGTTTGGCTGTAGGCATCTTTCCCCAAGTAGGGCGAGGAACACAGTTCAGCCATCTAAACCAGAAACTGGAGAAAGCAGCCAGGTCTCCTGCTAACTTCAGCTTGGACATTACACTCAGTGAAGGCATCCAGGAATTTTAAGGGCAAATCCATCTTAAATTTGGCTGGGTGGCAGGAGGGGCTAAGTTTTCAAATGCCTCTCACCAGGACATGGTGCCAGGAGCAGGTTTCAGCACACAGGAAAAAAAGCTTTAGTTCTCAGTATTCTGCACGCTGAGCTCTTCTGAGCATCAGCCCCTTGTTTGCTCTTCTCAGTGGGGTGTGAATTTCTTTGGAAAATCTCAGCCCATATATTAGAGTTTATAAATTAGGAAACCTTATCTATTAGGTTTCCCTTGTCTATAGGAAAGGACAAGGAAAGGAAAGCAGGTTTTGGTTTATCCAAAAGGAGGTTTTCAAGACATAGATCAAGGATTTTGTTTTGGGAATTTCACATAAGATACAAGCTTAAAATTTTCTAGAATATAACTGAGGGTAAAGTTTCAGGAAACACATTCTGAACAGTGATGCTGATCTCATTCCAATTTGCTATTTGAGAGTATGAAACTTAATTGCTAGCAAGAGGTTCGGGAAGAGGTTGGAGATTAATGAAGAGTGGAACATTGCACACTGGAGTGCAGAACAATGGTGTTTAATGAGTGCTCATTTCTTCTCCAGAGCACTTTACAGCCATTAACTAATTAACAGTATAATTTGCAGGTAGGAGTACAGAAGTGTAATTCAGAGCACAACACGGTGATGGTTTGAGGGGAGCTGCTGTTCAATTGTAAATCTCTCACTAGGTGTGTGGGAGTAAATTATGCAGATATTTCCAGGGGATATTTTTCTTCCGTTTTGTTTTCCCCAGGCAAGAAACATTTCATCAGGGGATGTGGAAACCAAAATACCACACTGCACAGTTTAACACTTTCCCACATGTGTTTTCACAAGAGAAAGCTCTTTAGTCCAGCAGCCAGTCCTCTTGTCCCCAAGGACCATAGGTGTGCAAGATGGGCTGGGAAAATTGTTTGCAGCCTTTTCTTTCAGCAGGACCTGGAGATCAGGCCTCTAAATCCTTCTCTCACACCCAGATCCTTCTCCCTGCCAGCTGAAGGGGGCATTGACTCTGGTGTCACCTTGTCCCTCTGGGCACAACTGAAATAATTCAGGCAGAAGTGACCCGGGGAAAGTCACACCGACAGACAGGGGCTGACCCCATGTTTCCACCCCTTGGCTCATCTTCTGCCACCCCGTCAGGGGAGGTTGATTTGGGATTGGGATCTGAGCTTGGGTTCGATCCTGGCTCTCTGTGTTCTGCTTTGCTCAACAGGAATGTCATGTGGTACATTCAGATCCAGCAATGTGCATTTAATTTCGACTTCCAAAGGCGGCTGCGGCCCAATAAATAAATAGCAATATGGTAGAACCCAGCCATGGGGTTTTGTGGGCATTGGAGCCTCCAGAATGGAAGGAGCAGAGCTTTTCTGCTGCTTTTGACTCCTCAGTCATGCAGAGAGACAACCAGTACAAAAGCAGGTTTTTCCTTCTACCTCCCAGCCCTTTTATATGGATACATTCAATCTCCATTCTCTCTTTTTCAGTGTGGACCCAGGATGGCTCTGCTCTGTTTTCTGGGAGAGTCTCACATTTGTAAAGCAGGTCCAATGCAGGTTAATAACCCTTTTTCTTTTTTTTTTCCTTTTCTTTTTTCTCTTGCCACTAGCGAGGTTGATGCTCCATGCCAGCTCTTCTCTTCCAAAGTTCGTGGCTCACAAGCTTTGGCACTTTTTACACTCAGACCTTGGCTCTCCTGGGAGATGCTCATAAATCCTTGCCTCCTTTGCTAAAAGTCAAAGAGAAAATTGGTAAAAATCCTGTGTTTTCCTTATGCTGTCTTACTTGTGAAGCAGAGAGTCCGTGCAAGATGGCTGGGGGGGGAAAAGGGGAGGCAAGGAAAGCAGCAATTTGGGCAGGTTTATTTGAACAACACAAATCCTTCCCTCCCAGGTCTCTCAGCCAAGACAAGCCCCAGCACCCTCACGAATTTGTGCTGGTGCTCTTTAGGGTTCCTAAAACAGCCAATTCCTGTGTTCAGCATCTCAGATGGAGGCTGCAGCTCCTGAGCGTGGCTTGGGGCACCTGCATCCTCCTGGCTGCTCAGTTTGGACATCAGGCTCAGCGTGGGGGCACCTGAGCACCCAAAATTCTTCACAGGCAGAAATGGCAATACCAGCTATTTAAATCTTTTCTGAATTTGGTCTGCTAAGTGTAATTCCTAACGCATTTCCTTCCCCAAAACAAAATGAAGGCTAGCTGTAGAGAAGCCTTTTAAATGGAAGGAATAAATAGTAAGGAGCACATGTGGTAATTTAGGCTTTTTTTCCTTACTGTTCCACCAAGAGTCTACTGAAGGTTACGGTAATAGCAGGATTTGCTTTTCTACCCAGTTCACAGTGCATTTTTGGTGGGATCACATCCTGATTCAGAAACTGAACTTGGGGCTAGCTCAAGTGCCCCTGTGCCATGCAGACACATCCTTAAGGAAGCTGGCTGCAGGAATCTTTCTGCACAAACTTGGCAGCCAAAGCCTGCAGAATTCCAGTCATCCTGCCAGTAATGTTCTGCTTTGAACTTAAGGCAAGGCTTCACGCTGAGAGGACCTGAGAGCTGTTGCCAGTTTGACCGTGTAGAAAGCTCGGGTTTAAATATCATCCTGAACTGAAATTGAAACAAATTCATTGCTTTGAATATAAACAATTTACACCAGGTAAATCCCGTGAACTCTAAAGATAAATACTCATCGAGCTTCCATTTCAGCTAGTTCTGCCCCTTGACCTGAAAAAAGTATGGTTTTGGGGTTTTCTGTGCGAGATTGGGAAACAGAGAAGGAACTCATAGGGGAACTCCTGTGTTATAATCACATTTCTGTAGTTGAGCATGATTTAGATTTGCACCTGAAAGATTCAGCTGCACATACATATGAAAATATAAAGGATGTTCTCCCTGTCAGCTCCTATTCTCAGAGCAAACAATTAATTTGATCTAATTGCAGTCTGATCGAATAAGCAGAAACAAAGTGCCCCCAGTTCTTCACAGTTCTTCTGATGTTGTACAGCATATTTTTTGTCACTTTTAAGGAGGAAAAAAACCCCCAGCCCTATTTCTGCCAGGAAAGCACTGCAGCAGAGGATCTCAGGCTGGAGTGAAATGTCGCATTGCTCAGTTGCATAAGAGGGTCCAAAGGCTTTTGATCTCAACTGGATAAAAGCCAGCACATTTCCTTTGTTTTGCTTGGTATTACATAACTTGATGTGGCACATGCTGAAGGTATTAGTTTTGTTCATTCAGAGAAGTCAAAATTATTTCTTCGACACGAAAATGAGATTTGAGAGATTTCCTGAAAAGCTGCTAAAAAAGTCAAAGTTTTCAGCGCTGTACCCTAGTTCTGTTTGTGTGCTGTTTTCCAGGTTACTACTCAGCAAACAGGTTAACGTGCACTAAAAATCAGCGTACAGGAGAAAGGGGTACGCAATTAAATCAGGTTTCTATGTGCAATAATGTGCTTGGACAGGTCGCTATGAGGTTGGGGTCTTTCATAGTGTCACAGGTTTACATACATACCCTCATTTTTGGGTTTAGCAGGGACAACTTTCCGTGTTTCACCATCCCAGTTTTACAGGTTTAACACACTGAAAAATGAATTCCCAGCCCTTTCTGTGAGTTTTTTTTGGGGGTTTTGGGGTGGGTGGTTTTTTTGTTTTTGTTTTTTTTTTTTCTTGTTTGTTTATTGTTTGTTTTTTGGTTTTTTGTTTTCTGTTTTGGCTTTTTTGTGGTTTTTTGTTTGTTTTTTGTTTGTTTGTTTTTTGTTTTGTTTGGTTTTGTTGGGGTTTTTTTGTTTGTTTGTTTGTTTGTTGGATTTTTTGTTTTTGGTTTGGTTTTTTTGGGGGGGGTTGAGTTTTTTTGTGGGGTTTTTTTTGGTTGGCTGGTTGGTTGGTTTTTTGGGGTTTTTTTCTTTATTTGTTTCAGGTACAGCATTTCGTGTTTGCATCTCTTCGGGGCATTGGGTGTCAATGTAAATGTTAAAATGGACAAAGCTGACATTATTTCGGAACATTTCCCTTTGTATCAGCAGCCATTTTAGCCTGCCCCACACACTTTAACTTACATGTTCTGTGGAAAATCTGCAGCCATTTTCTTGTCTCCTTCAAGTCTTTCCTGTCACTAGCTGGGCCAAATTCAGCTCTTAATTTAGGCTGTGCTGTTCCTCCCAGGGCTATGAGTTTGCACAGTGAAAACTGAGATAAAATTCACCCATTAATTGGCCCACAGCATTTTGAAATCTCTGCTGCATGTAAGAATGAGGGAGATGGTTTTGTTGCCATTTTGTGCTTTTTATTCCTTCTGCTAATCAGTCTGTGAGAAGAGAAAAGTGCAATAATAACACTGAAATCTGACAGGTGCATTGGCTTCTTTTCTGTGGCATTTGTTAACGCGCACTTTTCCATCACCTACTTTTTATTTCCCTTTTTTATTCCCCTGACTGGTTGGGATAATTGAAATTTTACAGCACGTAATAATCAGCGGGTAAACCAGAAAAAGAAACCTATAAAATATACACTCTAAATTATACTGCTGCATATGGCGTTAAGATGCACGCAGTGTTTAATGAACTGGTTTGGAAAGAGCTCTGAAAATGTCAGGGGTCCAGAACAACGTGAGGTGATGGACTGCTGCTTTTTGTCTCAAATCTAAGCACGCCAAGGCTTCTCTCAGGCAGTAAAAATTAACATTTTTATGTGTGTGTGTCAGGTGTGAGAGTGAGAAGTGGTGGAAGCAAAACATTATAGGCAGCATCACCAGGGTTTACTGTGTTTCTTCTTTTCCCATTAAGGGCTACGAGTGTTTAGACATAAATAAAGGAGTTATTTGGGTTTCCCCCAAATGGCACAAGACAGAGATTTCAGTCTGTTTCTGAACAGGTCTCACGGGTTAGGCCAGTCTGAAAAGCTTTTCAGACTGCTGGGATGCAGCATGAAGATGTGGGACTGGGCTTTTTGTATATTTGGGTTGATTTTTAAACCTTGCTTGTGATTAGAACCCTCAATTTTTTTTATTTTTTTATTTAAAGTGTGGTTATTTAATTAAGAAGAATTGCACCACTGTTTCTCCATGAGTTTGTGATTTTAAAGCAGACCAACGACACTGTGCACCATTTTGGGCTGTAGCAAGGTTAATTGCAGGTTTGCTTTCTGACTGGGGTGACATGAGCTGTGAATAAAAGCCCTAAAGTAAGCCAAGCATGAGGTTATCATGAAATCTTTAAGGGACAAAAGAATGTTTCTCTTTATTAGGAGAAAGAATGACTCAGTGCACTGCTGTCCCAAAGAAATAAGAGGAATTTTTTTCATATTAATTCCAAAACACCTCAGTGCTTAAGCCTACATTTAAAAGGAATTATCTCCTTAAATGTTTTGAAATCAGGACACTGAAGTGCCATAGGAATTAGTAAAACAATGAAGTTATCAATAACACAGGTTTTGGACACCAATGCAGGAAATGGGGATAGAGTGGAATTTCAGTGTCCTGGGACTGAGAGGCGCAGACCATGGCTGGACATTGGGCCTGTCCATGTTTATAGACAATTTCAGCTGTGATGGTCACTGAGAGCTCAGGGCTAGGGGAGGAAAGGTTTTCCTGCTGACGAGACAAGATGATATCTTTCTGCTTGCCAATTCATTAAAGTCATTTTTGCATCTAAAAATTAAAAAAATATTCATTAATCGTTCTAGAAGAGACAGAAGTGAGGATATGGAGTAACACAAAAGAAGAGGAGGGAAACAATCGTACCCTGGTGTACATTACATTACAGCTCCACTGCCCTGGGGTGGAACTGTCCTGATTTACACCAGAGGAGAACAGAAGCTGCAGTTTTGTTCTGGTCCTTTCCATTACTCTGCTCAGGATAAACGCACAAGCAGCTGCCTGTGTAAATCCATTGCCTCCCTTCTACAAACCAGGGTTTTAAAAGGGAAATAAAAGTTGTTTCTGCTATAGTTTTCTCTGTGTGATGGCTAAAAATAACAAAAAACATCTGACCAGGGTCTGAGCTTCATCACCAGCAGGCAGGTAGAGAATATCTGTGTTTTGTGACCAGGCTGCTGGAGGAATGGTGAAACACAGAACATTTCACTGTTTTCTTCAACTCGTGGATTGCACTTTCTTGCTTAACACAGTGTGCACCTGGGAACGTGCCAGTACATAGCCAGGCTGTAATAATAATAATTAGTAATAGTAATAGTAATAATTATAGTAATTAGTAATAGTAATAATAATACTTTTTAGGAACAGGAAGAGGAATAGGAATAAGAATAGGAATAGGAATAAGAATAAAAATAGGAATAGGAATAAGAATAAGAATAGGAATAGGAATAAGAATAGGAATAGGAATAAGAATAGGAATAAGAATAAGAATAGGAATAGGAATAGGAATAGGAATAGGAATA
>VZTX01011841.1:0-21152 GCA_013400915.1 Pardalotus punctatus
AACATTCCCACATTCCAACATTCTCTCTTCCCGTGCGGCGCGAACCGCGGCCCTTCGCTCCCGGGCCGCGCGTTCCGGGGGGACGCTTTCCGTGCCGGACGCATGGCGGCAGCGGCCGGGGGTGCAGCGGCGTTTCCCTTCCGCCGCTCTGTTCCCTGCCCGCCGCCGCCGCGCAGGCCGGGCCGTCCCGGGCGCTCTGCGGGGAGAGGCCCCGCTGAGGGCGAAGGGGTTCAGGGAGCTCTGGATCCCCGCCGGGCCGCGCTCGGAGCGGCAGGGCTGCTCCCCTTCCCCACCGAGGCGAGGCTCCTGCCGTCTCCCGGCCTTCGCTGCACCCGGCTGGAAATGCTGTGTGCGGTTCACCGTGCATTCACTTAATCTGTGCTCAGTCCCACGGTTTGGGGTGGAAAAGGGTAATTGTCGCTTTTCCCCGGGGTTAGCGTGAGGGGGCGAGACGCGTGGCTCCACATGTGCAGCTTTGATACAGATTTGTGCATTTTCCTCCTGCTGCAGGCAGGTGATCCCGGCTGATCCCGTCCGTGAGGGCGGCGGAGGAGCAGCTCGCCATGCCCACGGTGGTGGTGATGGACGTGTCGCTGTCCATGACGCGGCCGGTGTCGGTGGAGGGCTCCGAGGAGTACCAGCGCAAGCACCTGGCCGCCCACGGGCTCACCATGCTCTTCGAGCACATGGCCACCAACTACAAGCTGGAGTTCACGGCCTTGGTGGTGTTTTCATCCCTCTGGGAGCTGATGGTGCCCTTCACAAGAGACTACAACACGCTTCAGGTAGGGGACGTGAAGCACTAAAGCAATAAACCGTCGACATTTCTTTTTAAAATCACCCAATTGCACCACCAAAGCATGGTGAAATTGTGTGATTTGGCATCATCCTGTGCACAACATCCTCAAATTGAGTGGGTTTGACCTTATTTTAAGGGTAGGTGAAATCAGTGGGTTGGAAGCATTTTGCTGCTTTGCAAACGGCACCTCTGCAGGTGAGCTCTGCGGGGTGGCTGTGTGAATTTATAATGGATGGAGGGGACGGCTGCCTGGTGAAACTCTACAAGTGGTTCTTGCTGTCCCTGTTTTTATGGGTGGTTGTTGGTTTGCTCTTGATAAACAATGCAGCTGACAGGACCATTTAGAAAGGTTTTAGATCAGGTGGTTTGGTAGAAAGAAGCTGCTTTTGAGAGTACGTAGCCGTCAAAACTATGCAAGACTGAGAAGTGATTTTAGGCTTCACAGATGCCGTGGGAAGTTGGGAGGAGGAAATGGAAAGGAAAAGGTCCAAGAGGGAAATTTCACAGGAATGCGGTAAGGCACTGAAGGCCTCTGAATCCAGTAAAAATGGTCCCTTTATATCTGGCCCTCATATGTGGGAGCTAATGACACATCACTGTCACAGGGCTCCATGGTTAAGGTTTGTCCATTGGACAAAGAGATCTTAAAAGCTATTCTCTGTTGTGTTTGCAGTTTAGCAGGTGAGTGCCAGTGCATCTTCTCTGATTTATTTTCACTTCTGTAAGAGTTCATTTGAGGAATTTTACAAGCCAAGAGCCCAGACAGGCTCCTTTAGCAAGTTCATCTCACAGCTGCACCCTGGTGATGCTGTGTTGAGTGTGAGTTTTTCACTTTAAGGAGAAAAGCTGGTTTATGGATGCCAGTGAGAGTTTTGGGGTTTTTTACTCTCTCTGCCAAAGAGTTTCTGTGAGACAAACTCCTTGTGTTCTCTTTCTGAATCTCTGAGAAGTTTGAGCTGCTTTGAAACTTGCGAGGATTAGCTCAGCTAAATTTTTTATCTCAGCTAAATTTTTCATGTTAGACATTGCCTCAGGTTTTCAATTTATTGTTTTTTTAAGACATGCAAAGGTGTTTTTCACTCTCAGAGAGCTGTGTTCGTAACATTACAGTTCATTCAAAGTCAGCTGTCATTGTCGCCTCATCTCATTCATCATTTCTTACACCTTTCTCCCTTTTGTTTCCTTTGAGTCACGATACAGTTGTGTTACCCTGCAGAGCAAAGGTACTGCCTTAGCACAGAGCCATGGGTGACTGTTGGGTGTCTCCTGGCAGGGATATTTCCCCAGCAATGACTGTGGTGTTTGTCTTTGCAGGAAGCCCTGAGTAACATGGATGATTATGACAAAACCTGTTTGGAGTCGGCGCTGCTGGGGGTTTGCAATATTGTCCAGCAGGAATGGGGGGCAGCAATTCCTTGCCAGGTACACATGATTTCACTGGCTTTAAGTTCATTGCATATTTAGTTACCCCTGGCAGGGAGATTGGAACTTGGTGATCTTTAAGGCCCTTTCCAGCCCAAACCGTTCCGTGACTCTGTGATTGATTCTATGCCTGTGAATTGCAAATAGAAATATAAATGTAATTTGAAAGCTTTGAATATTCTCAGGCATGCTGGTGCTGCAAAAACACAAAGTGTTAGTATTTTGGCTAGATCTGTAATATGAACAGAAGGTGATCTTTATAAAAATATTCAGGAGAAAAAAAATGAGACTGTTTCCTGTCCAATGTGTTATTGTAGTGCAGTGGATTGTAAAGGCTGGCTCAGGAGCGCTGTCGTGCAGGCCTGGTGTTTGATCTGGATGCAATCTGCTGTCCCAGGAGCCTCCCTCCATTTGGAAAGGGAACCTCTCCCCTCCAGTCCTTGATGATTTCCAGGCCTTGTAACAATTCCAGCTCTCAACCAACAGCGTGGGGCTGCTGCTGAGTGTTTTGATCTGACTTCTTTCCCAAATGAGTCATTTGATGTGCAGCTGCTCACACACTCCATTCAGCCCTCAATGCTCTCAGCCTTCCAAATCTGCTGCCTCTTATGGCAGAGTTTGCTTTTAACCCACAGTTTTCTGAGACACTTGATCTAAGTTAAGTAATTTTGCAGTTTAGTGAGCTGGGAAGATGTCTGAAGCAATATTCCATAAGGAGAAAAAGGATAGAGGTTTATTGGTGCTTCATAACCCAACATGGACAAAAGGCACCTTGGGACAGCAAAAAACGTTCAAAGCAAAGAGCAAGAAGGATGTGAAAACCAAGCAGAGATTAGGCTTCAACAGTTTGGTCTCTCATTTGTGTCATGGCTCATTTTACTGGCACTTCAGGTGCTGGGGTGGGGAAGGGCGCTGGGGAATGTACTGTGCAGTCGTGGAGTAGTGGAAGACATTGCTGGTGAGCAGCAGTTCTGAGGAGACTGCGAGAGAGATTGAGGATGAAGAGAGAATACAAATCTGGATGCAGCAATTACACATGGAGTTTCAATTGGGTTTGATTTTCCTTACCTACCAGCCAGAAATCATGCCTGCTGTTGCTGTGCAGCATTGAAGGAGCAGCTCTTTTACTCCTCTGGAAGTGACTGGGTCACAGCTGAGTGTAAATAATCCCATTATTCAGTGTAATCTATTAGGTTTCCACAAGGATTGAATGCACATGCAACTGAATGGAAAAATGTGTCTTTCTGTGATAAAACGTGAGCATGCTGAAGCTGTATTTGCAAAGAATTAAGATCACTAATACTACCTTTTTAATGGTTTCTGTGGCTTGTAGTGGAAGTTGAGTTGCCCTCCAGGTTCTGCAGAAGAAATGGGCTTTTTCTTCCATCTGAAAATAAACCTGGAATTCTTGAGTCCAGCAGCAACAGGCTGTTTTTTTTTGGCTGTGTAGACACTTTGCTTCCAGTGTACACTTAAAAATGAAATGTATGAAATTCAAATTTTAGTGCAATAGCCTGACACCAGGAAAATGTTTGTTTACCATGCACTCAGTCTAGATCATAGGGTTCAATCTTCAGTTTCTCATTTACGTGGGTTTTTCTCTGGATATTTTGCTCTCCGTTCTTTGCCCACCTCAGTGGAGGAAATGCAGTGGGAGCAGGGATTTCCACGTAGGAGCACGTGCTGCAGGAAGGCTACTGCAGTGCGTGGGTGCTCAGGTTCCCCCCGCAGACCGAAGTGTGTCTCACCTGTCCCCGTTCCCTGCAGGTTGTCCTGGTCACCGACGGCTGCCTGGGCATCGGCAGGGGCTCCCTGCGCCACTCGCTGGCCACTCACAGCCAGCGCAGCGAGAGCAACAGGTTCCCTCTGCCCTTCCCGTTCCCATCCAAGCTCTATGTCATGTGCATGGCCAATCTGGAAGAGGTGATGTCTTATTCTTTATTGCATTGGATAATTGTTGGTCTTCTCTGAACTAATGACCAGGTCAGCACAAAACATGCATTGATGTTCTTGTGCTTAAGGTTTAGGTAATGTTCTGGTGCTTAGTTATTGGGTCAAAGATAATTTGAAGTTTATTATTTTTATCTACTGCTACTGTATTACTATCATAATCTTTGTAAAGTGTTAGTTTCTCCCTGGGGAATATTATGGAATTTTAATTTCTCTGCTTATATTATTACTGTTACTGCATTAATTTCATAGAATGCTTTTGGGGCTCTTCTTAATCTACAATTAAATTCTTGAATAAATTATTTGTGTTGCAAAGATTCTCAGCACTTAAAACCTGGTAGCTTTATGCAGAAATGTGAGAGGACAAAACTAAAGTCTCCAAGCCAGTGTTCAAAACAGCTTCCCTTAGTTTTGAAGGAAAGGTGCCAATTTTCTTCCTCCTTTCTCTTTCTCTTGCAAATTTCAATTCCAGCTTTAAAAATCTTCACAGGAGTTAGAATTCTGCTGCATAAACACTGTTTTTAAAAAGAAGCCTATTTGACTAATGTTCCTTAGATTAGGTTTTATTAATAGCATTGCTTTTGATTTGACACCTGTAGTCTTGTGTCCTTTACAGAAGGATTTTCTGCTTAGGCAGAATTTAGATATCTCAGCTTCAGGGTCTGTCAAGGATGATCCTTTTGATTAAGATGGTGGATTGAGGCATTGTTTACACATCAGAATAACTGAGAAAATGTTTAAAATCAATCTTCTGTTTCTGATGAGTAGTAAGAGAACATTGCCTGGGAGACAAAGAATGTTGGTTTATTTGGAAAGGAGAGAGAGAACAAAATATCATGGGAGCAACCAGTCAGATGCTTTTTGCTGTGTGGTGTATATTTTCTTTAAAAATACTGGTTAGTACAAAAGGGAATAAAAAGAACACTCAACAAAAATATTTCCTTTTATTTTTTTGCAGCTTCAAAGCACAGATTCCTTAGACTGCCTGGAAAGGCTCATTGATTTAAACAATGGGGAAGGGCAGATTTTCACCATTGATGGCCCCCTGTGCCTGAAGAATGTGCAGTCCATGTTTGGGTGAGTACACTTGTAGATAACAGGCCTTTGGGAAGGTTTCCAGTTGGTATCTCAAAAGGAAAACAAATACAATAAGAAATCTGGCGATACGAGATGTTCTAATTAAACTTTTTTATTTTTAGTTTATGATCTTGTTAACTGTAATTTTATCTTGGCCTTCACTGGTTATGGTCAGTATTTATTTTAGTCATTGCAACCAAACCATAGCATCTGTTTATGCTTGGCAGATAGAAAACAGTAATTTCCATAATTATTGTTCATTTGCCGTCACTGGGATAATGCTGCTTTGTTTCATAATTTAGCAACACGAGAACTTTCAAATTAACTGTGCTTGCACCCTGCAAGATCAGATACAGCAAAAGAAGTTTAAAAAAACTGTTTGGGAGCTAAGTTAGTGTGCTTTAGACAGACTGTTTTCATTTGATATGTACTATGTTTTCCATAATAACTGTGTTCCAGAAAGCTAATAGACCTGGCTTATACACCATTCCATGCTGTTCTCAAGTGTGGCCACTTAACATCTGATGTGCAAGTATTTCCCAGACCAGAGCCTTTCATTATAGATGAGGAAATAGACCCCATTCCTAAAGCAATTAATACAGGTAACAAATCTTCGATTGCTTTTTTACTAAAATCCATTTGACTTCTGCCCTTTCACTATCACCTCTCATCCTGTATTGTTTCGTCCACTTTGTCTCTGCAAGGATCAGTTGCTGACTGTGTAGTTTTTGGTGTATGTGTGACACCAGGGGATAAAAATACCATTTTCCTTCATCCATGTGTACCTGGTTTAAGGGCTGGAGTAGGGTAGAGGCACTTCCAGAACTCAGGGTGCCAATTTCTAGGCGTAGAGACTGGAAGACAGCCACAGGCTGCTTTCCAGGAACACCCTCATAAGCTTCATGGGAGATAAATAATTTTTAAAAATGACTGTGCAAAGAAAAACCTTTCTCAGCCTTCCCATTAGTGGACACAGCTCCCATGAGCAGCAGGTATTTGGTTTCTCTACTTTGGAATTTATAAGACAACAATGGATTGTGTAGAGTGTAAATATGAAGGTGCACAGTTCTGTAATGGGACAGCAGTACAGCTCATGGGCAGCAGTATGTGTGTGCTGAACGTCATGTTCTCATCTTGAAAAGCTGTGTGTTTTATATATTTCTAACTTATTTACACCTTTACACTCCAGTAGAGTTTGGGTTCTCTTGTGCTACCTTTAGCCATTGCTCCAGAAAACCTGGTGGTGTCAAAAGTGGTGATATTAAATTGGCTATGAATAGATTTCAGCTATTTCCAAATCTGACTTGAACTGTCTTAAATCTGACTTAAATCTGTTGTCTCCCCACAGATCTAGAAATTGTTGGGTTTGTAGATATAGCTGATATTTCCAGCCCTCCTGTCTTGTCCAGACACTTGGTACTGCCCATTGCACTTAACAGAGGTGAGCAAGTTTGGGTTCTTTCAGCAAAAACTACTTTAAGCTTCCCTAGTAATGTGGTTGAGACTGGAAGCACAGGTTTTCTGCTTTATCAAAATACCAGATGTCGTATTTGTGTAGTTATATTAAAATGAAAACCTTGACCACAAGCTCTCTTATTCTGCATACTGTGTTCTTTGGGAAGTTCATAGAGGGACCAGGGTCCTTATAGCATCATCATTAATAGAACATGCTAAACTTACAGTTCAGAATAATAATGAGCCATGAAATAAGTGGTGCAAGATGAATATTTAATGCCCTTGAGTACAATGCAGTGCAATATTTATTATCATTATTGTGCCACTTCGCCCAGGCAGTTCCTTCTGCAGCTGTTTGTTCTACAAAAGTATTAATTAACTCTTGCAGGCAAACAGTAAAGGGTGGTGTCATGGAAACAGAACTTGTGTGTTTGAATTTATTCTCATGTTTTCTCTTTGTTTGCTTTTATTCTTCCCCAGAAGGGGATGAGGTGGGACCTGGGATCACAGACGACACTGAAGATGAGAATTCAGCTAATCAGATTGCTGGGAAAATCCCCAACTTCTGTGTTTTATTACATGGCAGCCTGAAAGTGGAAGGCATGGTGGCTCTCGTCCAGTTGGGGTATGGAGCTGGATGTCTGCCTGAAAAATCTCTTACTTTGCTCATTTAGGCTTTATTTATAAATTATGCTTATTTATATCTGTATTCTGTGCAGAACTCTGCACTGCTAGACAAAGCTGTGGATTTCTAATTGCAGATTTGTTTCTGTCAGTACAAATTGCAAACATTGAGCCTCCACACAATGAAAGGGAGGCACATTCTAGGCAGAGGGGTGGAAGATTTTCAGCCTTCGTGGATTTGCTCTTTTCCACAGGCCAGAGTGGTATGGAATGCTTTATTCACAAGCTGATAGCAAGAAGAAATCAAACCTCATGATGTCACTCTTTGAACCTGGTCCTGAACCCCTCCCATGGCTGGGCAAGATGGCACAGCTTGGCCCCATTTCAGGTACTGGTCACACTCCTCTGAATAACTCACATATTCAGTGTTATGTGAATGATCTTGCCAATTCTTAGTTGCTAAGTCTGTATTTTCTTTTATCTCCCAGATGCAAAAGAAAATCCGTATGGGGAGGATGACAATAAGAGCCCTTTCCCTTTGCAGCCCAAGAACAAGCGCAGCTACGCTCAGAATGTCACTGTCTGGATTAAACCCAGTGGCCTCCAGGTAACGATCCAGGTTGTGCTGCTGTACCTGGAGCAGCAGGAGCCATCTTAGCAGGAAATGCAGTCTGTGCATGTCTTGCCCATTTAACGTAATTGCTTTATTGCTTTTCTTTCATTTTTATAAACACTGCCTCTTTACAATGTCGTGATTAAAATGCAATCAGAAAGCATAGCTTGTTTAATGAGAGCTGTGTCTCCAGTGGAGCATCTGGCTTGGTTTATTGGATTTAGTATAATTACCGGTTATGTTTCAGCCTTTGTGAGCTGCAGTCTTGTCAATGGTCAGGATAATTTATCCATAAAGAGTTTGGGGTTGTTCCGCAGCTTTCCCCAGAAGCTGCCAAGATTTTTGTATTTTTTTCTCCTCTTTTCTGCAGACAGATGTACAGAAGATCTTGAGAAATGCAAGGAAACTCCCTGAAAAAACACAAACCTTCTATAAAGTGAGTAACATTCCAGGCTGGCCTAAGTTTGATCCACAGTGGTGGTGGTGCATTTGACAGAGCAACCACACCGTGTGTTCTGTGCAGGCCTGTAGTGTTCTGCAAAAGCTTAGACTGGTTAGGTGAGACAAATGGGTCTGATTCCATGGTCTGCCTCTACATTTTCTAGCATGGTTGTGTCATGTTTACAAGTGCCTCTCATGACCCCTGCTACTTCCATGGTGAACTTTTATGCTGTTGTTCAGGCAGAAGTAAACTGAGGCATCAGAGAGGAACAGGAACACAGATGTCATTCCGAGTCTGAAAATGTCTCCTCCATTTTATCCACAAATGAAGCAGAGAAGCACAAAACTCCAGGCACATTTGGCCACACCATTATAATCCATAACCAGACTGTAGCTGGAGGTAATTATTCCTCTTGCAAGCTTAGTGCTGAAGCAGTTTGGTAGTGCAGCCTCCAGAGACTTCAAGAATGAATACCTCGCCTAAGTGCACATCAGCACTGTTCAGTTTATAGGGAAGAAAAATCAATGTATCTACATTTACTGAACCCTGTGGTTAAAGGCAGCAGTCAGTCAGTGAAGCCTAAGCTGGAGCCCTGCTGGGACACAGACAAAGCAGGCAGGTACAATAGCTGAATGCACAAAAGGGAGAAGTGGAGATTTATAGGAAAGGATCAAGGGAAGACCACTGTTTAGTTGTGCCACTGTCATCATCTTCAGCCCTGAAGCATTTTCTGTCCACGAGCAGCTGGGCAGTTTCCAGCAGCTGCACTGTGAGTGACACCACCTTTACAAAACGACATAAAACCCACATTTGATGTCAAGGCTTGGAGTGGCTTTACAAGGGGTTTTCTTTCTGTCTTTGCAGGAGCTGAATCGTTTACGGAAGGCAGCTCTGGCCTTTGGCTTTCTGGAGCTGCTGAAGGGCGTGGCAGACATGCTGGAGCGGGAGTGCACCCTGCTCCCCGACACGGCGCACCCCGACGCCGCCTTCCAGCTCACGCACGCGGCCCAGCAGCTCAAAGTGGCAAGTACTGGAGCCTCAGAATATGCTGCCTATGATCATAACATTGCTCCTCTGCAGACAGACTTTTCCAGTAGCAGCACTGAGAGAATGTGAAGTCTCCATGTTGGGAGCTTCTCTAGATTAAGGCTCAAGCGGTTCAAATTTTCTTTCGTTTACTTTTTAGGGCCTGTTCAATCACTGTTTGAAGAACTTCCTACCCAAACAGGGAAGTTCTGCATCAGTGCTCTCTAAACAAATGTAGCTCATTTGTCATGGCTTTCTGCATTCTGTGGAGTGTCCCAAAGCCAATGATAGTGCTGCATGATGGGTGGAAGTTATTTGGTACATGTGAGGAGAGAAAAAAATGCCATTGTCAGGCAGCTCTTGGCTTTTGGCCTCCCCAAAATGCAGTGACTACGTAACTGACCTCACTGGTAAAAGTATCCTAAAAGGCAGCTATGACGCTTCAAACATCAGCTTGATTGGTCCAAAGAAAATGTGGGAGAAGCACCCTGCAAAATCAGATACAGATGGGATTTTGGGGTGTTGGCCCTGACTTTATGCCCAACTTGACAGGCAGCCTGTAGTGAGCATTATCACTTGCATTGCATTGTGAAAGTAACTTAATCTTGGGACACATGGTTTTTTATTTGCGTAATATAAATAAAGAGTAATTCTTCATGAAATTTTAAATTGGATTTGTTGCGTTTTCATAGCAACCAAGCTGTGTGGCCTAAAACACTGACCTGGTGAAGGCTTAGCTCCCAGCTGTTTATCACAATTTAAATACCAAATTATACAACTTCTCAGAAAGTTGTAGAATTTGAAAGAACAAACAACTGAACTAAAGCAAAATTTGGTTGTAAATCTTTATTAATAGAAACACATTCTTTCTGAAGGACTAAAATTCAGTAGTGTAAGATCCATGACAGCTTGCACTAGGTACCACAATTTCACTGATGAATACATACGGATTTCATAACAGAAGTTTAAATGCCCAGCGGAGAAATTAAAGTATGAAAGTGATCGTTGCTGTTCTGTTACTCAGCTAATTCAACCCTTTCACATACTTCAAACATAGGTACAGTGTGTGCTAAGTGAAATATTGTATAAATAGTGCTCAACTCTCCTGAGTAAAGTAGGCTGTGCTTCTCCTGAAGAGAAGTTGTATCACGCCTCTTGTTGACAGAACACAATTTGTGAAATGCAGCATGGAGCTTGTTCTGCTTTTTTGTTAAAAGTCTCCTTTTAACACTACATCCTTTCCTTTACAGTAACAAGCACTGGGCCCGTATCACAGACCTTCTGCTGTTTGTTACTTTTAATATATCTAAAATAGTTTTCTGGAGGGTTCATACTGTTTTACAGTAGAAAAAGATAAATAGTAACACGGCACTAAGCTAATCTCAGCTTCAGTGTCTGTTCTGGAGTGCTGGCATTGTTCTGCAGTGCCCTGGGGCAGTGGCAGTTGGGAAACAACCTGTTCATAACCACAGTACAGTTTAGAGGAAACTTTCTGTACATTTCTAAACTGGATTAAGGAAGCCAGAGGAATCTGGGATTAGCTACAGGAGGCTCTCTGTGAAGGAGGACATGCTGAAATGAAGTCAGCTGAGCCAAAGGTTTCCAGGTGAGAAAGCAGATGACCGGGAATGTGGGGGAGTTTCTCTTTTTTGATGATGTTGTTGTTTGAAGCAAGCAAAGAGAAATGGGTCCTTCAAACCCCGTGTGGGATCTCCCTTATTAAGATTTGATATGTGCTATGGAAATAATACGGTTTATTTGACCCACTATTCCATCTCACCAGGGGCCAGTCAAACCATACACACCGACTTCTCTGCTGCAATTTTCTACCTAAATGTAGGCAGAAGAGTAATTTTGCTGCCTTGCTGAAGGCCATAAACACAGGAGCCACAGCCCTGCCAGGACTGATCAGAGGGGCCCCATCTCCCATGAGCATTCCCTGTCCTCCCTTTGCACAGGTGGGATGGAGTTCGTTGGGGTTCCCATGCCAGGGGAAAGCTGGTACCTATGTTCCCTTGTTTTGTAACGTTTCTGTGCTTGCTCTACCAGCCAGGAAAGCATTTCTGCCCTCAGTGGCAGCTTCCTTTCCCTAATGACCAGATGGGATGTGTTGCTACAGGAATACACATTGCTGTGGTCCACACAGAGCTCCTATTCTGTTAAGACTCAACTAGAAACAAAGTTGGTAGCATTTAAATCAGCATTAGCTACTTCCAGTTTTAATTCTGCAGCATCAATAACGCTGCAGAAGAAGAGGGGGGGTATGTGCTGAGCAAGTTTGTCCCAGTGGTTGATAAACAGCCAAACACTGCGCAGTAGTCCCAGACTGTGCTCCTCCTGCCATCAAGATGCATCCCAGGAACAGCACAGGCCAGCTAAGAGCATATCCCAACATCAGAAGCCCTATCTGCATGCAATATTGAAAGATCAAATCTCCAATTAAAAGATAAACACTATTTCTAGTTAGTGCTGCTCCACTGATTATAAGCATATCATATGCAGATAATAGGATTTCTTTCTAATATGCTGGTTGACAGGATACAAGTTTAAATGTTCAGTGGTAAATGCCATGCATAGATGGTGGAAAGGGAACAAAATCCAGTATAAGGGAATGTTACCTGAATTCACTATGAAATCTAGCCTGGTCATTTCATTTTACAAAATTCTTTACATTACAGTGGGTAAAACCATAAGAATTAGAGGCTTATCTTGTCCTCGAGTGAGATAAGAAAGCATTGCAGTCCTCCTTCACTTCATCTTCCTCTTCTTTGGTCCAAGGTGCTGTTTCCTTTGCTTGTAGAGGTGACGGAAGTTTACAAATAAGCCTGCAAAAGAAGGAAGTGTGTAGGTAGGACATCACTGCATCTTTTTAATGCTAAATGGCTGTACCAGATTGGAAAAAATAACAGAAACCAATCACCCCAACCACCACACAAAGGAATAAATTATTTAGGGGTGTGAATGCTGGTCTAAGTGTTTTCTTGCTGGGTGAGGGAGGAGTTGCTGCACAGGCTGTTGAGTAAAGGGCTGTTCAGAAGCTTGGTTTGTCACCTTTAAAAAGTTGTGACACCAGCTCTGCAGAGCTATGGAGGATGAACCGGGTATTTATTTCAGGGTGAAACTCGATTAAAGGGTGGCTTTAAGCAATGTGTGTGAGGAGAAAATCTAGTGAAAGCTCAGTTTAAAATTCTAGGTTAGATTGTATTGAGTTGTGGATACTCACTGGGTGTGGGTACAAGAAATTACATTGTGCTTACAACTAAGCTTACAACAAGCAGCTTTTGTTTAAATACACCATTTAAAGAGACTTCTGTATTTTTCCTGGAGAAACACGACCTCATGTTGCGTTTGTAATTATACTGCAATATTTAACTAAATTGCTTTAATTTGAAATTATGTTTAGATAGTCACTACATCATTCCAAAGCTCAAATACCCCATAAAAGGTGAAACTAAGTATACTATGGTTACAAAGACATGTAAAAAATTATTCTTTTAATGCTGCTAATTTGTTACCTAGATCATCTTTTTGGAGGGCTAATCAGAGCTCCTTGGAGGTGTATTCCCCTCCATCACTGACAAATTTACATGAACAATCCACAAGGATAATGCTTAACCTCAAGCAATTTTGTGTTGCCATGGTCCCCAAAATGCAGGAATTTCATTTTCTTTGAAAAATCAAGTTATTCAGGGGAAACTGGCCTTTTTAGTTCAATACTGAGAAATACAATTAAATACTTACCTAAAAACAAGGCTATAAGATATATTTGAAGCACAAATGGAAACTGGATTGTGACGTTCAGTGGATTTGGCAATCCCAGACTAAATTTCCCCGTTTCACTGAAGATTGGAATGGATTGAACAATACAGACGGCTGGAAGCAGAAGGTCACCCTCATTATTAAGCACAGATAAAATATACAATTACCCAGCCCACACCAACTATTTCAGCATCGTCCCTTCTTATTTGCCAGCCCTGATTAACGACAGCAGTTTTGAAGGTGCAGTAGGGTGGGAAGCGCCTGCCTGAGGGGGTGCAGCAGCGAACCTGCCTGGTGAGACGCTGTTCTCACGCACAGCTGCAGCCCCAGGGCCTGTGCCAGCAGGATTTGCCATCCAGAATACCCCCAGCAATGAAACAGGCCCAGTCCTCCCCCAGCTCAGCGTTGGGCAATGCCCAGAGCTCCTCCTGCCTCACAGGTTTGCAGCTGACAGGTGGCATTGCAACACAGGAATCGGCCCCTGCCTGTGCTCTGCAGTGATTTTCCAGATAATGTCAAGACCTAGGAGCTGGTGGGAACCCAGGCTAGGCTCAGCAAGTCAGACCAGCAAACAAAGCTTTGGGACGGCAGAAGGAAGTGAACACTGGCATCCTGGGCAGCTTGTTCTGCAACCTTTTGTTGCCTTTACTTCCCCCTCCAGAAAGGGAGTCTTTCCTCCAAAAGGAAGACTTCTTTTCACATCGAATTGAAAATAATACTTGATTCAGTACGAGAGACGAAAATGCTTATTTTAGTTCGCCTCAAAGCAAATCTACTTATCTGTTGTTCTATTTTATTATTTTAAGTCCAGCAGCCAAAAAAAAGAGATTGCATTATGTGCCCAGCCTCGAATTCATTATTGATTGAACAGTGTTTTAAGGACGTACCTTCTGCCAAGCCCCCTAAGGGGTAGAGAGGGATCCAGACAGTGTAACGGAGCCAGGTGAGTGGTTTCCATTCAATTCCAATGCAGGAAAGCATGTAATAGGGATACCTACAGCCAGTGCAGTGTGAGGAGAAAACAGACACTTTAAAATGGAAGCTACTGCTAGAATTAATCTTGTGTATATACGCTGTGTGGTCAACACAATTCCCAATGTCGTAAGAATATTCAAGGCATTGTTGCATAATTGGGCAGTTTACAGAGCTCATTCTGAGCACGGGGATGAGGGCAACTGCCTGGCTGCCTAATACACCTTTCAAAATAACTTTTCAAAAACAAAGAGCTCATTTAACAATGGAAATTCAAAGCAACAAACCCCTCAAGAAATAAAGCAGCGGGGCAGTATCATTTTCAGACTGCAGCCCTGCCTCAGCCATTGGCAGATGGAGGAAGGCTGTGATGGTCTATGACTCAAGGAGCTTTTACCCTCTGTGGCCAATGCACTGGTGCCACTCTCCTAAAAAACTACAAAGATCAAAACCTGCTTTAGAGAGCTCTGGGGAACAAGCACTATGTTCTGTGCACATCTGGTAGGAGGAAAATCCCACCAACCTGAAGAGCTCAGTGATACTCCAGAAATAAAATATGAAGAACACCACAGGTTTGCTCTGCATTTCCTCCAAGCTTCCAAGGATAACAAACAAAACAAAGTTTCTTCCAAATACCTGTTAAACACATTAAGAAACATTCACTCTTCAACCCAAGAAAGGAAAGTCCTTGCTGTCAGAAACGCAACATCTCTGCTCTTCACACATATGAGCACACAACTAACTCACAGCTGAGCTGTGACCTGCTTCTTACAAGCAGGCATCTTGCTCTGTGTTCAGGTACAATCCAAGGGATCCAGTCTTAAATCATCTATCCTCCTTTTTATGCACAACAACCACAAGCAGGATAAAAAGGGCACTGGCACCAAATCAAAATCATGTACTTTTTATCAGCTTCTTGCTTTTGCTGTCCTGCACTCTTACCCAAGTGATGGAAGGAGACAGCCTGTCACAGCTGAGACTGGGAAGCATGGATTCTTGCCTCTTGAATAAAAAATCCTCTAGTCCAGTGCCAGTGAGGTTGCATCACTTCTTTTAGGAGAGTCTCAACACTTGTGTAAAATAAGCATTTACTTCAAACATAAGAGCAAAGAGAAGATTTAAAAATATTACCTGTACTACAGCAGGTATCAGTGGTGATCTGACCAGTCCTATTAGTGAATTCATGATCTCCATTAATGCCAGGGTCTGACAGAAATACATCATATCAGAAATAGTGTGAAATGTGTCATAGAAGGAATCTGTAAGGCACAGGAAACCAACCATTTTAGAGACCAAATGAATTTCCATGCTCGGGAAGCTGGTGCACCAGCACAGCTTGTGATAACAGGATTCTAGTTGTATTTGAGAAAAACATGATGCATAATTACATAAGTTTTTTATAGGCCTTATCTTGAACTCACAGCAGTTGGGCCAGAAACACTGCTCCATTTCACACACAGAAGGATCAAGAGCTATTTCAGTAATTGCTTTAGCAAAAAAAGCAATAGTGCTGTACCTCGACAGAATGGATCGTTCTTGCTTCAAAAACAAAATATTCTGTCCAGATCATTTTCAAAAACATTAACATTGCAGTAAGCGAGACATTTTGCTTCAACTGATTTTGTTATTAGTGATCCTGGCAGAGCACAAGTATCATCCACAGAGTGCACAGCTGTGATTTACAAGGGGATGGTATTTTTCTGCCCTTGACGCTTTGATGACCTTTGAGAGGTTTTTGTTGTGCTCTTTGGCAATGTGTCCATGGTTTTGTTCCTAAATATGTCTCCCTTTAGATTTTGCTATTTAAAAGGTCTTAAAAAAAACACTGAAAATCAACTGAAACCCCCCAATATAAATAAAATAGTGATCATTACTTGCCTTTTCCTAAGATGAACAATCGTACTGTCATGTTCACAAAAATCCAAGAGAATCCCAAAAATTGTACAAGATTATACATGATTAAGTATCCCTTCTTCAGGTGTTTGAACGCTAGAATCAATAATAAACACGTCAAGTGAGCAGAGTACAATGGTAATACAGCTGCAAACCAGTATTTCTGAGAATAAAGCTTACAAGGAAAAGGGCACTGATCACGATAAAAGCATTGTTGGTGCACTGGGTTCTGCTTGTACCATCATCTGCCAGAACTCCATTCTTGCTAGTCAGATTTTTTACACTCCTTGGAAACTTCAGTCTATTTTTATTAAATTTCTAATACCTCACAATACAAAGCTCCCCCTCCAAGACGCACCAAGCCACTCAAAACTGCTCCTTAAGAGTTGAGGTTCACAAAGAGTGAACAAACTTTCTAAATCCCACTTTACCCGCTAAAAAGATGCAGTTACTTACGGTCTTTTGGGACTCTGGATTCTATTTTCATTTTGTTAATCTTTTCTTCTTCCTTAAGATAAAGGATAAGGTTTTAAAGACTGTTACTGTAATTAGCAAGTGATTTGTTAACTACGCTACTGCAAAGCTAGTGGGTTTAAAACTCAGCCAAGCAGCCAGTTGCGAGAAGGTTTACATTTTCACCAGCATAAAACAGCACATTCATCATCCAGAAATTATAGTACAGTAAAAGCCAGAGGGTGTTAACCAGTTTTTCTGCCCTCACCGTGTGTTTTGTTCTAGTAATTAGATGCTTTTGCTGAAAAAGCTTTTGTTTTCTGTGTTAATGCTCAGTTATGACTGTGCTGTTTCTTATGTGACCCACCAGTGACTTGAAGGGAACAGAGAACATCCAGCCCTGGCTCTCTGCCTGCCCTTCCCACTGCTCGTGGCACCACAGTGCCCTCTCTCTGCTCCATGCTAAGCTCATGGCTGCAGAGGGGAACAGGGCACTGTTTGTTGTGAAAGGGATTTGCAGGAATGTGGTCTGTTCAAGTCTTTTCCAAGTCGGTCCGGCACCTCCCCACTGCCGTAAGCTGCTCAAGCTCACCAGATGGTGGGAATGCACCATCAGGGCCAGTCCAGCAGCTCGGGAAAGCCTTAGAAATCCCTGCTTCCCAGACAGACCATGCCTGGGACGCTCCTTTGGCCTCCACATGGCAGAGTGACATGATCCTCCATGGATCAGGACATGGGGCAAGGGGTACATGTAAGGAGCCAGCACACAGTCTCCAGTTCTAACCAGAAATGTGGTTTCCAAATTCCTGCTTACAATTTGAACTACGTAATCAACTCTCTATAAAACAGCAATAACAATCATCATGCCAGGCAACTCCTGTTAAATGCAGAACGCAAGTTCAGTCAGCAGGAGAACAACTGTCTTTGCTTTGTAACTGGCAGCACAAGCCACAGGTGCCCACAAGACTGACCTTCTCCTTCAGCTCCATTTCAGCATCCGACTCATCCAACCAGCGGTCGAAGTCGGGAGCCAGGAAGAGCGGGCGCTTCTCCTGCTTGGTGAGCCTCTCCCACCAGTTACTCTCTTTCTTCTGCACGGTGATGTTCAGCTGCCTTTGGGTCACCCTGCACACAGGCTGGGGACAGACACAGGAGCACACATCAGCAGAAGTCCTGAGAAACAAGCTCTGAAACCAAATTGATACCCAAGTTCCCCTTATCAAGGAGACAGGGGTGACACAACTGCTGCGGCACAAACATCTCTCTGCCACCCAAGGCACAAAAGCAAAGGGTAGTCCAGTTGAAGATGGCAGCTGTGATGGTTGCAGGACTTGACGAGCAGCCTGTCCATATCACAGCACCACTGCATCCCACCACAGAGCTAGCAGAGATGCCAGCGCCAGCCTTCCCAGGCAGAATTCCTGATCTTGGCCTTAGACCTTCTTGCACTTAGTACTGTGAGCCACCCACCTCCTCCAGCCAGCAGCAAAAATAACACTGCCAGCAGCCACAGGTACACATCTAAACAGAGGACCCAATGTGACACCTGCTGCAGCAAGAGGAGGAGCCCCTTAAGAGCTTTAGGGAACACCTGGAGACAAGGTCAGCTGACAGACCAGGCAGTGTGGTCACTGCCACCCCACAAGGCCTCTTCACTTGCATAGTGGCAGCCCAGAACCTCTCCATCCTTACAGCCCATGGTGATGTCACCTTGGAGCCCATGGCACTGTCACCTTGGAGCCCACCCTTCTGCGACCACCACGGCTGTTCCGCATGGCACTACCCTCAGAGCAGCTGAAACTGCTGCAGAGAGCCATGAGCTGCACTCCTAACTGAGCACATTCCACCAGCTCTGCTCTGTCAAGGCTGGCTGGATGCTCCTCAGACATCTGAAGGCTGCAGCTGTAATTTACAGCTTCTACACCTCGTCCTTGCCTGTCAGAAGCTCCATCTCTCACTGCTGGCCAGCCTGGCACCAGCAAGGGGAACTCACAGTGCACAGCAAAACTAAAGGAGAAAACCTTGGACTGTGATACTTCCTGGTCCTGACCATCTGTAGTTACACAGAGTTCAGTCTGTTCTCTAGTCCCTCCACACTGACTCAGATGACGACTTTTGGAAAGAGGCTGCTCTGCAGAGGCAAGGACTTGCCTTCCAGGCCTGGCTCACAGCAGAGGAGGTCTGCCAGCCCAGGAGAGAAGCACAGGCAGAGACAGGCACCTCTCCCACACTGTGGGCCAGACAGATGACAAAGCAGTGACCAGACCCTGGAACCAAGAGCTGTTCACTGTCTGCCACTCCACACCTGGCAGGAGCCACACCAGAAATGTGCCTGCTGACAGAGCCTGGAAATTCACTCTGATGGTCTCCTTCCCTGTTGAAGCAACAGAGGTAAATGATAGCTCCTGGTCTGATTGTAGCTATCCCTAATTCAGCCAGGAATAAGCAGCACAAATCCTGCCCCAGGAGCAAAGCCCAGAGTTCTCCTGTGCCCCTAACAGTTCTGAGAGGTAGGGCCAGACCTCACAGTCACCTGTGCTTAACACAGAGGGACAGCTCTTCAAGCCAAGCACTTTCCTCTAAGGCTGCAACAGGAATTAAGGAAAGACTTCTGCAGTGGGAGCCACAACATACCACAACCTAAGAAATCTGCACAAGCCAGAAACATGAATTCTCCTGACTCTGTTCTTTCCTCACCTACAAAAGAAGCCATGAAACATTACACTGACAGCACAATATTTCCCTGATCTCCAGTCAAAGTTGCATCAGACAATGCATTCCAAGTTGTCCCATTATTTTGCTGCTTTAAATCCTTAAAAAAACTTAGAACTGCTCTTTAACAAGTGATACAAGCAAGACCCTGTGTCCACTAAAGCTGGTCCATTCAAGCAGCAGCTCCAGTGAGGTGATTTGCATTAACAGAAGACAATGGCACAGAGGACTGCCACAGAGTTGGCTGTTACAGAGTTACCAGGAAAATCTAAACAGGATATTGGGAACTTTATGCACAGCCATTTTCCTTTCAAGTTTTTCAAACTCTACTTTTTCTTTGCAAGAATTAGAAAAGTAAAAATACCTACTTTAGGCTCGACCGGCTCTAGGAACTCGATCTCAAATTCATAGATGTTGTCTCCTTTGGCACCATGACCCTGGGCTAAAAGAGAAGAATTGACAGTCAGTGTGAGGTTCTACACACTCCACCTGCAAAGGATGCTTTGTACCCAGAAACATTCAGCAGTTAATCACAGCACTTTCCTCCTGCCTTCCTTGGAGGCAAGAGAAAACCACATAATAACAAGGAAGACACCAAAACGTTGCTTGGAGGGGCAGATGCAGGAGTCAGCAGCTAAAGCTGCTGCTCAAGTCTGCACCACACTGGAAAAGGGTCTCTGCTGCAGGAAGGCAGCGTGTGAAATTCCCAAAAGAGGGGCTCATGGCTAACTCAAATCCAGCTGCAAATCTCCTGCCTTTGGAGGATCCAGCCTCTATGCTGCTGAGGGAGCACCCAGGGAGATGGGTGCTGCTGGGTGTGTAGGAGGGTGATGTGGAGAGTCCCTCCCAACAGCAGGAGGGCACATTCATTTATCATCTCCCACGTTGATCCTGTCCCCGCAAGGGCTCCAAAACGCTGCACACTGTGTTTAATTTCCACCCTTCCACACTGTAAACTGATCCCGAAGAGAACACGATGTGCAACACCCTCCTATCAAATGGCCTGGCTGCAGCTCACCAGGGAGTCAGCAGCTCCTAGATGAGGCATCTTAAAGAAATCCACCAAATAAAGGAGAAAACCCAATAAAACCAGTGACGCCAGATACTCAGCACTACATGGATGTGCCAACCAGCACCAGCTCCCAGGTGCTGAAATGTGCAGCTGTCCAGCTGCAAAATACCCATTTTTCAGGGCAAGATCTGCTTTAGTTTCCAGACAGAGCACTAGTTCCTGATGTGAAGGCTCGATAACAGTTGCACACAAGGTCTTTGTGAAAGGAAAAATTGCTGTGAGTTATCTCCAGGACTTGGCTGGCACAGAATGGGAAGGATATATGGAAATTCCACTGGTATTTAAATATGGGGAGGTTGGGGTTTTCTTGTTAGATAAGATAGGGCCTGTTGTGGTTACCAGGGCTGGAACACAGAGGGCTGTGAGTGGGAGTGTGGCGGATCCAAACATGCCCAGCACCGTGGCTCGTGCCACCGACGGGAACCAGGCACCCCGAGATGGGGACAACTGGGACAGCGGCAGCCCCGGGGTGGGGGCCAGGCTGAGACCCCCCACCCCCCCCGGACCCCTACCTCTGAAGTGCAGGACATTGTCAGTGATGGTGACGTCCGGATTCTGCGGAGGAAGAACACGCATTGGTTGGCAGCTCACGCACCCGCGGGGGTCTGTGCACCCACCCACCGGAGCTGTCCCGCCGGCCCCACGCCAGCACAGCCCTCCCGGACCCCCGCACGCCGCTGCGAGACCCCCAGCGCTGCCACCGGGGGGATCCGCAGGTGAGTCACCCCCGGCCCTCCCTGCAGGTGTTCCTTTCCCTCCCGCCCTTCCCGCAGGTGAGCATCCCCCGGAGTGAGTCCTGCAGGTGATTTCCCCCCAGGGGTCCCGCAGGCGAGTCTCCCCCCGACACCCAATCGCCCACAGGTGTCCCCTCCCGGGTGTCCCC
>VZTX01011842.1:0-42520 GCA_013400915.1 Pardalotus punctatus
TTATATATAATATATGTATTATATATAATATATAATATCACTTAATTTAGACAAATTTAATCATCTAGTTTGATTAAGTTTCATAGTGCCTTTTTCACATGAATCAGCTTAAAGTCCGCAATAAACAGTATTTCTTGTCTGTCAAATCGTTGTATCTTTGTGGCTACAAAGACAGTATTGAAATAAGAAAGTAATCTTGATTTTTGCCATTAGTTTGCTTTTCCTCTGCATACAAGGGAAAAAAAAATCTATTCATTTTTCACAAATGAAAAATGAAAATCTTAATAAAGGTGTTTAGTGCCATTTATTGTAAAAGTACTCACAAATATTACTTCTGTGTGTTGGTTATGTGTCCATGTATGCTTTTATATTTAGATTTTTTTTTTATATTTAGATTTTTTTTTACATTTAGATATTTTTTATATATAGATATTCTTTATGCCTGTTTGCATAAACATGGCCTTATTCAGAAACAGGTCAGGAAGTGATAAATCCCATGATGTGTAAGTGCAGGAGGAGGAAACTTCTTAAAAGGTTTTTGAAACGCTTGTTTAAAAATTAGAGTCACTGTCTTTTCTCATGGGAATTATGTCTGATTCCAGAAAAACCATTGTGGTGGTAACCTGCACCTCTACTCCCAATAATTACCAAAACAGGAAGCCAAAATTCACCCTCTCCTACTCCCAATAATTACCAAAACAGGAAGCCAAAATTCACCTTCTCTGCTGCCTCATCCAGAAGAGATCCGTCCACAGAAGGGATCAGCAGAACCACCCGGTTTTCTCTGGTTTTTCAGTTTCTAAATTAGCTCCTGGTGCCTTAACAACCTTGAGTTGTTGTGACTCCTCGAGAATTTACCCTTTAAACTTTGCTGAACCAACCATTATGATTTCTGTGTTACAGTCTGAAATCCGAATGGTGTTGAGGCAATATTTCCCCATTTGCTGAAATTTCCAAAGCACTGCAGGGAGCTTCACCCCTGTGCTGTGCAGGTTTTGAATTTTCAGTTTGTTGGCAGTCATAAGAAATCAAAAGGAGATCTCGTTCAGGGTTCCCCCTATGAAAATGTTTTCTGCAAAATATTCCATGGTTTAAAGGAAAACAGTAGTAAAATGCAGTGTTTCATTCAAAATGTTTTCTCTAGGATTTGAGCAGTAAGGATTCTTTTTTTAATACTAAAGAAGGATGTGATTATGTCTTTGAGAAGGGAAAAAAGCAGTTTTTTTAATGCCAAAACCAGTGCCTTATTAAACATTTGATAACAGAGGGAGTAATTTACGGTTTTGCTGCCATCAATCTGCCTTTTTTACCTGGGTGCAGGGAGGGAGTTTTGCCGCCTGTTCACTCAGCAGCTCTGTGCTCCCAAAGCACAAACCTTTGAACTCCAGCAAGGCACTTCTTCCCTGGGAGCAGCCTGGGGAGAGTGAACCGCGGTGAAAAACTCACCTGGAATTCCACAAAAACACCTCAAACCAGCCCTGATGGACAGAGCAGTCTGCTCACCACCGAGCAATTCCATGTTGGGAATAAAGCACAAATCCCTGAGCTGTTCCTAACCCTTCTGTGGGTTTGAGGGAAGCAGTTCTGCAGGACAAGGTGTCAGGGCTCAGAGAAGCCACCCTTCCACACGTGCCCCAAAATCCTCTTACCCTTCTAAATCATGTTCTTATTTTCTGCTTCCACGGCAGCACACACAGCACGAGGCAAAGAGGAGAAAACCTGCCCTGGGTTCAGTCAATGGGCACAGGGCTGCTTTTACAGACATCTGGGTCAGGAGATGCCGAACAGCAGCACATCAACACAGAGCATCAATAATGTCAGCAGAGCTACAGACATGAAGCCCATAATTAAAAAAAAATCTCTTACCGAACCTGAAGCTTCAGACAGCTTTACAGCTGTGATGACTTGAGATTATTTTGACAGATGCTGTCAAAATATATATTAACAAATAAATAATGCAACACATAATAATAAATATATTAGCATGAAGCATGGGTCCAAACCATTGTTCTTTTGGACTTCCTTTGAAGGTGTGACAGGTAAAGCCAAAAGCCTGTGGTGTCAGTTCAGGCTGAAGGCTCTGCATGAGTTTTCTGAACCCCAGCATCTGCCAGACTCGTTTATTGCTGTCCTCATGTCCTGAATGCTGGGAGAGATGATCTCCACTGCCATCCCGACAGCCCCACGCACACCGTGCAGAACTGTGGGGGGTGGGAAAAGGTATTATTCCGATGGGATTAATTGATTTTGTGATTAGGGAGCTATTAAAGGAAAAATACACACCTGCTGCTGTGCAAATGGAATGATTTTTGACCCGCATTCAAGAAGTGCCTAGTAAATTCAGGCTTCTCAGGCAGTGTCCTTTGCAGCAATGGGATTTTGGCATCTCTGCAGCGATCCTGGTCCCTGTCACGTTCAGCCAAGCCTGTGGTACAGCCAGCTCGCACTGTGATACACTGCTCCGTGATACAGAATAAATGTAGACTCCACGGGAATGGCCAGCAGGAGGGAGGAAACAGTAGATGAGAAAGAACATTTGTGGGTTGGTTTTTTTTTTTTTTTTGGAGCCAGTTCTCTAGAGGAATACGAACATATTTTCTGAGTAAACCTGTAATGAAACTGAATTTTTTTTTGTATTTTTTCTGAAGCATGGAGGCAAGGTCTAAATGGTCAAATGCTCATTTATATTTCTGCCTCCTGTTCCATTTAGGCCAGACAATTCTTTGCTGTTCCTGCTGCAATGGCAGGCCCTCAGCTGAGGCACAGCAGTGAAATGAGGGAGGAACGTGTCCCAGGGAAGCCCCTCTGGGTACCAGCCTGCAGCAGGGTGCTCTGCCCTCTGCATCCATCCTGTCCGTGGACAAACAGCATCCCTGCTTCAGGATGGGATTCGTGGGACACTGGAAGGAGTGTGAGATGTATGGAAACAGGAGGGGAAATGCACATCAGATCCTTTCAGTAATCAGAGGTGGGGCCCTGTTTATTTAGTACCCCTTACAAGGACCTGTTTTATTTGGGGAATTATGTTATAAGTCTATGCAGTTTTGTATAATATATATGTAAGATATTTTGAAGTTTCCCACTGTAACCAGTACCATGATGAAGTAGTTATTATATGAGTATACACCTACTTACCTGCTAATGGAATAACTTTGGAAGGAAAGAAAAAAAAAAAGGAAACAAAAAATTAAAAAAAAAAAAGAGGGGGAAAAAAAGCAAAAAAAAAAGCAAAAAAAAAAGCAAAAAAAAAAGCAAAAAAAAAAGCAAAAAAAAAAGCAAAAAAAAAAGCAAAAAAAAAAGCAAAAAAAAAAGCAAAAAAAAAAGCAAAAAAAAAAGCAAAAAAAAAAGCAAAAAAAAAAGCAAAAAAAAAAGCAAAAAAAAAAGAAAAAAAAAAAAGAACAGAAAAAAACCTGGTGCCCTGCCAGGGCACAGCAGACCCGGGGGAATGAAACAAAAAGCTATTCAGGTGTGTTTGCTGTTTTGCTGACAGTGAATTCTGCACAGGTAAGCAATCCAGTGTGTTTACTTCCAGTTCAAGTCTGTTTTGTTTACATTGAGTACCATTGCTGCTAACTTCCAATGAGGTGACACAAAGCAACAGGTTACAAAAATGCCATCAAACATCCATTCTGACAGCATCCATGTCACAATACACAATGATGTACCGGAATTATACAAAGACCAAAAAAAAAAAAAAAAAATATAAAAAGCAAATTATTTTGCCTAGAACTGAAACGGACAGCGATAAAGAAAAGAGCCCCCCACCCTGCCCCCAAAGGCCCTGCAGGAATCCATACTGACACTTTGGCAGCCTTGTAGCAACAAATTGATAACCAGCCCTTCACATGCCAAAACCTCATATTCGGAGCATCCCAAATTCCTGGTTCAGAAGAATACTTATGTCTATTAAAGCACTTTTTGTTTTTTTCCTTTCCACCCCTCCAACACCTGAACCAGCTTCACGTTTTTTCACAGGGTTAATAATTATTAAAAATAATAATCGAGTGAGGGGTATAGGCACCGTAGACTGCTCAGACAGTTAAATGCTAGAGTACACACGCTAAGATATCCCAGCTTGAACTCCGCTGCCCTGTGATCAGGTTCATCGAAAACAAGAGCCTGATCAGCGGCATGACTGACAAAGGTTGGCAAAAAGAGCAATAATCCCTCTGCTTAATGAGTGGCAGCACAGTGAAAACCAAAGCCACCCCCTCGCTCTCCCGTGTCGGCTGCAGCTCCAGCTGTGGATTTCTGCTGTCAGTGTGCTCACTCCCCCTGCTCCCCAGGCCCCCGTCCGTCAGTGCCGTACGGAACCAGTGAAATCCACGGAACCAGTGAAATCCANCCAGTCCAATCCACAGAACCAGTCCAATCCATTGAACCAGTCCAATCCACAGAACCAGTCAAATCCACGGAACCAGTCCAATCCACGGAACCAGTCCAATCCACGGAACCAGTCCAATCCACAGAACCAGTCCAATCCACGGAACCAGTCCAATCCACGGAACCAGTCCAATCCACGGAACCAGCAACGCCCCCGCCCGCCCAGCCCCTCCTCACCATCTCCAGGTTCTTCATGTATGTTCATGCCTCGCTATTCACTACTGAGGTATTATTAGATACTAACAATGCCTGCTCTCCTAGGGACGTTAGCACAGACCAGTGACACATGAAGAAAGCTCTTCAGTCAACCATTAAAAAAATATTGCACTTACTTTAACCTTAAGCCCAACCTGCACAGAAAAAAAATAATTAAAAAATGAAACAAATTAACTGAAAGTACCAAACAAAACCCCAACACTCTGGAGCAATCTATCTTATGCACATATAGTGTCTTTTCCTTCATGTTGTTTAGTTGAATTTGGTCCAGTGTTTAAAAAAAAGTCCAGAAATGAAACAGTTCAAAAGACACCGCAGGCTCGTTAAGGCTTTGTCTCCCCAGTGCTTCAGAAAGGTAAAAGTTTCTCTCCCTCATTGTCCGTGCACTGCAAAGCAGTGGTCTCGTGGCACAACACCCGCCCTTCAAACCATCAACAGAAAAAAAATCAGAAGCAAGGGAAGATGGGTGTGCTTCATGGTCCCACCTGCAACCAAACAAACAGAACGCTTCAGAAAGGAGAAAAGCAAATTAAATACTGTTTTTAGCATTTGTTTTACTGACCCTCCACACAGGCTGGCACTGCAGCCCACCAGAACAGGCAGCGAGCGCTGGGACTCAGATCAGACAGCGAATACCTGAACGCTGGGGACGGGGCAGACTGGGGATCCCGTGCAGGCAGGGGATGATGCACACACAGCTGAACAAAGGCACACGTGCAGCAGCAGGGACGCTGCAGGCAGGGCTGCAGGAGGAACCCCAGCCCAGCTCTCCCCCAGCTCCTGAGGAGCACTCGGTGTGCCAAGTGCAGCTCCACCCAAAGCCGGTACTGAGCTTCTGGCTGGGTCATTGCTGCCACCTAATGAACCAACGCGTGGCAGCTTCAGCAGCAGTGCCATCTGTCCTCACAGCTCGTGCCCACCAGCAAACCTCGTGGGAGGACACAGGGCACAGCCAGGTTTTGATGGCAGAGCTTTTTGGCTCCAGCTCATCCTCCTGCAGAGCACCCCCAAAGCTCTGCTGGCCCGGGGACCCAGGGCTCGGTAAGGGACTGGGCAGAGGCTGAAGGTATGAAAGTTCTCCCCGCCTTCAGAGTTGTAAGGAGGGTCAGACAAGGGCCAGGGAAGGTTCCATGGCTCAGCAGCAGTCTGGGCTCTTGTCCTTTGAGTGAGACCACACACTGTCACAGAGCCCTAAAAGGGCAGGGGATTGTTTCCTGTGAGAGGCTGACGGATTTCCCCCTAACTCTCCACGGGAACATGCAAGAAGAATAAGGCCAGGAAAGCCCCAAAGTGCCTGGAATGGGGCAGTGAGGCTGTGGGCACTGCCCAGGGCCAGGCCTGCCTGACTTACCAGCTGTGACTGGGAACTAGGACTTGCTGACGTTCTCATATATGACATCGCTGATGCAGAACTGCTGCTTCTTCTTCTGCCACATCAGCTGCACGCACTGGTGAATAAAAATGTACTGCTCCTGCAAGAAAAGACCAAATAAAGTGGGCATTTTTTGCACCTCAGAAACGTGACAAAAACCCAACCAGTGAAAGAGTTTGGTAATTCACAGTAACAGCCTGCACAGCCCCACATCTCCCAGCTCAGCCCCTCACACTGCACAGGGAGTTAGCAGCTCCCAAAATAATAGCCCACAATTGTTACAGAGAGCAGATGGGGAAGCCTGAAATCCACCTGACACCATAATCACTTATTAATAACCTGGGTGATGATAGAAGAATTGAATCGGAGCTGAAGTTTATATTTATCTCCTTTATATTGCCTAAAAGTGAATTCTAAGAAAGGTCTCTGAATGCTTTGTGGGCAACATATTGCACCCATGTCCCATATGCACCTGAAATATTTTAATGAGGTTCATAGTCCTGAGCGTTTCACTTTACTAACAAATAGAAGAACCCTGACTTTGTTCTCAGAGCAGTTAGTTAATATAGTGAATTGTGATGAAAAGTGCCAGTTTGAGAGGAATGATCCAGAATGGACTGAAATATTACTTTTTTCCATTTCCAGATGCTACTTTTTGTCAGTGCTGGTTTTCTTCCTCCTCCCCTCTCCCTGCTATGAATTTTCTGCTTTGATCTGGATTCCACAATCCTTGGCAAAAAATTATCTGCCAGACCTAGCCAGAAAACAGTGATGGTGGCACTTCAGCTGCACGGAGGCTGCCAGGTTATTCTGTGTCTAAGCAAGGAAGAGCACAACAGGAACAAAATGTGAAATCCTGCCCTCATTACTAGGGCAACTGGGAAGGTTTAGCTGCATAAAAGCTTTTCCTTTGAAAAAAAGAGTTTGTGTTTTTTTTCCCCATTATATATTGTCTATATATTTTTGTCTTAAAAACAGAAAAAGAACTACCCAGTGGATATTGGGGTAGGGAGAGGGGTGTCTGGCAGACTCACAGTCCTTTTGTCTGATTCACTTGTTTGAATTCCCATTGTGTGATGAGTTCCTACGCTTGGCTAGACGATTCCAACATGATCCATGAACAAGGCTGCCTGATACTGAGATCATTTCATGAGCCATTAATCCCCTCAGCAAGCCCAGCTCCTTTTAGTGGTTGGAAAATTTCGTATGTTAATCTCTTCTAATGCATTGTTTGCATATTAATTTCAGAAGGTGAGAATGACTCATTTCCTCTGGAAGACAGTGAGATGGCAGATATATTCTCAAACCCACCTATGCAGCAGATTAATAATGTGGCAATATTACAACACAGATGAAAACCTGATTGATAACCTATCAATAACAGCCATTTTGTCAAGTGTTCAGAGGGAGCTCCAGTCATGGGACAAGATCACGTTGAGGAGGGGATGAAATGGGCACAGCAATGGTGCCTGGGGCCCAAGGGAGCAGATCTTACCTCTGTCTGCACCATGGACATCCTGTAGGACCTCATGTCGGACACCAGCCCCAGGATATCCACGAACTCGTGGTCACGGATGTGCTGCAGGAGCCGATCCAGGGCGATGAAGGTTCCCGTCCGCCCCACGCCGGCACTGCGACAGCACAGACACGAGCTCACTGCAGCTCTGCTGTTCATGACCCACCAGAAACCAGCAGGGCTGCAGAGCAGAGTCCTGCAGCTGCAGAGCAGAGTCCTGCAACTGCAGAGCAGAGTCCTGCAGCTGCAGAGCAGAGCCCTGCAGCTGCAGAGCAGAGTCCTGCAGCTGCAGCACCCACACAGAACTGCTCTGGGGCCAGGCAGGCTGGGTCACCACGGGATTTACCAGCACAGCCCATCAGCCCCTGGCTGGGATGGAGAGGATGGCTCTGCAGATATTGCCCCAGGGGCAGAGGGGATGGAGAGGATGGCTCTGCAGATATTGCCCCAGGGGCAGAGGGGATGGAGAGGATGGCTCTGCAGATATTGCCCCAGGGGCAGAGGGGATGGAGAGGATGGCTCTGCAGATATTGCCCCAGGGGCAGAGGGGATGGAGAGGATGGCTCTGCAGATATTGCCCCAGGGGCAGAGGGGATGGAGAGGATGGCTCTGCAGATATTGCCCCAGGGGCAGAGGGGATGGAGAGGATGGCTCTGCAGATATTGCCCCAGGGGCAGAGGGGATGGAGAGGATGGCTCTGCAGGTATTGCCCCTTTTCATGCTCCCCTTCACACTCACACAGAGCAACAGCCCCTCTTCCACCCTCACTGCCCTTCCTGCTGCCACTGCTGCCCTGTCAGACTCCATGAGCCCCTCTGAGTGCAGGGCTGTGGCCAGAGCTGCAGAGACGTGCTCTCAATTAATTCATTCATTAACAGCAATTAATGCCCAGAGAGGGCAGGGGTCACAGCCACAGGACTCAGCTCCACAGCTCTCCACCCTGCAAAGCTCTGGGCGAGCAAAGGCGCTGCCCTAGTGCAGTTTGTCCCCGAGGACAAACCACCCAGGAGGGTCTGCACTGCAGGACTTCTGCCTCAGGAGCACGGGACAGAAATAGCCAGCACTCGGCTGAAAATCTTCATTTCCCCCAAAAGCCAGCTTAGCAACTAGAAACAATACACACTGCTCTCGTTTAGAAAGTCTCATGTGTGTATGATGCTTTGCACTCTAGTTTCAGTGTAATGTTTACGTCTGATTTCACTGAGAGTGGCTTCAGAGGTTTTACAGAGTTTCACACAGCATCCCAACACCTTACCTACTGCTAACGGTACAAATGGGTATCTTAGAAAAAGTTCTTTTTTCTGTCTTGTCATCCCTTTTCTGAAAAGCCTTGAAAGTATTTGCAGTAATATTTAATAGTTCGTCTCAACACAGTTCAACACAACTGCCACGAAATAGGTCTCTATTTTGGCTTTTGTGGTGTTAATTTCTCAAATAAGATTAATACAATCCAACTTCTGATGTGTTAATTGGACAGATTAACTGACAATTCATTCTGTGTCATCTTTAACATTTGAGAGCCATTGCTGCAGGAATTGATTGATACATCCTTTCTCTGCCCTCCCACTAATTTCATAGCAGTGTTCCTTTTAATCTGTGAGGTCTAAGATCTACACTGTGTTCTAAAATACTCTCTGAAAATATCTCCCTTTGCTGCTAGAAGCATCCTAACTAAAAACAAGAACATACTACAGCTGTTGCCTAGGTCTCTGATAGTTGTTTCTGTTCCTTTCTAGAACAATTAAGTAATCACAGGGTTGGATTTCACAATACTATATATAAATCTGTCCCCTGGCTTACAAGCACCTTTCTCGATATTGAGACTCAGAGAACAATATCCTCTATGAATTTCTCCACGAGGTTACAGGGGAGAGCTGCATGACACCGGCAGAGCAGCGAGAACCCTCTTCAGCCAAGGGGCGAGCAGAACCCCAGAATCCCCTCACGGTTTCCCAGCCCGTTTAACGCCACACCTCGTGCTTCTCCTTCTCCCTGCAGTGTTTACCTGCAGTGTATGATCACGGGCCCTTTAGCCTTTGCTGATTTCTGCCTGACCATCTGCACAAACTGGAGGATGCTCTCGGCAGCGTTGGTGGTGGGGACGCCGTGGTCTGGCCAGGCAGTGAAGTTAAAATGCATCACATCCTGCACCTCATCAGCCTGGGGGGAGAGGCAGAGCAGCAGCATGTTCACAGAGCTCCAACAGTGGCATCACACCCGCTCCCACCGAGGGCTTCTTGGCATTTGTGGTTTTCTTTTTTTCCCCACATGCAGCCTAAAAAGTGAAGCCAGCCAAGAAACTGGAGAAGAACAAACATGCTATTGATTGCAAAGTGGGGGGATATCAAGCCATCATTATCAAGAGTATGAACTTCTTGTTTCTGGGTTTGGGATTTGTTTTTCCCTTTTGTCCCCGCAGCAGTTCCATTTTATTTTGCTTTTAAATCAAGAACTGCTGCGTTTTCCAACTCTGGGCTTTTTTCCTCTTTTTATTCCATTGCCTCTCCTTTTCTCATTTTGCCACAGATGGAGAATAACACTGCTGGCAAACACTCAAGCCTGGACTGAAATGACTCCCACGCTTCTGTCAGGGCCCTGCAGAGCGTGTCACTCACGTAGCTGATCCGGAAACTCCGATACACCCAGTCCGTGTGCTCCTCCTCGCTCAGCATCTCCACCGTGATGTCCCCGTACGCAACAGGATCCTCTGTAAAGGGCCAGTAGTGATCACATTTCACCTGGAAAGGACAGAAATATTTGTATTTGTATAAGGAGACACACAGAGAAGGAGGCAAAAGGATCCAGAACCTCAGGTTTAGAAATGCCCACCCCGCTGTTCGCTTGCTGCTGCAATAAGAGGGAATTTCTCCAAAATGGGTTCCAGTCTGACCACTCCACTTAACTGTGGCCATCAGCTGTGTGCTGGTTTCAGAAGGGCAGCTTTGGCACAGGGAGGAATGGAAAAAAGTGCCATTGTTACTCTTATTGATAGAAGAGGTCTAAATGGAACAAAACAAGGTTAAAAGGGAATGGCCACACACACCCCCCAAATTACATTCCAAATATTTCTTTTACAGTATCGAGGGAAAATGTCAAGCATAACATCTGTATTTGATAATTATGTAAACTTCAAAGTGCAGAATCACAGAACGCCTGAGGTCAGAGAAGGCAGGGAACGTCAGGGACTGTGGAAGCAGGTCCTGCAAGGGGAAGGGCAATGCCCTTCCAGGGCTGGCTGTGAGGCTGCCCCTGGTCAGCAAACAACGCCCTCCAGCCAAGGCATCCCCCCAGCAGCACAGAGCTCTTGGCAGAGCACTTTCTTTTATACCACCTTTCGTTACGTACCCGTCTTTTCTCGTTGCACTGAGTGAGCATAACAATAATTTGTGATTTTTGCTGGAGAACCATCTTCCAAAAATCGTTCCTAGTTTCTGGCAGTGGTCCTTGGGTTGCAATGTATTCCTGGGGTGAATTATAACCCTAAGAAACAAAGAGACAGGTCCTGCTTACCAACATGGTTTCTGCTTCAGAACATGTATTTTTCTTATTTTTTTTTTAGCTTGCTCAAGTTCAATTTGTACTTCTAAAAGTGATTTCCAATATAGATAAATTAATTGGTTTTTGTATTTATTTTGTGATGATAACTTTTGCCAGATTTTGATGCTCCCAAAGTACAAGTAATCCAGAATGAAGGACAGAAGATGAAGCTGTTACCGTACAAATCATTTGCCCAGAGAGCAGAAAAGGCAACTTTAAAAAAGCAAAAAATAGGAACCCTAAAAGAAAGCTCCAGCTTCTTCCAGATTATGTAATTTTGGAGTTTGTTTAGTCATAGTCCATCTGTGCATTCTGTGCATTTGGTTTGTCTGGCTCAGCCCTTTTTCCAAGCAGCAGGAATCTAGAAAAATTACTCATTTAAACATTTCTGGTTTTCTTCGCTATCTGGAAAGGCCACTGGATCATTCAACATTTCCTACTCATCTCCCTACCAGTCCAATCCAAGTTTGACAAAGATTCACAAGTCACCCAGAGCTACTGTGGCAAAATTTGACAAAAATCTTCCCCCTCCACACTTCTTTTTTTTTTTCCTTTCTTTTTCCTGGTGGCTGTTCCCTGTAGGCAAAATCTCGGAAGCTGGAGGAGATGCTGAGAGCATGGCTGAGCTTGCAGGAGATACTGAGCTGTTTGCAGGGCCGTGCCCTGGGTGCTGTGCAGGACCCTGAACCCCCCAGCGAGCAGAGCTCTGCACTCACTGGGATGTAATTGGCATTGATGTAGTCAGATCCCTCTTCTTCATTCATTGACACCAACCGGACACGACTGAAGTCATCTGCAAAAGGAAAAACGGATTTTAAAAACTGCCTCTCAAATATGGCACTCGTCTCCAGCTAGGCAAAATTTTAATTAGGCCTATAGAAATGGTGAAAAAAAAATCTATTAAAAAATAGAAAATTCTCATATTTACCAAGAGAGCAATGTTTGCTTTAGCAAACACTGCATGGCCACAGCATCATTACTGCTCTGCAAACACCCCCTCCAAGTGCTGTCCTTCAGGCCCCCTTGGCTTCCATTAACATCAAAAGAGAAATGCAGGAACTCTACTCAGCAGCATAAACAACCTCGTGTTTCTCACCTCCAAACTCTTGCCAGGATAAGCATTTCCAGGAAGCTACATCTGTTCAAAGCTAACAAAAAAACACCCCTTGCCTGGTTCTCTGCAAGAGCAGGTTTGTAGAACAGGCTTTTATCAGTCTTAGAAAATCTCCTGATTCTCCAATTTTCTTACTAAAGCTCTTCTTTGCCTCTCGAGGGATTTTGGCAGGATTTAGTGCATGTTGTACTTACATGGCAGGATATTTGTGTAGCGATTTTTACAGCGGTTCATGGGGAGATCAGCAGCAAAGTGGGGTATGTCAAGCCCGATCAGTTTTAGCTCCTGCGATAACAGAAAGGAAAATGCCAAGGTCAGCCTCAGAAACACTCAGAGAATAATTCTTTGTGAAGTGACTACAAGTGGCTTTCAGTCTTGGGAGAATGCTTGGAAGACCTTTCTAGTCATTACCATCAAGGTTTATAATCTGTGGTGCATCAGAGGAAATTCCTCTGTCAGGAAGGGATCATGGGAACACCCTGAGAGTCCTCCCCGCTCCCTTTCCGTGTTTAAATCCTTGGGGAGCAGCCCTAGGATAGGGTGGTTTAGTTCTATACCATTAAACTGACTTCAAATTCTGGGTAATTAAGAAAACGCACCCCAACTTGTCTTAGAGAAATCTCCTTGCTCTTACAGAGATTTCTGATGGTACTTCCTCATTTCAATGCTTCCTCTCAAATTAATGCCATAAAACATATAAAATAAAGCCATTAAAATCCCAGATTCAATTCAGGTTGCCAGCACAGCCTAAACTTGAAGCAAGGTGCTGTTCTGACAATGAACTCCAATTGAATGTGATGAGACACTCCCAGCAGCTCAGAAATGCAGCCTTCAACAACACCGAGTTCCACTTCTGAATTCTGCAGCAGAGGAAGTGGATGTGACCCAGCACCCCCACACCCCGAGCAGCAGAGCCCACAGAGCACAGCCGGCAAACTCAACACCTTGGAAAAGATGAGAAGGCAGAATCCCCAGAGATTTACCTCAAACTGCAGGGAAAATTTATAATCGGAATCTTTGGCCATATCCTTGATGTAGCCATCAAAATCGTCCAGCTGGACAGGGCTTTAAAAGAAAAATACACAGAAATTAAGCAAAAAAATCCAACATTTGTAATACCTGTCATTTTTCTCCCCCAGAATACCATCAAGTCATAAATATCTATTTGCAGCTATTAATGCTAGAAAGCAGTAAGGAGGAACCTCATGGATGGATTTCATATTTAGGCTTCGATTTTCTTACAAGTTCCACCTAAAAAAATTCCCCTAAACCAGCATTTTGGATGCCAATGCCTTGACTGCTTTTTCTGCTGGCTTTGAGAATGATACACTTTTGTCATTAGAAGTCAAATTCTCTTCTCAGAGAGATGGTGGCTAAAAAAAGTGGCATGTAACTATAAAAACCATGGAGGGTTTCAGCAGGTATGATTTAGCGACTCCCATCACTGTCCACACTTTTTTTGCCAGGTATGGATTTATCTGTTAGTCAGCCACAGCCCCTGAACATAACACAGAAATAATTAGGCTGATGTCTGAGTAACGAAACACAGGTAAACAGCTTCCTTCCCCTAATTATCATGCTCTAATTTACAAGCTACTGAAGCATGTACACAGCAATCTTCTCATTTACTCGGAGGCAATATGCCCAAAGGAACCTGTCTTATCACCACTTAATTACTCCTGTTTACCCGCTAGCGTTAATGATCTAATGTTCTAGCAACACCCATAATGAGAGCCCCATGTCAAGATGGAAACATCACTACAAACAAATGCAACCATTTTTTCACCATTTATAATTTTTAACTAAGGATAAAGCCTGTTGAAATCATTAAGTTGGATAATTGATGTTTTCCCTGATGACTGATTCTGTATGTTTTACTACAGTCTGTTGAGAAGAACTGGTTTTGTCCAATCATTGTTTGTTTTCTGCCTTCAGATCTCTCTCTCTCTCAGGATATGTCCATCAAGGAGTTTTCCTATTTGTAACTGCAATACCAGTATGCCACATACTCCATAATGTATATTTAGCCTAAGATTTATTCTTTAAATATCAAAGTTACATACTTAGTCAGCTTTCTCTTCTTTAATCCGTTTTTACTCCTGTAAAAAAGAAAAAAAGTGGTTTTCATTCATGAAACTACTGTACAACCTTTATTCAAAGACAGTACGGACTAAAGAATGTCTATTTTTTCATCAGAGGAGATTGGTGGTAGTAACTTGGACAATTTGAAGATCAGTAAAACTTCTGCTGACTGCAGTGGGAGGCAGACCCCATTGTGTGGCCCTGAGAATGACCTGCGGGGAAAAGGAAAATCTGTGCCCAGCAAAAGCAGTGGGGCCCATAAATCCTGACCCAACAGCGTCACTGGCTTTTCCTGAGCCCCCAGGGCCTAAGTCCAGCTGAAGCTGGAAACTGGATGTGAACGTTAGAGAGAACTGGGAACGAGAAGCATCTGCTGGGCAAAGTCACAAAAGGGTGGCGGGAAAAGGAAAGGACCTGTTTTGTTTCACAACCCGCTTGTGATGAGAAATGAAGAGATGGCAAACATCCCACGGACCTCAGCAGGACTCCAGACTAAACCTGAGATAATTCAACTGGCTTTTAACAGCTGGAGATCAGCGTGCCAGCCACGGAAAACAGTGATTTATACGGGATGTATTTCACTAGGGACTCTTGTGAGCAGGTTTTTGGGGTGGGGAGCAGTAAAAGCCAGAGGGTGGGATCAAGGACTGCACTGGGCCAGCCACCATGAGCAATTCTCTGCAGGGGCTGCACGCTCGTTTTGCTGCTGCCACGGAGAAGTAAAGCAAACAAGAACATTAAATACACAAAGCAGCACCCTGGAATACCTTGGCTAAAAATACTGATCTCCTCTGTTCCATCAGTACAAAGAGATTCTTGCTTACTCAGAAGGAATTTTAGCAGTGTCAGTTTTTAATTACTGGGCATTAAACAGTAGCTCTTCATTTTTTACATTATAATGATGCTATTTTTAATTTCATGATGATATGGGAATGATTTCTAGATCACTTGGTTCACAGCTTCAATTAGTAAATTAAAGGAGACAACTTTTAAATTCAAAGTAATATAAGTATACAGAAAGAAATATTAAAAAGTGGAATATTTTTCTTTTTCTATCCTGTTAAGTTTAGAAGTTACATTAAAAAACAATGAAGTATTAATTTCCAAAATTAAGTTTTACAAAATGATCCGTTTCTGGAGCAGCCACAGCCTATTGTAATTTTGTTATTTTGTCAAGGTTCATTTCCATTCAGATGAGGAGCTTTACCTGCAGAATTAACGAGAGCTATAGCACTACCAGCTTTATAATAATGTGGAGATTAAATATTATAAACCTCTTCAGCCTATCATGCTTATCTGTACATTCATGTGTACTGTACACATTAACTAGTAGTATTTATTTTCCACCTTCCAAGATTTTTCTCCAATGAAATCTTAAAGTTAATTCCACTAAATTATTCAACACATCTCTATCCCCTGTGACTGTGGTAAACCTTTTAATGTCAGGCACATAAGAATTAATTTGAAAAGAAAAAAAATACCTAAATGCTCTTTATGATGGGACTGCTTCTAAGAATGCTTCTCCAAGGAACACTTCAAGAGGCAATAAAACAAATGATTGACATACATTTCTCAGCAAGAATTTTGTGTGCTTTGATAGTCTCAAGAGGCCTTTGTTTCTTAGCATTGCAATTGTTTCCTGAATGTTCATAAATATTTTAAACCAACTTGTGTGCAAAACAAAGACATTTGAAACATTAGCTGGTGTTTCATCTGTTATTCCATTTACTCTACAGATTAAAATACAAAGAGAGGGATTAATCTCATCTCATTCCTCTTCAGCCCCTGTAAACTTAATCACCTAGACTAGAACAGGTAGATTGATTGAAGAGGAAACCTCTGAAGAAAGAGACACATCTGGAGAGGGGAGTTAATGCGTAACCAAAGGAAAAAGGCAGAGGGGCAGAAGAAGACGCCAACTCTTTTCACAGCAGTGCCATTGACAGTGGCCACCCTGGGCTTCTTGACCATGAGAAAGCTGAGAGAGCTCGGTGTGACCTCCAGATTAATAATAATAATAATAATAATAATGATAATGACCCTGCTTGCCTGACCCTCCACCACCGCAGCTCGAGAGTCAGCGGAGTTTACACGGCACAGTCCCAGGTCAATGGAACTTTAACACGGAGAGTCAGCGGAGTTTACACGGCACAGTTCCAGGTCAATGGAACTTTAACACGGAGAGTCAGCGGAGTTTACACGGCACAGTCCCAGGTCAATAGAACTTTAACACCGAGAGTCAGCGGAGTTTACACGGCACAGTCCCAGGTCAATGGAACTTTAACACCGAGAGTCAGCGGAGTTTACACGGCACAGTCCCAGGTCAATGGAACTCTAACACGGAGAGGTGAGCGGAGTTTACACGGCACAGTTCCAGGTCAATGGAACTTTAACACGGAGAGTCAGCGGAGTTTACACGGCACAGTCCCAGGTCAATGGAACTTTAACATGGAGAGTCAGCGGAGTTTACACGGCACAGTTCCAGGTCAATGGAACTTTAACACGGAGATGTGGACGGCTCCCCCGAGCTCCTCACGTGGGAACACGCTTTTGTCTTCCTGAGAGAAGGAATGGACCTTTCTTCAGTGGCACAAACGCTCTCGCTTCTAGGCCCACTGAAAATTTGGATGGGTTTTCCTACAGACCCAGTGTAAGTCAGGGAAAATCGGTCTCAAAAATCGCTGTGCTGAAGATGTTGCTGTCTGCCTGCCAGGGCTTTGGTGCTGCACGGAAAGACCAGGGAGAATGCTTGGGAAATAAAATCTAAACCTCAGCTGCACCTTTTCTGTAAAACCCTGTAACCTGGACTCAAGACCATCAGGAACTTAAGTTTCTTTATATGAATTAGGCAGTTTTGGATCACGGTCTATTATCATTATTTGTTAAACGGTTTGTAAAACAGTTCTCTTTGTAAGGAGATGCATGGCTTTGTTAAGTGGTTTCAAAAAAACAATCAGTTGTTTACTAAGTCTGTATAAATTATTTACAGACTGAAGTATTAAATATACACACACAATGAGATGTGCACGCAGTGACCCTGCTTTTATTCTTTGGGACTTCTAGTTGTATTAATTCTCAGTAAACTGCTTTTTTCCAAAGCAAAACTTCTACTGATGTCAGGAGAGCATAAGCGCACCTTTTAAAAAACAAATGTATTTGACATCACACACCGAACAGGTGGGGCACGAGCAAGCAATTTTAGTAATAAAACAGCAGCAGCAGCAGTCAGTGCCAGGCAATGAACATATAAATAACCAGGACAGAAGAAGCCAGGACTTAGAATGAAGTAGCAAAAATTGCCAAGACAGCAATGAGATGGATATGGTGACCACTGTAAGATCAGCTTTTAAATACCAAAATGGGTTGGGGCATAAACAGACAAACCAGATAAAGCAGGGTAGCAAATACTTTGATACCCACATCCTCGCCAGTCCGTGTTCTAGTACAAGAAAATTATATCTTCAAAAGCTTTGACTCGTTTGAAAACAAAGGTATCACACATTTTTCATGTAATAGAAATTAACATTGTTTACACATTATGCATATGGAAAAACAAGTAAATCACTTACCAAGGATTAATATAAAATGCCAAAAGATAATCAGTCCAAAGGCATGAGGGTAGCAGAGTTAGGAAAGCAAATACACTTCTACGCCTGTGAGCATTAATAAATAACATACATAAAGATGAAAAAGTGAGGAGAGTTAGTAAGACAAACAGAAATCAGGAGATCAGCAAATTCTATTTTAAAAATCAGCTAAACCCATAAATCCTACTTCTTACTTACTTCCTAAGAATATTATTAGCATCCCTAGAATTCCTCAACCTGACACCCTCTGCAGGATTTTCAGCTACCCAGCACAAAATCCTATATGGCCAAAATAAGCATGTCCTATCATATTGATTCAGGGCTGTTAATTTAAATTTTCAGAGAGTAAAATGCATAGGAAAATATCATCAACAGATTTACAGCCGTTGCATAGGTGGCATGAAGCCTGTTTCCTGATGTTTCGAGATATTCAGTACTGACATTGTTTGTTTTTATCACATTCAGCCACAACAATCTCTCCTGTTTGTTCCTGCAAGTGATCCTGCAGATATCAGAAGATCTACATCAGACATAAATTCAGATGCTTCCAATATCTCTTAATACCCTCTATTGAGTCAGACTGCTCAAGGCATCCACAGAACATTTTGCAAGAGTGCTTTAAATTCTCTCCCAGGTTTTCACCTAACATTGCTTGAACACTTCTTCTAACTGTGGTTTCTATGAAAAACTATTCAGAGCAGATTTTACTGTGGCTAAAGGAAATATGAGTACAAAAGCATTCTAAACTTCTGTATTTGCAAGCTCTTTACCAGGTTCTGCTGTGCATTAATTTGGGAAACCCACTCAGCCCTGTTCTACCTACTGGTGAAATGGGCTTCAGGTACTTCCCAAATATGAAAAACTAATGAAACTTTAATTTTGCTCCAGCAGAAGGACTTTTTTTTTAGCCAAACACACCCTCAGTGTGTTTTTCCCCCAGCAGAAAATCTGCTGCCTTAGAAGTGACACTGTCCATCTGCAGCTGCTCTAAAGAGGAAGCACAAAGTGAAATTTCCTTCTTCAGTACTCTTGGATCTTATGAAGTTGGTAGATATTGTGTTTTCCCTGATAAACAATTCATGTCAAATGTAATCAGCTCTAATCTCAATCTTCCAACCAGTGCAGGAAATCTTCTGCCCAAGCAGTGAAAACCCCAAGTTATGCTTTAACGAGTTTTGCTGCAGCGCAGTTTCACAGGGCACCTTCCCCGGGCTTTGGTGGAATTGTGGGTCAGGCAGAAGGAAGAGCCCGTTCCCGTTCATCATATCCAATAAAAACTGCACAATCAGACCCTTGGGGCTCATTTGTTGTTTGAGTTTCTATGGCACTGGACTGAGGAAGGAATTTGGTTTTCCATAAACAGATCTCTGCTGCCACAGAGGTTTCATTAGGCTCAGAAGAGAGAAGTGATGATGTTGCTGGAATATTTCTCTTTCCTTTGAGAAACTCCACAGGAGGCTTTTACTTCCCCTTGCCTACAGAGGCAGAAGGAATTATTCAAGCATGGGCTTCTTTCATCGTCAATCCTCACAAGAATTTCCCACACTTTATCAAATCACAGGTTCTTGTACCTTCAAACTGATTTATATGGTTCACAGACGAGGAGCTCTGACATCCAAACCAATTGATTTCATTCAACATATGAAAACTATGTAATTGCCCAATAAATACACTACCATTTCTCTGCAATTATGTAGTCTTTCACATCCTGCTCAGGTGTACTGAACAGCTTAATTAAAAGAAAGAGATGCAGAGATTGCACAAATCCTGAAAATGCTGAGCTGAGCTTCCCTTAGGAATTAGTAGATTTGCCCATAGATCCCTTACCAAATCCCTGGAATGAGCCCTAGCAAAATGGGTTTTTTAATCCTCCTAGCTGTCCTTAGGGCCATACTTCCCACCTGGCTGCCTCGATGGATAGTGAATCTGTTCTTGACATGAGACAACACAGGCACACAAAACAACTCTCAGAGAAGCAAGGACCATAAGATAAGGACACACTGCCTTCAGTTACAAAAAATTTCTGGAGATATTAAGCAGGAATGCTTTCCTCAGTTCATGGTTTTATAACCTACGTTATGTATGTATACATATATGCATTTATACACACACACATACATATATACTGAATCAAGCAACAAGAACCTTCACTTTCACATCCAAACCTATTAATTCCTTTAAAAAACAAAAAGTCTTTTATGGTTCTAATAACATCTATTTCTTGTTTAATAATTTTATCCAAGCTTGGCTATTTAATTAACACGAGCATTTGATCTTCTGCCTTCTTTGCCATTAGCAGAGTCCAAGCAAGAGAAGCTGAGGGACGGTTTCACTTGTACTGCGTGCAGCTGGCTGCTACTGAAGCTAAAGCAGGCGAGTGAAGCCTGTTTAATATCCAGTTAATCACCAGCACAGTGAGGTATTGACAGGATCTGCTGGGCTGGTGGGGTCAGTTTGCAGGATTATTAGCAAAAGGCTGGCTGTGGGGCAGTGTCAATCCATTTATGCCACCCTGGCTGCCAGGCTGTGCCCTGGGATGTCATGGAAGCAGCTCCCTGTGCCCCAACTCTTCCTTCCAACTTCTGAGCTGTCAGCAAAGCTGACCATGGGTGTAAAACCAAGGCTCAGATTTTATTCTTCTGACCCCCTGGAATGGGGCTGATGCCATGCTTTGAAATTTGGACTTCCCTTGAAAGAGAAGAGGCTTTTGCAGAGATTGCTAATAGAACAGAAAACCCTGGTCTGTCATTACCATTCATCTGATTTTTCAAAACAGGACTGGAAATGCCCACCCTGGTGCCAGTCAGGGAGCTCTCAGAGCCTTTACTTCTAGAAAAGCTAATTAATTCTACACTCTTGTTGTTCAATTACTTCTCTTCAGCTGATGGTGACAGTGATGATTTGGAGTCCACAGTCAGTGCCTGCAGCTTGAGTTGTGATTTTCTAGATTAGCAAGATATGTTTGGGGGGATTGTTTTCTTTTCAATAGCACTGAACATTAAGTTAGAGTATATATTTGAGTTGGCTTCTCCTCGTAACATAAGGAAATACTATTAATGGCACTGCATGATGACACTTGCTAATTAGGCATCTACAAATAGGCTTACTCCTGCATGTAAATATATGGAAGTGCTAATGGATGTATGGATCAAGTTTCTACAGTTGTGTTATTTTAGGAAATACGTCTGTAAGAGAAAGGAAAAGAAATATCCTCCCAAAACTCAGCTATGCAACTTGGCTGATGTGTGTACATCATGGCCTGCTAAAAACAGCAGGTGACAGAATGCATGTCTGCAGTCAGCATTCAAGAAATAAAATACATTCAAGGAATAAAATACTAAATTAACAGCATAATAGTTTTATCCTAAAGAGGGGCAGCAATGACATTAAAAAAGCACTTTAAGATTACAGATAACGTTTGCCAAAAACCAGAGATGGGAAAAAGCTGTGCTTCAAACACTCACCAGTTGTAGGGGAGCTTCCCATCTCTCTCTAAAGATGCAAAATTCACAAAGGTTCCAGCCCCGCACTCCCTGTTCCAGGAAGACCATTAGGGAAGAAGTTACGATTTTTGGACTCACAACACTTGCAAAGAGGTTGATTTAGCAGAGAAATCCTGGAGCTGCAGGGAGTGCTGAACACTCCCATCTGTGCCCAGGTCTGAGATAATCTGTACTAAACACAACTAAAACCCTTAAACAGTTGTTCAAAACAAGAAATATTCAACACTATCTGAGAACAAATTACCTAAAAATGCTTTAAAAAAATGGAATTCTCAACTAGACCTTATCTTCTGTCCAGATTTGTGCTTTCCAGTCTGCCACTAGCAATGCTTTCTGTCCTCAGTACACACGTTAAATATTTACCTTTCTATACTAAATATTCACTGTTCCCACTCTAAGGAGAAGCTGTTTAATTATGCCCTTTTTCCAGGATAATTATAGGTAATTTTGACTTAAGAAAATAACTGCAGGGAAAAGAAAAAAAAAATCCTGAATAACATTCTAGTAGTGTCTTTATCACAAGTCCGTTATTTTTGGCTATGAATTATAAACTGACTTGACTGTTTCCTTGATTTAAGCAAACAATTGCTTGCAGCTTCTCACTGGATTTATTTTCTAAATTTCCTTCTGGGGTGTTTATCTTCTGTGGCTAGAAGCAGTGATGAAGAAAAAGCTTTGGGCTGGCTGCACAGTAATTAAATAGGAAAGAGAATTAATTTAGCTGGGATTTTCACAGAGCCAGTTGCATGTAAAAGGAACAAACCACACAATGTTTTCTGAAAAAAATAACCTGAAAAATACGTGTGATATGGTCATCTGTTGCATGGAGTACACAGCCAAAACACTGCATGCAAAATGCAGTATCTGCTAGGTTGTTAAGTGCAAAGTTTTTTGTGTTTTTTTTTGAACATGAAATTATTTCCTTTTTGACATAGTACAGTAAATTAAGATAGAAGATATTACAGATATTATAAAAGGACAAAGACTCTGTGACACCCTGAACCACTGGGTAAACCACACATCCAGACTTGCAAAGCACCTTGATGTCCTGCTCATGCCCAGCTCAGATCCTCATTATCATTTCTGGTCCTGACACAGCCTTTTGTAAGAAGTGATTGCACTTCTTATGGACTCATGGATCCATTCTCAGCTGAAACTGTTGGCATGATGTGTTTGTTGGTGTATTTTTAATTTTTTTTTTTTGTAATGAGCATAGATCTGGACATACCTGGCCATTTGTAGGTGTTTTCTCCTGAGAACAACGAGGGTGACCAGCAGCAGCCCAATCAGGAGGATACTGAGGATGGCCAGCACGGAGATTACCACGACGTTGGGGTTCATCTCAGTGACTGCACGTGTGAAAAATGACTCTTGGTTATTCCCTTCAGAGGCACTGACAGTTTTGCTCTGTTTTTCCCTGAGTTTTGATAATGCTATTTTTTAAACTTATCTCAAAGAGCCTGGAGTGTTACAGAGAGAAAAATCTACCACAAAAGATAAAGGGAGAGTTTGAGTAGCTATAGATAAAGGCAGAGTTTGAATAGCTATTTCTCTTAGAAAATTTCTTTGGGGAAATGACTTCACACTGGCATTTTTGTTAAACTTTGGCATGTTCTGATTTATTTTTATTTTCTCCCCTTTCTAGCTGACATTTATAACACAAGAGAAAATAGTGAAGGTAATACAAAATACAGATATTTATCATCATCTATGTCTCCAAAGCACATTTCTGCTCTGAAGTTGTTCTTCAACAATAATCGATACTTTTTCTGACCCAGAAGCAAAATAATAGGCTGGGGCTCTGTAGTACACTGGGCTGAAATTGCTTAATTACTCTGGAAAATGCCATGCCCAAGGATCCTCCATCAGGTTCCTTTTGGCTGGGACTGCTGAAGATGCTGCAGGGCCCCTTCTCTCACTTCTCTGCTGAATGCAGAAAGCCTTACCAGCTCATCAATGTGATTTTCCTCTTATTTGGGCTTGGCTGAGAAAACATTTCTCTCCCCAGATATCACCACGCAGTGCCCTGATGTTCAGTACCGACACCACAAACTACATCCCTGATTTCCAAAACCCAGAGCAGAGCTGAGCCCCGAGTTCAGATTTTTCCAGGTCGGGGCCATTCCTCAGCACTTCCCAAAGCTGCTTCCCCAAGGCCACGCACATCTGGCAGCCTCTTCCCGACCCAACCAAGCCGGGCCAGCAGCACAGAGGTTTGGCAGGGCAAGGGGAAGCAGCTGCAGGGGGAGAAGGGCACGGGGAAACGCTGCTCACCCATGGTGGAAACGGCAATGAAGGTGGGGACGCTGGGGCTGTTGTGGCTGAACGTGGTCACACTGCAGTTGTAGGAGGTGGCGGGGCTGAGGCTGGAAATGGTCACGACGTGCGAGGAGACGGTGACGGGCTCCTGCAGACACGGGGCAAACACACAGCAGTTTGTCATTGCCGAAAATGAGAGAGCACAAAGCGTGCTCTGGGTATTGGACAGGGAAAGTCTGATGTGCGGAGAGCGACCAGCACCTTGAAACACGGGGAACGTCACCAGGGTCTGCCCTTGGAAACAGGCAGATGGTCCGGCAGGAAAGGGGACAGAACAGGGGTGAACACAGCAGCCAGAACACCCCAGAGCACCCCAGGGACCCCCAGCCTTTTGGGGACGGAGGGAGGGCAGGTGGGCTGTTGCCATGGTGGGGTGGTCAGGCACGGGCGTGGGGAAAGCACCGTGACCTCCAGCACAGCCCAGAGCTGGGCTCAGCTCATCAGCTCTGCTTCCTGAGCCACACTGGTGGGAGGAAAACAAAGGGATTTTTATTCAAAGAACAGTCCCGATCTCTGCCATGAGTGACACCACAATTCTGACTGAATGCACCTCATCTCTGCCTCTCAGGCAGCTCCTCGGGATGGGAAAACCTGGGAGTGCTTTGGAGTGGTCAAGGTGAGAAACAAAGCTAGAGCAAAGCCTTTTGGTAATAATCATAATCAAACACCCTAGAGCTCAGTTTTTCCAGCTGGTAGAAACTGTACGTAACATATTTACACAATGTGTTAATTAATATGGCCCTTGTGAACACTTTTGTGGATTTTAAATGCTGACAGAGCAAGAGAAAACAAACACAAGAACAACACACACACACAGACTTTAAGAAAGAGATCCTTAAGGTCTTCGATTTTCTGTACTGTCCACCAGAACCAGGGGTGGGTTACAGCTGTAAAAACAGGGACACGGAGCCAGTGGTTTAGAAGGGAAAAAGGAGAAGTTCTCCAAATGAACTCAGTCCAGAAGGGGATTACAAGATGCTGTAACAAGTCCCAAGCACTGGATATTTGTTGTCAGCCACGGCCTAATTCTGTTGCAGAGCAATTTAAGCTGATGAAATCACACGCACAGAGAGTAAGGGAGGAGACTTTTATTGCCTGAGCTGAAAGGAGGAGACACACTTTGGCAACTGGACTTGGTTGGATGTTTCAATTTTCCCTTCTGGGAAATTTAAATTAGCCAACTCAAATCCAGGATGTTCAAAACCAGAAAGCTGTTGCTTTTCATTTCACTAATCTAAAGATGGAGGAAAGGGACAAAAACTTTCATGGAGTTAGCCTGGAAAATCATGAGGAATTTTCACCAGTCTGCTTGGAAAACATCCCTTTTCACAGCTCAAAAAGGAGCCCTTCCCCGTTTTGTCACAGAACAGAAAAGAGAGTGATGAATGTGATGAGGAGTGAGCTGCCAATCTCTGGGAATTATCCAGTGCCAGATGTTCACGTCAACAAACGAGACACCCACTGAAGCATCTGCCAGATGAAGCAGCCTTTTCCTGATGTTCTTAAAACAGATCTGCTCTGAACTAAAGTTGCAAATCCTGTGGTACTTTCCTTGCCTGATCTCATCTCTGTGTTGGATCCCTGGTAAGTGATGATAACAACTTCATGACCTTTGCTACCACGTGTGAAAAAGCAGGAATCTAGGTGTGGAATCCAAACTATCCAAAAGATCAAAGTGCATTTAAACATTTTTTTTTTCCTTTAGTCATTGTCTGTCTCAATTTAACAAGAATATTAAATAATTCAGACTGATCTTCCATAGCATTAAAGAGTGTGCAAGTCATTTGTGATAATCCGTGGTTTAAGTAGGTAATTTTTCACCTCTTTCTGAATGATTCCCCATTATGTGTCACAGTCCACACGAGAGAATAATGTTTTGTGGCATGCAATCAGAGTGATTCATTATTCCATCAGCTACAGCACAAAGTACACCTCACGTGTTGCACAGCACTGAATGCCAAGGAACTGAAACTACCACAGCTCTCTATCTCTCACTGAGCAGCATTCCCAGTTTAAATACTCCTGTATTCGCAGTTTAAATACTCCTGTATTCCCAGTTTAAATGCTCCTGTATTCCCAGTTTAAATGCTCCTCTATTCCCAGTTTAAATACTCCTCTATTCCCAGTTTAAATGTTCCTGTATTCCCAGTTTAAATGCTCCTGTATTCCCAGTTTAAATGCTCCTGTATTCCCAGTTTAAATACTCCTGTATTCAGGGGACCTCTGAGCCCTGGTACCTGACTGGACAGAGAGAAAAGGAGGTTCATTTGTGCGGCTCAGAGGTGGCTCTGGAAGAAAACAGCCTGAGATTAAAATGAATGAGGAGCAGCCACATTTGCAGCACAAGGGAACTCTCTGAACAGCCAGGAAGCTCCTTGTGACCTTCAGCTACCAGATCTCAAACCCAGGAATAAAGGTGCCAGGAGTAATTAGGTACTGTGTGAGAGATCTCATAGCACCTAAACATGTCTGTTTTGCCCATTCCTTTTCAAGCTACCTGACTGCTTTTCCCTTCCTGCTCATTGCCATTCCCCCAGTTTTGGGGCTTCAGGCTTCGCTCAGGGTGTCAGAGCCATTTCCAGAGGCAGCCAAACACTGACACTGCTGCATGCACACATTTTCTCTCATCAGTAAGACAGAAGTCAACCTCAGTATTGCAAAACAATGAAATATTTTGGTATTTGAAGTGTAGCTTCAGTAGTTTAGCTTTTAAGAGTTTAATTCTGAACCACCTGATCACAGTTGGTATCCAATGTCATTGACAGGCACATGGCAGGAGCAGACACCAAAGCAGAAAGGGGCAAGGGGCAGTCCCAGGTCAGAGATGAAGAGTGGACACCAAAGAAGAGACACATACCTGGACTTTTGTCTCCTGGGCAGACCCAGCCTGCTGGCAGTAGACCTCAAAGAAATCAGCCACTCCTTCTTCCACCCACAGCAGAGTCACGGAGGTCTGAGTCTTGTTGACAGCAAACAGGGATTTTGGAGGGGCTGGCTCTGGTGAAAGAGAAAAATCTCCTTTCATTAAGCTTATCTTTAAGTTTCCAGACAACTGAGAAAAACAAAAGAATTGAGAGCAATGCCTGATGCCCTTCAATCCTTCATTTCCTTCAGATAAAGTCGGCCAATGTAAACCCTCTCACGATGATAAACTACCACCGTAAAATGGGAAGATGATGAAGTGTGTTGGTTTTTCTTCTCTATTTAAACCGTTCTCTTTGGACAGCTGGATAATTACTTCACTTCCCTTTTCAGCAGAGCCCGTTTGAGGATGATGGGTGGGTTCTATGAACAGAGCAATGTTAGCAGAAACTCTTTCAGAGAAGATGGCTTTCCACCTGTGAGCAACACGTTTGGCCTGAGAAAGCTTTTCCCCACAAAGCTGCCCAGGAGATGACAAAGCAGCAGCTTCCCACAAGTGAACTGCCCAGCTTCATTTCACTGCAGCAGAGGAAATATTTAGTCAATTACCTGTTTAAAAAACACTTGTAGTCTTTTCTTCCCCCCCAGCTAACAACTAAGGGCCATTGGATCTGTGCTCACTTCTGTGAGCCACAGGAATTTTCTCAATATTACTTTTTCTCCTCGGTATTATTTAAACACCAAGGCTTAATCCTGATTTTCATCCTGATGACTCCACATGATGGGTGCTGGCAATCCCCAGCTTTCCACACCTCAGGCCTCCTGGCTCTTCTGCTTTGCCTTCAGAGACTGTAAAGTTTGGGTTGTACACATTTCTGAGCTGTTCTGCACAGTTTTCAGTTTCCCTGTCTGTGGATGTCTAATTAAAGCTGTAATTCTCAAACAATGATCTGATTTCAGGGCTCTGACACACTGGATACAATGGGTGATGAACAAGAACATTTTGGTTTTATTTTTTTCCTTTCACAAATAATTTGTTATTCTCATTCTGTGAGATGCTCACAGGAACCTTGGCACAAGGGACTTGCTCAAGTACTTATGGACATTTTGGAGACATATCTGATCCTAAAACAATCAGATCTGTGTTCTAGGCTTGGAAGCTGCTCAAATTATATTGGCATTATGGGGAGAGCTGGGCAGGGACTGAGGCACATCCACGTGTGCCACGGGGATTGCAGTGTACGTATTGTCCCAGTGCCACACAGGAAAGTGTCCCTGTCCCACAACCACACACACAGATCTGCTCTCGGGCTCAGAAACACATTCCATCTCTCACTCCAGGTAAAAAAATGGCCCCAATTAAAATACGAGTTTTGCATGTGGGCAGCGTCCCAAGCAAATCCTCCTTTTGCCTCCAGCAAATGGCTTGATTTTTCTGCGAGTGGAAAGTTGCCAGGATGAAGCAAACATCGGAGGGAAGAACATTTGGCAGGGACGCCCAAGTGAGTGCCAAGTGCTGAGTCGTCTATCACTTCGAGTCAGTTCCCACTACTGCTAATTACAACTCCCATTGCTCCCCTCAGCAACGGAGAGAGGGAAAACCTCTGGCAAAATATCCCTGCTTTTGCCTATTCAAAGTTCAAACATCATAAAGGGAAAAAAAGAATTAAAAAAAATCAAACAACCCAACAAAACCCCCCACACCCACAAGTCTAGAAGGGATTTATTGAAATGGAATTCATTCCACCTTCTCTTTGCTGTCACTGAAAGGAAAAATACCCACCCCAGTTCAATGAGAGTGAAAGAACAGGAAGATACAACTCTGCTGCAGGGTGCACAATATAAATAATACTTGTGGATCTGTCTGAAAGATAAAGCTAGCTGGTATTTTGAAATACCACCCTAAAATGTTTGGACAATGGTGGCAGGGGTTGTGCTCAGCCTCACACATTCACCCACTCAGTTATGGGTACAAGCACACAAATGTCACTACACAGACAGCAGGCACAGGGAAAACAGGGGATGTGGTTTGCACAGGGAAGAGAAAATTCCTGCAATTTGTCTGCATCTTTCAAATATTGCCTCTGGTAAAAAAACCTGCAAGAACTTCAGATTGTTGTGCCTGGACTGTTTGCCTCAGCACTGCTTCAGAGATGTGAGTGAGAGCTCTGAGAAAAATGGACAATGGTTGCTTCAAGATGTTTATCCAGTCATAAATTATAGGGTCCTTTACATTCACTTCTCTCACAGTGACTCACAGAAGGATTATTGTTCATGTAGAGAAGATAATCCAGTTTGAAATTACAAACTCCTCCTTACCCACCTTCTCCATGGAGTTAACACCTGTAAAAGCAGTTTTGCACACTTGGAAATTTCAATTTTAGGAACCTAATGCTCAACAATTCTACACACATTTAGAAGAGAACTAAAATTTCTTAAGGTACAATGATGCAGTGTCCAACCGTTCCCCCAAGTAAAGAAAGATATTGTGCAGAAAGTTATATTTTAATGTCTTATATTAAGGATCAAGTTCTCAAGCCTTTTGTTTCTATGAGTATATTACACATATTTCTCTTAAAATGAAGCTGGGTTCCACATTCCTAAATCTGACTGTTTTTATAAAGAGGGATATCATCAATTTGTATTTAAGGGTCAGTTTTTGGTGTTGGAAGACTTTGCAGATGTCCAAAGAGAGAGCAGGGGAGACAGGAAAGCAGCGCACGTGGCAGAGGGACCGAGAAATTGCCTTGTCAGAAACCGAAAGCAAGAAAGGAAGATTCTGCTTTTTATTAAAAAGGTTAACTGTGAAATCTGAGTCACCATTCTCAAAACCTACACATGTCCAAGACCTTAGGGAAGCAACTATGAAGCTGAGTTGTTCTCTCAGTGATTTCCACTCTCCTACCTCCACTCGCAGTCACATTTTGCCAGTCTTGCTCCTCCTAAGCAAGAACCATTTCAGGAGAGCATCTTCACACAGGATTGAGACACTGTTCACTGCAAGGTGAGGTGAAAATACAGCTTGGAAGAAGGAAAGGGGTCCCAGGTACACAGCTCTGTACACAGCTCTGTACACAGCTCTGTACACAGCTCTGTACACAGCTCTGTACACAGCTCTGTACACAGCTCTGTACACAGCTCTGTACACAGCTCTGTACACAGCTCTGTACACAGCTCTGTACACAGCTCTGTACACAGCTCTGTACACAGCTCTGTACACAGCTCTGTACACAGCTCTGTACACAGCTCTGTACACAGCTCTGTACACAGCTCTGTACACAGCTCTGTACACAGCTCTGTACACAGCTCTGTACACAGCTCTGTACACAGCTCTGTACACAGCTCTGTACACAGCTCTGTACACAGCTCTGTACACAGCTCTGTACACAGCTCTGTACACAGCTCTGTACACAGCTCTGTACACAGCTCTGTACACAGCTCTGTACACAGCTCTGTACACAGCTCTGTACACAGCTCTGTACACAGCTCTGTACACAGCTCTGTACACAGCTCTGTACACAGCTCTGTACACAGCTCTGTACACAGCTCTGTACACAGCTCTGTACACAGCTCTGTACACAGCTCTGTACACAGCTCTGTACACAGCTCTGTACACAGCTCTGTACACAGCTCTGTACACAGCTCTGTACACAGCTCTGTACACAGCTCTGTACACAGCTCTGTACACAGCTCTGTACACAGCTCTGTACACAGCTCTGTACACAGCTCTGTACACAGCTCTGTACACAGCTCTGTACACAGCTCTGTACACAGCTCTGTACACAGCTCTGTACACAGCTCTGTACACAGCTCTGTACACAGCTCTGTACACAGCTCTGTACACAGCTCTGTACACAGCTCTGTACACAGGTACACAGCTCTGGACACAGCTCTGTACACAGCCCTGTACACAGGTACACAGCTCTGTACACAGGTACCTGTGTACACAGGTACACAGCTCTGTACACAGGTACCTGTGTACACAGGTACACTGCTCTGTACACAGGTTCCTGTGTACACAGGTACACAGCTCTGAAGGAAGGAAGGTGCTGTGTCTGCTGACAGTTGCTTTACAGTGAAATGAGTGGAGCAAGTTAACAATTTTAAGCATTTCTTACCCAATTTCACCAGCTGGGGCACAGAGGTGTTGCTGCCTCTCTCGGTACAGGCAGTGACTGACAGGTTGTAAATGTCCCCCGGAGGCAAGCTCAGCACCGCAGTCATCACATTGCGTGTCACCTGAGCGAGCAGAGACACCGGCTTCAGCGTGACCCAACCCCCAGCAGCCTTGGAAAATCAACCTGCTCACTTAAATCCCTGCAAGGAAAGCCCTGTGCATCCCAGCAGACGTGTTCTGCACACCCCAGACCGGGGACATCAACCAGCTCCCACCGACAGCAGCCGTGCAAGCAGAACAGCACGAGGCAAAAAGAAGATTATCTCAGGCTGCACTTCCCATGGGACCAGCGAGAATTTAAGGAAAAAACAAAATCTCCCTCACACACTGAGAATACCCGTGCATCTAGATATTCCTAGTTGGGCAAAATGCTGAACAAGCCATGGACTCGAGTCTATTGCAATTTTAGAGGCATTTCAATCAGGTCAGACACCTCAAAGACACACAGGCCATGTGCAGGCAAGCCTTTATGTATCCGACAAACCTGGAAATTGCACTGGATCACTACAGAAACACTTTGTCCACTGGCTGTTTTGAGAGCTCAAGTCTTTGGCAGTGCATGCCAACACTACAAAATGACTTTAACTGATCAGACCTCTACCAAACTTGCTGAAACTTTGTAATACAAAGTTATCAACTCAGAAAAACAAAACAAAATAAATAAAAACCTGCCAAAAAAACAAGAAAAGCCCAGAGAAATGAAACCACCACCTTCCCCCCTCATGCTTACGCTCTTCTTGATTTTTTTCTTTCCGTCTGCAATGACCATCCAGTGCAGCATCCTGGAATGAGACAGGTCAGGCCCATCTCCTCCATAGGTCCAGGTGACGTACAGGAGGTGGTTGTAATATTCCACAGAGGTGATTTTGGGGGCCACTGGTGCTGAAGGAAGAAGGCAAGAGTGTTACAGACAGGTCTGACCCAGCTGATGCACAGATCAGTAACAAGCTCCTGCCAAGGATGCTGCTGTGAAGAGAGTATCACAAGGCCAGCAGGACAGTGTCTGTAACAGCCCCTTCCAAGGGGCCACAAGATGTCACTGCTGCTTTCACAAAGGCTCCTCGACTTTGCCACTGAGACACTTTTTAGTGAACAGTTACGGAAGTGAGTGCTGAGGAAGGCAGCAAATGCAATGCACTGACAATTTAGAGCCATTTAGAAACGTTCAGAAAGACTGTTCTCCCAAATTAATCTTGAAAATGTCCTTTTATGCTGTTGAGAGGAAGCAACCTGATTTAGTAAAAAGTCTTTAAAGAATTCTTTCTTTTAATTTCTAGAGTTCCCAGCCCATCCCTGTGCATGGATTGTGCATCCTTGCCATTTAAAGCCATGACTGACACGAACCTCATACATGAATAACAGTTTCCTGCTGAATGTTATTATTGATGGTATGATTTAATGACCATGAATTTCCAGGAGATGCCAAATGAGGGCCAGGGCTTGTGAGCACAAGGTGGCCCAAAGAGGCTGTGGGAAGTCACGTCCTGCTGCTGACCTGTCAGAAGGGACAGCTGGAAGCAGCCCCAGGACCAACAGCAGCACCTGTGGGAAGCCATCAAGTTCAAAGCCCGTCCTTCTCACTCCTTTTGCTTCCCCGAAGATAAAAGCATTCGCATTGTACAAGGAAAATGTCAGTGGTCTAAAGAGCCTTTGCTGATGATTGTTTCAAATCCAGCTGTTTACAGCAGCTGGCATTCAAAACTCACCAGAGCCACCCCACGCTCTCCCTGCGTGGAAACAGCAGCGTGCAAGTGCTGCTGCAGGAGCTGGGAGAGCCAGTGCTGCTTCTGACGAGCCCCTGCGTGGCCAAATGTCCCCATGGCCCTGGGGACGTGTCCCCAGCTGCTGCAGGAGAGCTGCACCTCACCCCTCCCAGCCCTGCAGTTCAGGGAAACCCCAGCCTTGTCACAGGCTCCCCACGGGCAGGGGGATCCTGCCCTGGGAAAAGGTTTGTCTGCTCTCAGCTGCATTCTCACAGATGATCCTTCTGCTCTGTTCTTAGCACACAAGCTCGTGCTCCAGGTGTAGAGGCTGGCTCCAGTCACACTCAGAAAAACTGACAGATGGTGCACTGCCGAGGCTACGGAACCTCCACTCCAGGATTTTTTAAATTTAGGGCTTTTTGGTGGTTTTTTTTTGTTTTAATTCCTGGCAACCTGTGCAGGGGAGGTGGCACTGTTCAAAATGATGCAGAAAGGGACCAAGTGCTCCACAAAACCATCTGCTCCCTCTCTGGGAAGAAAGCGGCTGAGGGTCAGAAAAACTCGCAGTCCCCTGGCAACTTAAAGCTGTGGAAAGGCAGCAGCTACTGGGACAAACATTTCAAACCTGCAGACAGGACAAACCGGCAGGCCACTTCCCACAGGCTGGCCCGGCTGCAGCCCCTGGGCAAAGCTGAAGAGATTGCAGGCAATAAGGCAATCAGAGACAGCAGTCATTTAATGCTCACATTCGGTGGTGACCATCCACTGAGAAGTGCTTGCAATTTGACCAAATCAGCTTTCTTTGTTAGGACTCTTTGCTTAAAATCCCAGTGTGATTTTAATAGCTCATTTCTAATCCACATTCTCGTCAATACCGCACCAGTAAAAGTAGCGCTGGTGAACCGTGCAAGGACCATGGCATCAGGCAGAGCAGCACAGCATTTGGACAATCTGAAATATTGCCCCTGCACTGGGCCCACTCACTCAAAACACATCCCAAAGTGCCAGGTGCGAAGTTGGTCTGTTGGAAAATGGCACGTGGACAACTCTTCCCAACTGAGAAATTCTGTCAGGAGCCACAAAACAGAAGCAAATCAACACAGACCTCCCATGTGATGATGCAGGAAATGCAATCATCGAATGCACACATGGGAGAGCTTTGAACAGGGAGCTGGTTTTGCCTCTACAGGAGTATTCAGCAGGCTGGTATTACACTTTCAGTTTTTATGTACTTTAGTAAAAATTAGAGAGGGACAGTGGGAAAAAAAAGTAACATGAGAAAACACCTAAAAGTGAGAGCACCTGAAGAGTTCAATGGAAGCAATTCATTAACAGAAAAACAAACTAAATTCTGTATAGAGAGGGGGAAAAAAGGTTTTGTGTTTCTTCAATCAATACAATAAAAGTGTAACAAGCATTTTGGACCAGATATTACAACCAGACAAATTGAGATCGGAAACACAGGGTGCAAACCTTTGATAATAAGAGAAATTAACCATTGATACAACATTCAAGTTGGAGATTTTCACTAATGACCAGATGACCTTCTCTAAGAGAGGTTTTGCCAATCATAAATGGATGATGTTTAGAGATTTCATCAATTTCTGATTTTGTCTACCTCTGCTAGTTAAGAAGCTGATCCATTTTTCATTTATGAGCAGTAGCAGTATTTCCTACCATCAAACAAAGATCCAGATTGGTACTGATGACAGATCAGATTTTAGGAGAACCTTGATCTCCCTGGTTTCTGCTGCAGGTTTCTGGACATACAATATTAAAGTGCATATCCCACTGGAACATTTCCACTCTAAAATACTGAGCCTGCTACCCAAATCAGTTGCAAAAGACGTTTCTTCCCTCATACAGCAACCAACCAGCTGGAAAATTGCTTCTTTACAGTGCTACAGAAAAGCTGATTGATGCCAAAGGACAATGAATATCCCTGGAGACCCTTCCCGAGGCTACAGTGGGTGTTAGGAGTTTCTGGTGCGCTGGACAAGTGCCAGGATTTGTCAGCAGTGTAACCTGGGATCGGGATTCTCAGCATGAGAGGGTTTCTGTTGCCTTCAGTGGAGCTAGAACTTAACCTGCTGACAGCTTTTCTGTGAGGCTCTGTCAGGCACAGGCACTGGATAAATCATCACTGCAAATGGGTCTTATTCAGGAATTTTTCAGGTGCATTCTCAGACTCTCACCAAGCAGAAAGTCTGGGACTAGGCTAGTGTCTGCTTTGGAATGAGTGGCTGGGACATTATATCCTGATTTTCCTGTAACTTGATTCCTAGGGATGGAAAAGAAGAGCAAATCACACTTCATTGCCTCTCACACTGCAACTGAATTATTTACTGCTTTCAACCACCTGAACTTCAGCAAGGTGAACTAAACAGTGACACCTAAAAGCAAAATGATTCATCAGAGAGTTCTGACTTTGGTCTAGGCAGCTGGAGGCTGGGAACACACTGAAGGTGCTAACGGGGCCTCTCGGTCCTTCTGGGGCTGATCTGCTGGACACAGCGAGGATTCTGATCCAAAGAATCTGCCAGGAGATTCCAGAGTGTTAAACCTGTGGGACAGGACCATGAACACAACCTGTGTGGTTCAGTAGCTCACCTGTCCTGCTGCATCACTGGGAGGGGCACAAAGGAGGGAAAAACATCTGGAAACATCGCAGATAAATGGCAAAGAGCTTCGTAATATTAAGAAACCTAAGAATTCAGGCTTACTTATTGCCTTTGAACTTCTGCACGTGTCAAAGACGGAGAGGTGAGAGCTGAGCAGGAGCACTGACCCTCATGGAGCCACCACTCAGGACTGAACAGAGCAGTCCAGGCTGTGCTTGGCACACGGAAATTTCATATACGTGCTCATTGAAAGCTGTCCTCAGAGAGTCAAAAATAAAACCATAAAAAAACCAACACCAAAACCAAACCTAAAAAAAAGGCAACACTTGAGCTGACAAAAAGCCTGACTCTCTGTAGGTGAACACCACACCCAGGTCAGCCTGTGCCCGTGCCCCTGGCCCGGCAGCGCTCCCAGGTCCGCAGCTGGAGGGTTACCTGTGATGAAGCTGATGGTGGAGCCGTCACAGCAGCTCAGCTCCGGGTCCCCCCAGCTCACCATGGTGACACGGAAATTGTAATACCAAGCAGGCAGCAGGTTGGCTATCCTCTGCAAAGGGACAAACACACAGAGCAGCTCAGCAGAGAGCGCCAGCACCAGGCAGGACCCGAAACACAACAGCATTTCCAAACCTAGGGCTCGTGCTCATTGCTCTGAGCCCCCACTCCTTACCTCAGTGGAGACCTCTGACATTTGGCCTTTTGATTTACTAAAAAATGTACTCTATTCGATTTACTAAAAAATGTACTCCATTCGATTTACTAAAAAATGTACTCTATTCGATTTACTAAAAAATGTACTCCATTCGCTTTACTAAAAAATGTACTCCATTCGATTTACTAAAAAATGTACTCCATTCGATTTACTAAAAATTCACTAAATTCAATTTACTACAAAATCTGTGCAGAGGGAGCAAGCACAGCTGTGATGGCCCTGCTGGCTCTCCCTGCCACGGGAATCTCTCACAGATTTCCAGGACAGTAAGAACCATTCCCACAGGGCAATCTTCCATCACAATTCCAGAGTGATGAAGGCAAAATATTTAACTGCAAAATGCAGGTGTTCCTAGTTTGATTAAATGGGGTTTTGAGGATAAATTAGAAGCAATGTTTTTGTGACAGATACTGTAATTTTAAAAGATGTATTTTTTCTCCAATTTTCAAAGTGTATTTCACTTTATCATTTATTATAAATGGAATATGAATGAAACATAAATGACTTATGAGATATAAATTATATATGTAAATATAAATGAGATATAAATGAAGTATAAAAAGTAATATGTTTTATAATATTGCGTGTAATATTTAAGTTAAAATTCAAATACTTCCATTGACAGCACAGAACATTTAAGATATTTACGTTTAAATGAAAAGCGTCATGATATTTTGAAAATTCAAAGTAAAAGCAAGTTGAAAAAAATTAACATCTTCAAACAATGTAGAAATGGCTATTTTTACAGATCTGTTGTTTGCAGTGGCCTTTTTTTCTCCAGCTAATAAAAGGCAATGCAAATATAGGGGGTGTGATCTGTTCTTTTTATGGTTTTTGGAAGAAGCTGCACCCACACTGACACCCAAACCTTGAAGATGCTTGGACTTCCTCTGACACGCCCCTGGTGCAGGACTGAAAACACCAACATCACTTTGTATTTTTAAATACTATGTGTATTTAAAGCACAAAATGAACAAAGCCACTGAACAAGAGTCAAAGACAAATTCAGTTCCAAATGTTCTTACCAAAGGTTAACCCTCCAGGAAAAAACACTTGATTATTTCAGGCTGTTGGATACCTTGATTTTTGATTCCCCTGCCTTCCCATTGCTGCTTCCGAATTCACCACCCAGAGCTGTCAGAAGATCACAGGGATCTCTGGGATTCTGGAGCACCACCAGGAACCCAAACTAGAATTCACCAGTACCCACCTGAACGTTAAAGGCCACAACAGAAGAACAGGGAAATATTCTTTTCCTAATTCAGGCTCATGCTTTACAATTCTCCTTGAAGAATTGCTCACTTTAGCTGCAATACAGCACTGTTGCATTTCAGACTGAAATCCAGACAAAGGAATTCCAACTTGGCTTCTTGGAGCAGGATTTGCAACAGGAAGAGACGACATCATCTCCTTTTCTAATGAACCCCATTAACTCTGGGTGATGGCTTTACTTGGATGACTTAGATCACTCAGCTATTAATCTACTTGTGCTGAGTCATGATTACAAGATATTAATTACTAGTTTGGTAAGTTATTTTTGTTTTTAATTTCCCTGGAGATTGATGTGCTAGATTTATAGTCACAGACCCAATTACAGGAAAGCTGCTGTAGCCAAAATGACTCCACAAATGGTATTATGCAAATCAATTACATTAAATCACCCTGGCTCTCACCAACAGCAAAAGTTATTGCTATCTTTTTGCATGCTCATAACTTTCTGAACAACTAATTTCAGCTGGAATTGCTTTCTGTCTTGCCTTACAGTGAAGTCTGAATAAAATCTGTTTACCTTCTCCAGGAAATAATGGAAAAGAGGAGGAAAATTTCACTTTCTATCTGCAAAGATGCCTGTGGGTATATTTGTGTGTGTGCTCTTACAGAGACCAGCATTCACCCAGTTAAACCCTGGCCTGAGACTCTGCAGCCTCAAAAACGTGAAGGCTGCTTTCACCAAATCCTCTCCACAGCTAATTCCAGATGGCACACTGCAAGCCCAGCCTGCAGCCCCAGATCCATATTATCAATATTAATTATGCAGATAAGCCTTTGGACTACACCCCCCGAGGAGAGATTGGAACTTCTAAAGCCTTGACTGACAAACTGACCCACAAACTGAAGCTGCCTCTGGACTTGCTGAACAACAGAAAAAAGAGGCTCATCTCCTGTCTCATTGCTCTGCTTAAAATTTATCACGGTTCAGCTGGCCCTGCCTTGCTTCAGAACAGAAAATGCCTCTAGCAGCCTGGACATTTTCTGTGCTTTGCTGGGGAAAAAAGTGCCAGGCTTTAAGGCTTATACAGATATTCATGGGGAAATGGCTGGGAAAAGAAATGTCACGAGAGGCCGGGGCCACACGGGCGTGGGACAGCTGGTCAGGGATGGTCACTTTACCACAGAGGCCGTCAAGGACACGGTTGCTGCTATCTCATAGTAGGTTGTCCACTCCGAGGTCATCGTTGATGGGTTGAAGTAAAACATTTCTACAACATATTTCCTGAACACCCCAAGGAAAGGTCTGTTCCAGCTCAGAACCACTGCAGTAGGTCCCAAAGGGTAAAGCGTCAGATCCTTTATTCCAGTGGGCACTGTAAAGCAGAAATTACGGTTAGTAAAGTGTATGTGTTATCAGTTGCACTTTATTTTAAAATTATACCTTTCCTTAATCAAATTCTACCTATTTCTGGCCTTTTAATGACTTTAATCCCCAAGAACTTCCTTGTCACAGGCAGCTGAATACCATTTTTAAGCATTTCCTCTCCAGTTTAAGACCACTTTTTCAGAAGTGGCTACTGATGTTGGTACCACTTGGTGTTGGCTGCTTCGCTTGAGATAAAGCACAGGGCTTGCTTTTTCATAAATGGAGGGCTCCATTCTACTTTGAAAATCTGGATGCTTAAGAGATATTTCAAGATGCTCAGAAACAAGAGCATCAAAAGCCGGAGCACTGTGAGAAAGAGAAGTTTTTCTCTCCAGCCCTGGCTCCCTGGGGAACCCAAAGGCTCTGTCATGTGCTGCGATTCGTGCCCCACACACGGTGACACCGAGCAAGAGGAGTCAAGTGGTTTGAAGAATGGCACCTAAGGGTCAACTTTGCAACCTGCATGGTCTGCAAAGCAATTCTTCTTCATGACTTCACTGAGGCTGCTCAAATCAGGACTCAGAGCCCCCAGGCCAGGGCTGCAGAGCCCCCGCTGCCGCACGCGGGGTCAGACCCCAGAGCCGCCCCGAGCGCTCCAGCCCGGCTCAGCACAGCACTGCCCTTCCTTTAAAAACCATTTACAGCAGCTTTGTTTGCCTTCTCTAAACTCCTAATACTCACCCTGTGAAAACCAGCCTCGGGATAAACACGGGCAGGACTGAATCATTTTTAAAGTGCATTTCATTTGAGTTTCATTTGTCATTAGCCACCGCTGGTAAATTCACAGAACCATTTGTTTTGCAGTTCCATTATTTTAGTATCAAATTCAATAACCTGTTACAAAATGAAAACTCATACTATGGTTGTATTACTGCATAAAAACAGCCCCTTCATGATAAGAAAGCTGTGAGATGTTCTGTTTAGAAACTGAATGCCATTTTGAGTTTCGTAAGAAATGTTTATGGTTGCAAGGCCATACAAAAGTGGAGAAAATGAAGCTTATTTACTTCAAGTATACGTGATTTTAGTTTCTCAAACAAAAGTAGAACTATTCAGATTTTTGAATTACAGTGAAAAAGAAAATAAAAACATTTGTAAAAACTGTCCAATTACAGAAATTTTAACAATAAAGTACATATAAATATTTACTTACTATTTTTTCCTTTATTGAAATATAGCATACTTTGTAAATTTTTACTCAGACCAAATCTATGAAAATACATAAAAAGATTGCCTAGAATGGAAAGGCTCTCACCATATTCACTAGCCCACATATTTGCCTTTATTTAAGGATTAAATTCTTAACAAGTTAACACATTTTTCAGCTTCACTTTCTTCCCTACATCAGAGAGAGGAAGCAGCACTAAAAATACTGAAGATCTCTAACTTTGAGCCACCTGCTCGCCCACGGAGCAGAATTTTTGTCAAAAGGAAACGCTGCGTAACACAGGTTGAATATTTCTCTGCAAATGTGACTCTGCTCACTGAATCTCCTTCTCTCTGACCTCCCCCTAAATACATTTTGTTTAAATGGTAATCTTAGCAAAATAAATTACACTGAAATGAAAAGATACTGAATTCTGTCCTAAATGACCCTTTGTAGGAGCCTGGTAGAATCCTAAATCACCGGCATGGGGGCAGCAGCTCAGCCTGCTGGACACAAAACCACATTCTTGGAAATGTTCCTCAGTCTCAGAGGACTCTCCTCATTTTCAAATCCCAAAGCAGAGAACACATCAAGATCCACTGTTAAACTCAAGCAAATCAAGGCACGGTCTACAGGACTTATAATACCCATATTTAGAAAAAACCCACCCCAAACCAAGCAAACACATTTCAATAGAAGGTTCAGGGGTTACCAATGGAAAACGTGACAGGATCAGAAGGAGGTCCAACCAAGGGTCCTTTCCGTAAGTAAACCACAACTTGGTACTGGGCACCAGGAACAAGATTCTCAATGAGGCTGCTGCTCGAGTTCACCTGGTAGGAGAGGAACACATCAGACATGAAATATTGACTTGGTTAATGAATGAATATTGAGACTGTGCTTGAAGGGCTCCAGTTACAAAAGGCACAAATCCAAACACTGGCACCGACAGCTCCATTCACTGAGCCCCGGCTGGCCAAGCTGGAAGGGCTCGGGCTGCGTCACCGAAGATGTGACCCACAGAACTGCGCCTGCCCGGCTGCACAGGGTCAGCAATCTCACTGCTCTCCTCCTGGCAAAGTCTACTAACACGTCCAGGCTGCATCACTCATTTCCAGGTGCCATTATTCGACTGGAGCACTCAGACCCTGTGTTTTCAGTTAACGCCAGAGGCTCCCCATCCTCACCTGCCCCAGCTCTGCGAGTCAAGGCAGCATTTGGGGGAGCTGTGCTCTGAGTGTGTGTGCTCAGCGACTCCACAGTGAAATCAGAGGAAATATTCTGTCCCCTCCCCTCCACAGCACTACCAGCAGTGACTAAGGGGCATTGTGGTTTTTCTTTTCAGCTTGAAAACACCCCCGTTAACATTTCTGCTGTGCCACACCAGGCTTCAGCCAGAACTGGAGGCAGAATTCCTGACAGTGATTCCTGGGCTGATACAGCATGAAAAGGCTCATCTCCTGAAGACTCCACTAACTGCAAATGCACAGAGCAGCTTTGAGGAAAAGCCTCCACACATCCTTTCTAGAGCTGCAGGCTGGTATTTCCTACTAATATTTTCTTCACAACCTTTCCAAAGTCTGTATCACAGCCACCTCTGCACGGGTGGTTTACTGCAACGCACACAAATGTTCCAGTGCCAGCACAGATTTAGTGAGCAACAGAATTTGTCTTTACCAGCTGCTCTGGAAAGCTAAAGCACTTTTAACTCATGCACCACGTTAGAGATGGGTAGAACTCTGCACTGAATTTTGCCCTTTTCAGCTCATCAAGAAGAACTCAAAAAGCTATTAACAATTCCAGGTATAATAAGTTGATAAAATTTGATACAAATAAATGTAATGACAGAAAGAAACAAATAACTGTATTTAGACCTTTCTACCTACTTGCAGTAAACACAAATTTACTTTTACAGATACCTTGTTTATTCTCAGATTAACCTTAGGTACTTGGTTTTTGAGTTTGTAGGTGTAGTAGTCTTTACTGAAATCACAAATGTATATATTTGTGACCTGTGTTTATAATCACCTACTGTACTTTGCTTCCCATTTAAATGACTGCACTTTCAAGAAATATAAATGAGATCACCAGCTGATTCTAAAAAAACAATTCTCAATTTGTCACAAAAGACACTTTCAAACATTTAAGTTCACAGCCATTCTTGAAATAAAAGCCAACATTTTTACAAAGATCAATATAAAAAAGCATTTTAAGGGTCGCAAATTCCCCATGTTAATTAACTGGCAGGGCTAATCCCGAAGCTGAAGGAGATGCAGATTTACTGGGTAAATCTTCAGTGCCATTCCCAGGGCTGAGCTGGGGGCACAGCAGGGCAGCGCTGCAGTCCTGTGCAGCCTCCTCCATCACACACGCTCAGGGAGAGCCACGGCCCCGCTCAGAAAAAGGCCAAATCAGCATCTTGGAGAGGTCACCGAGTGTGGGATAAAACATCTTTCCAACTGGAGCCACGTGCCACCGATCTGCCCACGCAGCCTGACGTGGGGCTGCACTCACTGAGGGCTTCAAGAAACAAAAACTGCCGAGGTTTGGGGTTCAGGACCCTTGATGATTATAAACACACCCCACAGAGCAGCCCTAAAGACCTGCTGTCCATACAGACCACGGCTGGTCGGAATTGCTGGTTATGTCCCAGCGCCCACACCTTTTCCTATGGATGAAAAGAAAAGCTGATTTCTGATCCTCTCAAAACTTCCAGAAAATTTACAGTCAGGTTCTGCACTCACACGTAGGATAGCGAAGAACTAATTTATGCTACTTTGATGATAACGCTGCATGTCAGCTCTTCACTTAATGCGAGTGCATGGCAGCACACGCCTGAGCGAGGGACTGGCCACAGCAAGTCCAGCAGGAATAAATCCCACGTGAGCCATGCTGTGGTGAACTGCCCATTTTCCCTCGCTCTCCCCTCCACCGAGCCCCAGCCAGGGCTGGTGGGCTGCGAAGGGAGCAGCCCCGCTGTCCTGTGCACCTGATGGAGCCCTGGGGCAGCAGCTCGGGGCAGCGGGTGATG